>OY757543.1:655049-881258 GCA_963584105.1 Alviniconcha strummeri
AGTCAACCAGTTTGTCATCAACTACAGTATATCATCAGCCAGTCAACCACAGCCTCTCATCCACCACAGTCAACCAGTCTGTCATCAACCACAGAATATCATCAACCACAGTCTTTCTGACTGGCAATGACGCAATGACACTCAAACACTGGGAATGACCTCTTGTGTAATAAATTTATCCGCAAAAGAGTGACTCAAATACTGAACATGCGAATGGTACAAAACGAACTTCATCAACTTCTGTACACAAAAAGGTGACACACACAACAACAACAAAAGGACATGCCAATGGCACAATAGAAACTTAAGTAGACGTTCGCAAGACCCAAACGTTCCCTGTATAGACATAAACTGACCTCTGCCGCCGGTCACACCCACCACCCGTCACTTTCATCACTGCCTCTTCATCTTTTGTTTCTTTCTATGCTTGTTTGGCAACTCCTCTGTCATGCCCGCGCCCTGATACCATCTCTGCCACTGACAATCTGTTGGAGTGGGCGTGTCCTGAGTGGGCTTGTCCTGACAAGACTCAAGTCTGTTGGAGTGGGCGTGTCCTGAGTGGGCGTGTCCTGACAAGGCTCTGTTGGAGTGGGCGTGTCCTGAGTGGGCGTGTCCTGACAAGACTCTGTTGGAGTGGGCGTGTCCTGAGTGGGCTTGTCCTGACAAGACTCAAGTCTGTTGGAGTGGACGTGTCCTGAGTGGGCGTGTCCTGACAAGGCTCTGTTGGAGTGGGCGTGTCCTGAGTGGGCGTGTCCTGACAAGACTCTGTTGGAGTGGGCGTGTCCTGAGTGGGCGTGTCCTGACAAGACTCAAGTCTGTTGGAGTGAGCGTGTCCTGACTGGGCATGTCCTGACAAGACTGTTGGAGTGGGCGTGTCCTGAGTGGGCGTGTCCTGACAAGACAGTTGGAGTGGGCGTGTCCTGAGTGGGCGTGTCCTGACAAGACTGTTGGAGTGGGTGTGTCCTGAGTGGGCGTGTCCTGAAAAGACTCTGTTGGAGTTGGCGTGTCCTGAGTGGGCGTGTCCTGACAAGACTGTTGGAGTGGGCGTGTCCTGAGTGGGCGTGTCCTGACAAGACTCTGTTGGAGTGGGCGTGTCCTGACAAGACTGTTGGAGGGGGGTGTCCTGAGTGGGCGTGTCCTGACAAGACTCTGTTGGAGTGGGTGTGTCCTGACAAGACTCATTCTGTTGGAGTGGGTGTGTCCTAACAAGACTCAGTCTGTTGGAGTGGGCGTGTCCTGACAAGACTCAGTCTGTTGGAGTGGGCGTGTCCTGACAAGACTGTTGTAGTGGGCGTGTCCTGACAAGACAGTCTGTTAGAGTGGGCGTGTTCTGACAAGACTGTTTGTTGGGAGTGGGTGTGTCCTGACAAGACCCAGTCTGTTACTGATCAGTCCAGCGCATGGGTTAGACACACATTCATGCATAACACCTTTTACACTTACTTTGTCTCTAACAATTACTCTATGACATTTACTGTGTCCTGTGACACTCGTTTTGTGGCATTTACTGTGTCTGTAGGTGTGACAGTCACTTTGTAACATTTACTGCCAGTGGCACTCACTTTGTGTCACTCACTTTGTGTCACTTACTTTGTGATATTTACAGTCTGCGACACTCACTTTGTCATATTTACTTTACAACACATACTACTGTGTTGTGCATATGCGAAACTGTCATGAAGCGACAGATCGTACAGATACCATGCCTGCAACACTCACTTTGTTTGTGACACTTATTGTCTCTGTGGTATTCACTTCCTCTGACATTGTATCTGTGACAGTAACTTTGTATGTGAAACTCATTTTGCCCCGGACTCAGTCTGGGTCAGAAGTAGATGTGATTGTATTCATGTACTTAAGACATTAACTGGTGGTGTCCCCGGTCTGAAAGGTGTGTGTGTGTGGAGGGGGGGAAGGGGGTGGGGGGGGGTACATTTTTGTAGATCACAGAGAGTGAAAAAGCCCAGATCAAAACCTCTTGTCTTCTGCATCAAAAAAATTGTCAACACTGGTTATGACTGTGAATATAAACAGCAATGATGCTGCAAAACAAGTTCCCATTTAATTGATTTAATCCATTTAATCGAAGTCAGATGGAAGTGTCATTTGTCCTTGAACTGCTGGAGCAGGGAGAAAAAAACTGTGAACACAGCGGTCTGTGTGAGACAGTGGTCTATGACATTGTGACCTATGACACAGTATGACACTGTGACCTATGACACAATTGTCTACGACCACTTCCAACTGTAACAGTGAAACAAGGCAGAGCACGCCACAACACGAACAAAGCAACAATAGCTTTAAAAAGTACTGCTCCACACCAAACTGTATTACCTGCGGAGACCAGATGGAATGAATCAATCACAAAACAACATTTAAAACCACCATAGCTTAAGAACAAAATTCAGACATGAAATTTAACCAATAATATAAAACAGAAGCTAGACATGAAAATCAACCACTGATAAGAAGCCAACTAAAACAGGAAATACAGCCATTAATTAAAAGCAAATTGAAACCGGAAATGTTGGCCTACCATTAAAACACTCAGTCCCTGGTGTCCGACATTCACCATCCACACCTCAAGCACCGGACTGTTTTGTCAAAGTTGCAAAGAAAACTGTACTCATTATACTTGAGTTGCAAAGAAAACTGTTCTGATTATACTTGAAAAACTGTGCACTGAACTATGCCGTCATTTCTATGTATAGAAGAAATGTGACCAACGAAGCAGAAAAGCCAGGATGGTAGTTTTACAGAAGAGAAATCACAGGATTCAAAGGTTCCACAGCAGTAAGATATCAAGCTGAGTGGCTGTGAAACTGCCACAAACTGCCACTGCCTGTCTTCATCACGCCGATGCTTAATGGAACAGAGAGGTAAATCTAGCTGGTGTCAAGCCAGCTAGGTCAAGCTAGGGTCAAGTTAACTGTGCCAAGCTGCAGTCAAGCTGCCTGTGCCAAGCTAGGGTCAAACCGACTGTGTCAAGCTAGGGTCAAGCTGACTGTGCCAGGCTGAGGTCAAGCTGACTGTGCCAAGCCGAGGTCAAGCTGAGATGTATCAAGAAGTGCGGGACAATTCATCCCAGGCCTGTTAGGCTCAGCTGCCCAAGAGTCAAGCAGTTGCGTTGAAACCAACACACAGCTGGGACTCCTTGAAACCAACACACAGCTGGGACTCCTTGAAACCAACACACAGCTGGGACTCCTTGAAACCAACACACAGCTGGGACTCCTTGAAACCAACACACAGCTGGGACTCCTTGAAACCAACACACAGCTGGGACTCCTTGAAACCAACACACAGCTGGGACTCCTTGAAACCAACACACAGCTGGGACTCATTGAAACCAACTCACAGCTGGCTGTACAGTGTGCAGACACTGACGATGACCTTGAGCAAACAGCTGCTGGCACAAACCTCTCACCCTTCTCTACAGACTGGCCACAGGTGAACCTCTGCACAAAGGCAGAGAAACGTGTGTTCAAATAAATAACAATACAATCTGAGTGATGAGTATTGACTGGTCCTGCAACACACAACAGCATATACACATGTGCATGGGGTACACATCTTATATATATACATGTGCATGGGGTTACACCCTAAAACAGCACAGAGCGTTTCACCAACACAGTTACCTCACAACTTGTCTTTATGAAGACAAACAACTGCACCTTGTATCGCTCAACTGGGATGTCATGGGAACAATGCATACAGCAGTCACACATGGCAACACTTAATTCTTTTGTTGCTCTTTCACAAAATCATCCTATCAGTAAGTGTATGTATGCATGCATGCACACGCACACACACATGCACACACGCACACACACATGCACACACACACACACACACACACACACACACACACACACACACACACACACACACACACACACACACACACACACACACACACACCCAGTGACTTTCTATGAGTAAGTCATCACACATAATAAAAAATACATGAAATCACACCCTGTACGAATAAATAAACTGTACTGAAACCACTTTGTCAGAGGTTGATGATATAAAGTAAACACATCTGGATCTGATCAACATGCATCATTATCATGCAGAAGTCAATCTGCAGAAAGACAGCAGCCAAAGAAATATAATCTCATATCTTTCTTTTTTTCATGCCACAGCAAGTGAGACAGAGATCAAAGACATACGAACAACCACACGTAATAAATCAATCATAACAAAGATGCACATCTACAAAGATATCTTGATTTTCAAAGTCCAAAAATATGGCAAATGACATCAACTTAAGCTTGCAACAAACACAGTCTCGACACAATCCAGTGAAACCATCTTAAGCCAAAGCCGTCTTCTGTTATGTTCCTTGTCATCTTGTTATGTCGGTCGAGTGCTTTTTATTCCATCGATTTCTTGCTTGATAGGTTCTTTCAACTGTGTTTCCTCAGCATTCCTCAGCCAGGAGTCCCCTAGTGCATGTTTGTGTGGTGCGTTGTGACAGTCCCACAGCGTTTGTGTCATGTGTCTAGGCCAGGAGCTGTGACAGTCCCACAGTGTTTGTGTGGTGTGTCTAGGACAGGGACAGTCCCAGTGTTTGTGCTGTGAGTCTAGGCCAGGAGCTGGGACAGTCCCACAGTGTTTGTCATGTTTCTAGGCCAGGGACAGTCCCACAGTGTTTGTGTCATGTGTCTAGGCCAGGGACAGTCCCACAGTGTTTGTGTCATGTGTCTAGGCCAGGGACAGTCCCACAGTGTTTGTGTCATGTGTCTAGGCCAGGGACAGTCCCACAGTGTTTGTGTCATGTGTCTAGGCCAGGGGCAGTCCCACAGTGTTTGTGTCATGTGTCTAGGCCAGCAGTCCCACAGTGTTTGTGTGGTGTGTCTAGGCCAGGGACAGTCCATGTGTGGTGTGTCTAGGCCAGAGACAGTCCAACAGTGTTTGTGTCATGTGTCTAGACCTGGGACAGTCCCACAGTGTTTCTGTGGTATGTATAGTCAAGGGACAGTCCCACACAGGGACAGTCCCACAGTGTTTGTATCATGTGTCTAGGCCAGGGACAGTCCCACAGTGTTTGTGTGGTGTGTCCAGGCCAGGGACAGTCCCACAGTGTTTGTGTGGTGTGTCTAGGCCAGGAACTGGGACAGTCCCACAGTGTTTGTGTGGTGTGTCTAGGCCAGGAACTGGGACAGTCCCACAGTGTTTGTGTGGTGTGTCCAGGCCAGGGACAGTCCCACAGTGTTTGTGTGGTGTGTCTAGGCCAGGAACTGGGACAGTCCCACAGTGTTTGTGTGGTGTGTCTAGGCCAGGAACTGGGACAGTCCCACAGTGTTTGTGTGGTGTGTCTAGGCCAGGAACTGGGACAGCCCCACAGTGTTTGTGTGGTGTGTCTAGGCCAGGAACTGGGACAGCCCCACAGTGTTTGTGTGGTGTGTCTAGGCCAGGAACTGGGACAGCCCCACAGTGTTTGTGCTGTGTGTCTAGGACAGGGACAGTCCCACAGTGTTTGTGTGGTGTGTCCAGGCCAGGGACAGTCCCAAAGTGTTTGTGCAGTGTGTCTAGGCCAGGGACAGTCCCACAGTGTTTGTGCGGTGTGTCTAGGCCAGGAGCTGGATGGTGCCATTGTCGGATCCCAGCAGCAGAGTTCTGTTGAGGGGCAGCACCGCCATGCAGGTCAACACGCCCTTGAACGTGTCTGACCGCAGTTTGACGCTACTGAACACCGCCTGTGGGACAACACAGGACAGAACAACGTTACCTCCCTGCAGCACAGCAAGCACCAAGCCAACAACTATGGGGGCGGGTGGAGCGGAGAACTTTACTGCAGTACGGCAAGTCTACAACCACCCCCTTGAACATGTACAACTTCAGCCTGACACTATGGAATACTGGCTGGTGATGGTTGGGGGGAGGGGGGAGTGCAGGAAAGAAAAACATTATCACAGTACAGTGAGTCTACAACACACACACGCACACACGCACGCACGCACACACACACACACACACAAAGAAAAGCACATGAGACAAGTCTTGAGCCAGTCAGGTAAGACAAGTCTTGAGCCAGTCTGTCTCTTCCAGACATAGATAAGTAGACAATGCCAAAGTAGACACTGCTGAAGTAGACAATGCTTAGTAGATGATGCTGTGGTAGACATTGCATAATCATGCAGTATTTCCAACAACTTTACTTCAAACAGCCCCAGTTTCAGTTCAGTTCACAGCATACCTTCGGCTATTTCATCTACATATTCACCGGTGATACTCCCAAAGCAAAATTGGTAGCTGAGTTTGTTGGTGATGTTTAAAGTATTGTTGGTGATGTTTAAAGTATTGTTGGTGATGTTTAAAGTATTGTTGGTGATGTTTAAAGTATTGTTGGTGATGTTTAAAGTACATAGGAAACCCTGATGAAAGACCACCATGATGAATGAAGGACCACCCCACAGAGTGAAGGACCACCCTGATGAATGAAGGACCACCCTGATGAAAGACCACCCAGATTAAAGACCATCCCTTTTTTCAGACAGCTAGGTCAAAAACCTTTCCCTTCATACATCCCTGCAATGACCCCTTGACCAATGACCCCCTGGCCAATGACCCCCTGGCCAATGACCCCCTGACCAATGACCCCCTGACCAATGACCCCCTGGCCAAGGCTCCTCTCAGCAATGACCCCCTGATTCTGTCACTAGTGACACCCTGGCCAACGACCTCATCACCAATGACCCCCGACCCGTGACCCCCTGGCTAAGTACCTCATCGCCAATGATCCCCTGACCCTGTCAACAATGACCCCCTGTCCAATGACCTCATCACCAATGACCCCTGACCAATGACCCCCTGGCTAAGGACCCCGTCACCAATGACCTCCTGACACTGTCACCAATGACCCCCTGGTCAACGACCTCACCACCAATGACCCCTGACCAGTGACCCCCTGGCTAAGGACCACATCACCAATGACCCCCTGACCCTGTCACTAATGACCCCCTGACCCTGTTGCCAATAACCCCCTGGCCAACAACCTCATCATCAATGACCCCTGACCAGTGACCCCCTGGCTAAGGACCACATCACCAATAACCCCCTGGCCAACAACCTCATCACCAATGACCCCTGACCAGTGACCCCCTGGCTAAGGACCACATCACCAATGACCCCCTGGCCAACAATCTTGTCACCAATGACCCCTGACCAGTGACCCCCTGGCTAAGGATCCTGTCACCAAGGACCCTCTGGCCAAGGACCACCATTCTTTTAAGACCTCTATTGATGGATTTCCTACATGGTCTTTAATGAAGTGTTCTCATGTATCTTAATCTACATACATTCACACTAAAGCAGGAAAACACCTACACACAGAGAATCTCATCCAGGCCTGGCAGAGCCTCTGAGTTCCTGTAGCACCACAGAGACAACAACCTGAAATAACTCCCACAAAATGGACACACAGCAGAGGAACGTACATTTTCACCCACACTAGACTGGGCCCCATCCTACAAAGTACACGGCAACACACAGCAGATGAACGTACATTTTCACCCACACTAGACTGGGCCCCATCCTACAAAGTACACGGCAACACACAGCAGATGAACGTACATTTTCACCGACGCTAGAGTGGACCCCGATCCTGTTGGCGGCGGTGGCGCTCAGCACCTGGTCCCGGTAGAAACTGAAGCAGAGGACCGGGTCGCTGGGGCCTGCAACAGCGGTGTAAGGGAGGTAAGCCTGGTGTAACATTCCAACAACAAAGTCTCTCCTCACCTGGACAGTTGCCCCCCTTGCATCAAGGTGCTACAGTTGCCCGAGGACCAACTTTCTGACCAGGGAAGATCGGGAGGGCATGGTGATTAACATGGGAAGAGCATGGTGATTATGATGGGGAGCGGATGGTGATTAACATGGGGAGAGTATGGTGATTAACATGGGAAGAGCATGGTGATTAAGATGGGAATATTATGGTGATTAAGATGGGGAGAGCATTGTTATTAAGATGGGGAGAGGATAAGATTGTGCAAAATAAATGTTTTGGCTTCATATTATAATCTTGTTTGATGGTTGCACAGTACAGTGCATTTCTTCACAAAATACTTGTGTGTGTGTGTGTGTGTGTGTGTGTGTGTGATCAAATAAAGCCAACATAAGCCCACAGAGCAGGTAAGACCAACCTGTAGTATCTCTCCATCATGAGCCTTCCATGATGACAACAGCAGACCGCTGTGCAGTTCCAGAACGGAGATGACACCCGTGGAGAAACCCACCGCCACCCAGGTTCCTTCCGGGCAGACACCCACACACCGCAACAGACCTGCGGTGGGCAAGCATCACACTCAGTTAGTCAGTTACACCAACAAAGAGAAGGTGAACATGTCTAAACACCCACTTACTTATTCTAAATCCCTACTCTCTGAATGCCTACAGAGTGCTTTGGTCTTTGATAATAAGCACTCAGTCCCCATGAAGACAACTGGTATGGTGCTTTCAACAGTTTCAAAACACCCCAAATAAACATTTGTTTCTTTTAAAAAACTAACCTTCTCAAAACAAGTTTCATCTCAAAGGTTGAACATAAAAATAAAAACAAGAAATCAAGAATTTCATTATAAAATGCTCCCTGATTTTACATGCAATTACTTACGTTAATTTTGATAAAGACAAATAACACACTGCACACAAGAGGTCTGTGTTCACAGTATACAAAAGGTCTGTGTTCACAGTGTACAAGATGTCTGTGTTCACAGTATATGAGAGGCCAGTGTTCACAGTGTACAAGAGGTCTGGGTTCACAGTGTACAAGAGGTCTGTGTTCACATGACAGTATATGAGAGGTCTGTGTTCACAGTATACGAGAGGTCTGTGTTCACATGACAGTATATGAGAGGTCTGTGTTCACAGTATACGAGAGGTCTGTGTTCACATGACAGTATATGAGAGGTCTGTGTTCAAAGTATATGAGGTCTGTGCATGAGGAATACAATCAAATGGAGCTATTGGGCCAGCTGTGACACCAGACGCCATTTTCTACAGCTGAGATCAGCTAGCCAGCACTGACACAAGAGAATCATAAATTGGAGACAGAAAAACTCAAGCTAACCCTCAAATCTGAGTTTACATTTTGATTTCTTATACCTGTTGGAAGATGGTCATTCTTTTTGGACAAAGCCAGGTTTGAGGAGGCTGGCTCCTTCAAGACAACATTACAATAGTCTGATAGACTTACTGTTCGCAAAACAACAGAGGCTGCCAGTCTACTGGAACTGCAGACTTTCAGAGGACAGATCTACTGGAACTGGACCACTGAGTGGCATATCAACACACTGGCACAGCAAAGTCAAAGCCCTGCTGCAATCAATGCTTTTTTATAAGTGCACACAGTAGTAATGCATACGTTACAAACCTACAACTTGGAACGTGAAGTGACAGGACACATGAAGGGACAGGAAACAAACCACTGAAGCAATGCTACAGCCACAGATCCAGTGGAGCGTGAAGTGACAGGACACATGAAGGGACAGGAAACAAACCACTGAAGCAATGCTACAGCCACAGATCCAGTGGAGCGTGAAGTGACAGGACACATGAAGGGACAGGAAACAAACCACTGAAGCAATGCTACAGCCACAGATCCAGTGGAGCGTGAAGTGACAGGACACATGGTGAAGCAATGCTACAGCCACAGATCCAGTGGAGCGTGAAGTGACAGGACACATGAAGGGACAGGAAACAAACCACTGAAGCAATGCTACAGCCACAGATCCAGTGGAGCATGAAGTGACAGGACACATGAAGGGACAGGAAACAAACCACTGAAGCAATGCTATAGCCAGTGATCCAGTGGAGCGTGAAGTGACAGGACACATGGTGAAGCAATGCTACAGCCACAGATCCAGTGGAGCGTGAAGTGACAGGACACATGAAGGGACAGGAAACAAACCACTGAAGCAATGCTACAGCCACAGATCCAGTGGAGCGTGAAGTGACAGGACACATGGTGAAGCAATGCTACAGCCACAGATCCAGTGGAGCGTGAAGTGACAGGACACATGAAGGGACAGGAAACAAACCACTGAAGCAATGCTACAGCCACAGATCCAGTGGAGCATGAAGTGACAGGACACATGAAGGGACAGGAAACAAACCACTGAAGCAATGCTATAGCCAGTGATCCAGTGGAGCGTGAAGTGACAGGACACATGGTGAAGCAATGCTACAGCCACAGATCCAGTGGAGCGTGAAGTGACAGGACACATGAAGGGACAGGAAACAAACCACTGAAGCAATGCTACAGCCACAGATCCAGTGGAGCATGAAGTGACAGGACACATGAAGGGACAGGAAACAAACCACTGAAGCAATGCTATAGCCAGTGATCCAGTGGAGCGTGAAGTGACAGGACACATGAAGGGACAGGAAACAAACCACTGAAGCAATGCTATAGCCAGTGATCCAGTGGAGCGTGAAGTGACAGGACACATGGTGAAGCAATGCTACAGCCAGAGATCCAGTGGAGCATGAAGTGACAGGACACATGAAGGGACAGGAAACAAACCACTGAAGCAATGCTATAGCCAGTGATCCAGTGGAGCGTGAAGTGACAGGACACATGAAGGGACAGGAAACAAACCACTGAAGCAATGCTATAGCCAGTGATCCAGTGGAGCGTGAAGTGACAGGACACATGAAGGGACAGGAAACAAACCACTGAAGCAATGCTATAGCCAGTGATCCAGTGGATCATGAAGTGACAGGACACATGAAGGGACAGGGAAACAAACCACTGAAGCAATGTTAATTATTACCAAGGGATCCAGTGAAGCAGCGGAATTCATGGCCATACTTGTAAGTCCTGAGGTCAAGGAATCTGAAACAGCAAAGATTGTTTTCGATAATGCTTCTGTTAAAACTCAACACTGTCCTCCACTAAGTGGGGCCAGCTGGCACACACAGACAGACAGGTCAGAACCACCAGGTAACTAACTCTCTGCAGTTGGCACACACAGACAGACAGGTCAGAACCACCAGGTAACTGACTGTCTCTGCAGTTGGCACGCACAGACAGACAGGTCAGAACCACCAGGTAACTGACTGTCTCTGCAGTTGGCACACACAGACAGACAGGTCAGAACCACCAGGTAACTGACTGTCTCTGCAGTTGGCACACACAGACAGACAGGTCAGAACCACCAGGTAACTGACTGTCTCTGCAGTTGGCACACACAGACAGACAGGTCAGAACCACCAGGTAACTAACTGTCTCTGCAGTTGGCACACACAGACAGACAGGTCAGAACCACCAGGTAACTGTCTCTGCAGTTGGCACACACAGACAGACAGGTCAGAACCACCAGGTAACAAACTGTCTGTGGCCGTTCATAGTGTGATGGAACCTGACCCCTGATCCCTGACCAGCATAAAAAGAAAAAGAGTGGCGTTAAAGGAGCGGTGGTCCATGATCAGGCCTTCAATTAAAAATACATTTTATTGCAATGTATTTATTTACTTTTGTGCGTGTGTTTTTTTGTTGTTGTTTTTCTGGGGGGGGGGGAGGCGACAGAGACATGGGTTCTATTGTATGAGGCCAAAAAGAGAACAGGAAACACTGACCTGAGCGTGGCCTCCGTGGTCCCCATCAGGATGAGAGGACTGGGGGCGGGAATGGACTGCAGGGCCACAGCTGGGGAGTAGCGTGGTGACTCCAGCTGACACAGGCTCACCCCTGTGTAGGGGTCCCACACCTGAAGCAACACAGTCAACCATCAGTCAGCTATTAGTCAACCAGTTCATCAATCATCATCGCCATGTAGGGGCCCTGCATATGAAGCAACACAGTTAACCATCAGTCAGCCATCAGTCAACAAGTTGATTAATCATCTTCCATGTGAGGGGTCCCACACCTGACATAACAATCAACCATCAGTCAACTATCACCCTGAACAGGGACTATGCCTGAGGTAATACAGTCAACCAATCAGTCACCATGCCTGAGGTAATACAGTCAACCAATCAGTCACCCAGTCTGCCAGTCACAGAAGACGTACAACCACTAACTGATTTGACCTCACTGTGCGCAGTGTGAAAAACATAACGTGAACAATGTCAACCCTCCTTACCACCAGCGCTGACAGGAAGAGCAGCAGGAGACTGAGGACTCACGTGAACAGTGCTGTCGCAGGAAGCTACTTGCCGCATGCTCTCCACGTAGGCCACGGAGAAGACAGACTTTTTGTGGTGCTGGTACGTCCACTGACAGGGCACCCTGGTGGTCAGAATCAGGCACTCGCATGTCAAAGGGCCACCACTCTCTCAGAGACTCCTCCACACTACAATGGTGCTGGTATGTCCTACATGCAATTCACATCTCAGAGGACCACCACTCTCTCACAGACTTTCTTCAGATGGCATTACACACAGCTCAGCTATAGTGGATCCATCAGATCATCGCCACAGGACCAAAGTTACAAACTGCAGCCTGGCACTTTAAAACTCTTCACTTTTTATTGTCATCTCTCCTGTCTGCAAAGGGTCATGTGCTTTAAAAAGGTAAATCCTTCAACAATATTAATTAATCATGTTGTAAATAGTTTGCAAGTGTGATGATTCTGTATCATCCAGTGAAAATGATAAAGAACAAAGAAAACATACGCACCAACAGAAGACAGTTATGGATACAAGAAAAACATGTTCCAACATTTTGGCAAAATGTTTTCATCAGGCAAATAAAAAGTATATAAATAACTAAAACCTTTTCCCCTGAAGAAGACCTGTCTTCTTTTGGTGACTATGATTTCCTCATTCTTTACCACTCATTCTTCTCACAAGCAGTCATTGGAGTTTTTCAGCCAGTGTGATGTTATAATCATAGAGCAGTGCTGCTTCCTTTTTTCATCCTGTTTTTCTGATTGATTTTAATTTTTTTTAAAGTATGTGCAAAAATGTAGCTGCTGTTTCTTGGAATAAGCACATATGCCTGCACACACACACACACACACACACACACACACACACACACACACACACAGGGGTGCATGGCATGACTCACTTGCTGGTGCCGTCACCACAGCTGGCCAGAGCCCAGAGACGCACAGTCTTGTCCTTGCTGGAGCTGATGAAGCAGTTCTCCGTGTCCATCGGAACCATGCACCGGATACTGTTGGAGTGACCTGTCACACAAAGGTCAGGCAAGCGTGACAACACAGACCAGCAGTACAGCCCTCATCACTGATGACACCATCTCTGCTTCAGTGGGAACAATGCTGCACCAAGCACTGGCAGAGTCACCTACCGTGCAGTGGTCCTCTGCATGCTACATGCAGATCCATTCAAACTGTCTGCCGCAAGCTGTCAATGTCCACATAAAGAGGCTGTCAACTCTAAGCAACTGGGCAGTATGCTTATCTAGGCTGTTGTCGTCTCTACAGAACAAGTCCGTCAATGTCCACTTAACTAGGCTGTGTCATCTCTAAGCTACTGTTCAGCCAGTGTCTGCTTACAGGGGCTGCTATCCCTATACAACCGGTCTGTCAATGTCAACTTAACAAGACTGTGATCTCTTAATTTCTCTGATGGGATAATAAAGTAATCTTGAATCTTGAACTGAATCTCAAATCAATTTTTCAGTCAATGTCCACTTAAAGAGGTCACCTCAAAGTGACCTCTGTCAGTCAATGCACACGTAAAGAGGCTGTCATCTCCAAATGACCAGTCAGTCAATGTCCAGCTAAAGAGGCTATCATCTCAAAGCAACTTTCTACTATTGTCTAATTAAAATAAGCGTTCCTTGTAACCATTTGTGTTTTGCATCACATTTCAGCCTGATTAACTGACACCACCAGTGACCAAAGGGCATCATCACACTGTTGACCCTTACAGCTCAGGCATGCAGGCTGTCCTTACAGAGACACTTTGTAAAGGTAATGGCTAATTCAAAGTGAAGAACTGGGTGTAATTGTTTGATGCCTACCCACAGACTGTCCTTACAGAGACACTTCATACAGGTAATACAAAGTGAAGAACTGGGTGTAATTGTTTGATGCCTACCCACAGACTGTCCTTACAGAGACACTTCATACAGGTAATACAAAGTGAAGAACTGGGTGTAATTGTTTGATGCCTACCCACAGACTGTCCTTACAGAGACACTTCATACAGGTAATACAAAGTGAAGAACTGGGTGTAATAGTTTGATGCCTACCCACAAAGCTCTGTAGCCGGATCTGCTTGAAGTTGAACAGTGTGTCCCGCTCATGAAGACCTGCAGCAAACAAACATCATGTACACATGTGTGAGTCAACAGTCAAACATCATGTACACAGATGTGAGTCAACAGTCAAACATGTACACAGGTGTGAGTCAACAGTCAAACATGTACACAGGGGTGAGTCAATAGTCAAACATGTACACAGGTGTGAGTCAACAGTCAAACATGTACACAGGTGAGTCAACAGTCAAACATCATGTAACCAAGGTCTGAGACAACAGTCAGACACCATGTGCAGACACAAAGAGACAGGCAGACAGGAAGACAGACACACAAAGACAGGTGGACAGACACAGACAGGTAGACAGACACAGAGAGACCGGTGGACAGAAACAGAGAGACTGGCAGACAAAGACAGAAGGGTGGACAGACACAGAGATTGGCAGACTAGTGGACAGACACAGAGTCCGGTGGACAGACACATGCAGGCAGACACAGAGAGACTGGTAGACAGACACAGACAGACAGACATATCCAGACAAGTGGATACTGAGAGACCAGTGGACAGACACAGATAAAGACAGGCAGACAAGCGGACAGATACTGAGAGACCGTTGGACAGACACAGAGAGACAGACAGGCAGACAAAGAGAAACAGGGAGACAGCCACAAGCATGAGAAGTCCAAGAGCCAGAGAAAAGCAGCAGCGCGTCACCTAGCTCATGCTCCCAGTACTGAAGCCAGTTGCCGTGAAGGTGGCGACGTTTGTTGGCCTCCATGTCATGTCTGTAGAGATCAAACAGCACACAGCTTAACACTGCAGTCTCAAACACTGTTTTCTGAAGACAACAAAATCTAATATCACAATAAATTTAACTCTTAAACTGCTCCATTTTCAAATAAGCAGACTGTTGTACTGAGTCAATTAAATGACCAGGTGTCAGTAAATGTGACATTTTTTACCAGTGACTGGGCCACAGTGTACAGTTTGTACAAAGTAAAAACAAAAACAAATAATAATAATGAAAATTTGTAAAGCGCCTACCCTGTGGCTCAAAGCGCTGAACAAGCATAGTATAACACACGTAATGGACATTCAGATGGAAATGTTATCAGCAATAAAAATGTATATAATGAAAAATGAGAAATGAGAGTACATACAGTTTAACACTATCCACAGAAAAGAACTCTAAACAACAGAGGGGGTTGGGAGGCAGCACAGCCTGGGATCTCATTTAACCCTAGGACTCCTCCCAGGTCCCTGCCAGAAACCGGGCCAGCACTACTCCTCCCAGGTCCCTGCCAGAAACCGGGCCAGCACTACTCCTCCCAGGTCCCTGCCAGAAACCGGGCCAGCACTACTCCTCCCTGGTCCCTGCCAGAAACCGCGGCTAGCACTACTCCTCCCAGGTCCCTGCCAGAAACCGCGACCAGCACTACGTACGAGCGCAGGTCATCGTGCTTGATGTGCAGAATCCCATCATGGCGATAGCCGCGGCCGAACTGCGTGAAGGAGGGAGAGGGGGACGGAGGGCGGTCGCGGTGGGTGTTGGACAGCTGTATGCGATTGCCGATCACTTCCACGTTGCTGCCCAGACCCCCCACCACTGAAGCGTCAGGACTGGTGTCGTCCACTGGGGTCTCCCCTGCTGTCTTGCCTGGTTGAACAAGCCATGTGGGATTACAGTATAGGACAGCCTGGTTGAACAATTAAGCCATGTGGGATTACATGTACACACTCTGGACAGCCTGGTTCAACAAGCCACATGGGATGACAGTACACAACTCTGGACAGCACACATCAACCTGATATACTTTGATGTGGTAAAAGCCAAATCAAAACTTGTGATGCTGAAGCTCAAAACACATAAAATGAAGAGAGAAGGAAAAAATGGAGAGAACAGAAGAAAGAAAGAAAGAGAGGACAGAACAAAGAAAGAAAGAGACCAAAGAAAGAGAGGACAGCACAATGAAAGAAAGAGAAGACTTAGCAAAGAAAGGGAGAGAGGTCAGAACAAAGAAAGACAGAAAGAGAGAAGAGAAGAGGGGGGAAAAAGAAAAAAGAATAAATGTTAAAACCATGGCAACACTGCCACAGTCAGACTACAAACACTGTCACAGTCAGACTACAAACACTGTCACAGTCAGACTACAAACACTGTCACAGTCAGACTACAAACACTGTCACAGTCAGACTACAAACACTGTCACAGTCTGACTACAAACACTGCCACAGTCTGACTACAAACACTGTCACAGTCCGACTACAAACACTGTCACAGTCCAACTACAAACACTGTCACAGTCCGACTACAAACACTGTCACAGTCAGACTACAAACACTGTCACAGTCAGACTACAAACACTGTCACAGTCAGACTACAAATACAAGCTTTCAGCACCACACACTTTCTCTCTTGCAACCTCAGCCACCCTGTGAGGGCGAGTACATCACAACCCACCAGCTTCACTTCCAGCAGCCTACCTCAGCCACCCTGTGAGGGCGAGTACATCGCAACCCACCAGCTTCACTTCCAGCAGCCTACCTCAGCCACCCTGTGAGGGCGAGTACATCGCAACCCACCAGCTTCACTTCCAGCAGCCTACCTCAGCCACCCTGTGAGGGCGAGTACATCGCAACCCACCAGCTTCACTTCAGCAGTCTACCTCAGCCACCCTGTGTGGGCGAGTACATCACAACCCACCAGCTTCACTTCAGCAGTCTACCAGAGCCTGGCAGCTCCATGATGGATACTTCACAATGTGACAGCTACTTCAGAACAACCCCTCCCCCCCCCCCCCCCCCCCAGCTCCACTTCCAGCAGCCTACCTGAGCCTGGCAGCCCGGCGCTGGGGGGCTGGTCCATGGTGCTGTCCTGCTGAGCGCACAGGTGTCGGATCAGGTCGTCGTTCTTCAGGCTCTCCTCCATGTGGATGCTGCAACAAGTCACAGAGTCCGTCAGGCTGACGGCCTCAGGCTTCATCCCCGCCTCTTCTGCCTTCTCCTTCTTTCCTCCGCCCAGGCTTTCTCTCTCTTTCTTGGCGTTTTTCCAACAACGAACATTCTTACGTTTACAGCACACTATATGACAAAAGCGTCGCTCATTCTTTCAAACCCTACACAAGTGCAATTCCTTAGTCAGACCGACTCATGAACTCTGACCTTTCCCAGCACCCTCCTCCACTGATAGGCCACGGTCAGTTTTACTCTGCAATCCTCAGAGGTTCAGTCCACAGACAAACAACAACAACCACAAAAACACAATAAAACCAAACATGCAGATCAAACTTTTTGATGCACAGGTATTAAGAACACAGGTTACCACCTCCTCAACTGAAGGACGATTCCTGTCTTTGATGATGTAATGTTGATTTACAGTGTGCAAAAAAACATTCCACATTCACTCCACTTGATGCTCATAACAATAACAATAATGTACATTTATCCTGCACTTGCTGATAACCTGAACACACACATGATACATATTAACCCAAACACAATATTCTTTACATGTGTAGAGCAAAGTCCTACTAATGCAATTTAGATAAAGCATTATTTAAAGCAACAACAACAACAAAAAGAAACAATCACAATGAATTTACACCATTTATACTCTCTCTCTCTCTCTCTCTCTCTCTCTCTCTCTCTCTCTCTCTCTCTCTCTCTCTCTCTCTTACACACACACACACACACAC
The DNA here is from genome assembly GCA_963584105.1 of Alviniconcha strummeri. Lineage (NCBI taxonomy): Eukaryota > Metazoa > Mollusca > Gastropoda > Provannidae > Alviniconcha > Alviniconcha strummeri. The sequence goes on from OY757543.1 coordinate 672,928, forward strand.
ACACACACACACACACACACATATACACACACACACACACACACACACATGGCACACACACACACATGGCACACACACACACACACACACACACACACACACACACACACACACACACACACACACTCTGACTGTAGCAAAGGAAGACAGACCTACAGTACAAGACCTCGCTGACCTGCCACAGAAGGCATATAAAACAAGACCTGACTGACCTGCCAAAGAAGACAGACAGGCAGTACAAGACATGACTGACCTGCCAAAGATACGGCACAGAGGGATGTAGACAGCCAGAGCAAGCTCAGGTGTGAAAACAGCGGCCAGTTCCTGATGACACTTCTCCGCTGTGTCCTGACCCAGTCGAGGTGACAGACACTCCTCTGTAACCAGACCTAACTTGTAAACATCATCAAATATCCCCTGTGACAACACCTGACTTGTAAACATCATCAACTATCCTCTGTGACAACACCTGACTTGTAAACATCATCAAATATCCCCTGTGACAACACCTGACTTGTAAACATCATCAAATATCCCATGTGACAACACCTGACTTGTAAACATCATCAAATATCCTCTGTGACAACACCTGACTTGTAAACATCATCAAATATCCCATGTGACAACACCTGACTTGTAAACATCATCAAATATCCCCTGTGACAACACCTGACTTGTAAACATCATCAAATATCCCATGTGACAACACCTGACTTGTAAACATCATCAAATATCCTCTGTGACAACACCTGACTTGTAAACATCATCAAATATCCCCTGTGACAACACCTGACTTGTAAACATCATCAAATATCCCATGTGACAACACCTGACTTGTAAACATCATCAAATATCCTCTGTGACAACACCTGACTTGTAAACATCATCAAATATCCCCTGTGACAACACCTGACTTGTAAACATCATCAAATATCCTCTGTGACAACACCTGGCTTCTAAATATTATCAAATATCCTCAGTGACATCACCTGAATTTCTGTGACAACATCTTCAGGCATGCTGAGCTAAAGTTTTCAGCAGAAAAATGAGGAAAAACGAGGAAACATTTCTAAAGGACTGTTGAATTAAACCTACCTGCATAGGACACAAGCAGAAACCGTCAATTATTTACAAGCATAAAAATAAAGCTGGTGGAGGAAGAAGGCCAGGTGCAATATGATTTAACTAAATGAAAGATGCTCACAACTGGCAACAAGCAGCAGCTGCAACAGATACAGAAATGAGGTACCAAGCATCAGTAATGACCCCCCCCTCCCCCCCACACCCCTCCCCCAGCCTGAAAGAGAAAGAATCCACCTGCAGCCAGAAAGAGAAAAAAACCCACTTGCAGCCAAAAAGAGGGGAAAAAACTGCAGCCAGAAAGAGAAAAAACCCACCTGTAGCCTGAAAGAGAAAAACCCCACCTGTAGCCTGAAAGAGAAAAAACCCACCTGTAGCCTGAAAGAGAAAAAACCCACCTGCAGCCAGAAAGAGAAAAACCCCACCTGTAGCCTGAAAGAGAAAAACCCCACCTGTAGCCTGAAAGAGAAAAAACCCACCTGCAGCCAAGAAGAGAAAAAAAAACTGCAGCCAGAAAGAGAAGACCCCTACCTGCAGCCAGAAAGAGACCAAAAAAACTGCAGCCAGAAAGAGAAAAAACCCACCTGCAGCCAGAAAAAGAAAAACCCATCTGCAGCCTGAAAGTGAAAACCTCCACCTGCAGCCTGAAAGAGGAAAAACCCACCTGCAGCCAGAACGAGAAAACCCCCACCTGCAGCCTGAAAGTGAAAACCCATTTCACACGCACCTCTCTCGTCCACGGTTCCCATGGCAGCCAGGCTGTGCCAGCGGTTCATGTTTGCTCCAGGCGACTGGCAGCGAGCGCCTGGGTTGATGCTCAGCAGGGAGGGGTTGACCGGTGTACCGATCGTATACTGATGGGTCAGCGAATCCATCTTGATTGTCACGTACGACTCATCAGAGCTGGGTGTGGCACCTGCAACTGAAAACAAAGGCCCCACAAAATGGCTATCACAAAAATCTGAAACAAGATTCACCTGAAAATTAAAAGTTGTGTTTTGTCCTAATAAACAGCATTGGATCTTATCACAAAAAGTCAAAGGGTTTTAAACTACAATCACTGAAGGCTGTTTTTCCACCCAGCATTGCTGTCACTGTAATCATCTGAACCAGGGGGAGACACCGACACATGACATGCAACAGAGCGAACACAAAGGACACAAAGCACAGGACCAGCGTCTTCCTGTCCTGCTGCCCGCATTGTCCGCAACCCTGCAGGCTGCTGCCCTTATCTTCAGCCAAAATCAAACTTGTAAGGGGGCTATTCAAAATAAAAACTCTTCTCAAAGGAGACGTTTTGAAACCTGTTCTCAGGGAAGATTTGCTAAATAAATTCCCAAGTTACATTCCTGCAGTGATGGCAGCATGAGAATTTCAGTCTACTGTAGTGACGTAACACCTGCAGTGACATAACACCTGCAGTGACATAGCACATGTAGTGACATAACACCTGAAGTGACGTAACACCAGCAGGGACATAACACATGCAGGGATATAACACACACAGTGACATAACACCTACAGTGACATAACACACATAGTCACATAACACCTGCAGTGTCATAACACCTGCAGTGACACAACACCTGCAGCAACATAACACTTGCAGTGACATAACACCGGCAGTGATGTAACACCTGCACTTACACAAAAATGCAGTGGCATAACACAACAGCCTCACCTGGTGACACAGACGTGGAGCCAGAAGCATCGTCAGGAGCGTGCACGGTGGAGAAGGCATCCATGAGGACCAGCATGGGGTTGTGCAGGAAACGGCGCGTCATCTCCAGCCCCAGCCGCAGCCCCAGCACATACAGCAGGTCCATCAGCTTGTGGCACAGCAGCGAGCGGCAGGCCACGCCGCTGGGGAACGACACCCTCATCGACGTCAGCAGGTTCAGCACCGGCGTAATGCAGTCCATTACTATTGAGTCCTGGTCACACCACAGTCAGTCTCTGATAATCACTGTTTCACACTATCGCATGCAATGTGATTTTATGTAATGGAAATTCAACAGCCACTTTCTACAAAGAAAGCCAGCTGTGACAGGTTGCCCAGTTGTACTTCCCACTATAGTTATTATGACCAACACGATCAAAGCACAACAATCACACACAATTTCAATCCCCTACCCGGGCCATCACACAAATTCACTGCCCATCCATCCATATATCCACCACCCAGTCACCCACCTCTCACCAGCCCACCCTACCACCCATCCGTCCATCCAAGTTTACCTCCAGAACATCCATGAGGGTTTTGTCTGACAGAAGGGGCACAACAAATCGGAGCAAAATGACGGCTGCCAAAAGACCACTCTCTGAGCGCTGTGTGAATCGTCGCTGAGCCACTCCAATCTAAAAACAACAAAAAACAAAAAAATGCATGCAATGTACATCACATAATCTACATTTATTTATGAATAAGGAAGCCTGGATGCCTGTTGGGTAGATGTAATACTATGTATACAGTATAGTATGGGTGTGATTTAATATCTTTGTGCACATGAACATGTGTAGGCCTGTGTGTGGGTGAAGCTCTTCAAACTTATTATAGTTACTGTTTTTGTTGCACCACAGCATGTATCAAGACATTCTTTAAAAGTGATTTGCTACAAATTATTATTACACTTCACTCCTGTTCTCAGAATGGCAACTATTGTAACAGTGTATCTTAAAATGAGTACACTAAAAACACAATGCAATGCAATAAGTACATGGCTGTCTTCATGTCTTTCTGTCTCTGCCTTTTTCTATATTGTATAAAAGTGTACAGGTATTTGTGCATGCCATGTGTATGTGTATTTGTTCCTGATCTCCAATCACTGTATCAGAAACTGATGCTTTTGCTCAAAATAAAATGGAGTCCATGTCAAATCTATTCAAAGACGGGCTAAAAGTTATGTAGCTCCATCTTGTTCCACCATAATGTAGACAACTTGATCCTCAAGAAGCTGACTCTACGATGTGGTTGCCTGTTGCCTGTTGCCTCCGATTGTCAGCAGACAGTAGTAGTAGTAATTGGATTTTAATGTCCTGTCAACTACACAGGGTCACCTCAGGACAGTCAAACTCAGGTCATAAGTAAATACACATTTCTAAACGCTTCTCACATATATATCACCCTCTGTCAAGTCAAGTCAGTAGATAGTCTGTCCAAATTAAAACCTTGTGCCAAATATTCACACTGTGGTGCTGGTCCAACACTAGTGCATGTGTCTGCACCTAAAGTTGAAACACTAAAGGATTGGACTGTGTTACTTCCATATGGTGTGAATAATGTTGCCATAATGAGGGAAAAACAAACAAACAACTCCACAATCACCTCATCTGAAAACAACACCAAATTCGCCATGTCCAGAATGCTGGCAAAGAGGATGTATTCATTACACACCAGATATCAACAAGATTAAGTTTGCGATGGTGAAGAGATTTCAGACCACAATGCTGGCAGAGAATGTATTCATCATACACCAGATATCAACATGACTAAGTTTGCAATGATGAAGACCTACTTTGTCCACAATGCTGACAAAGATGATGTTTTGACTGTACACCTGATAACAACAACACTAAGTTTGCAATGGTAAAGAGAGTTCAGACCCACCATGTCCACAATGCTGACAAATATGATGTTTTGACTGTACACCTGGTAACAACAGCACTAAGTTTGTGATGGTGAAGAGAGTTCAGACCCACCATGTCCACAATGCTTGGCAGGTACTGGATGAGGATGATGTTCTCCCCGTACACCGAAGCCACAAACCCAATGCACTCCAGCACCTTGCTGGCGTTGCCATCTCCCACCACGCAGCGTGACGTCTTCACCACGGCTGGCTCTGCACAGTCACACAGGTAACACACACTGCAGTTCACTTCTGTTCAAAACCCTGTCTCTCAATGATTTATCCAACGTTCGCATGCCCAGGTATACATTACAGGCAACAGGGATCACAAACATGTCTATGAACATGCACACAGTGTCTGAAAAGTAACACGTACAACCAAACATGGCACTGCCCATATTAACTTATGACAAACAAAATCCTGCAACTCTGCCTGTCACTCCCAGACAGTCTGCCTGTCAGTCCTGAAGATTCTGCATGTCACTCCTGGAGGTTCTACCTGTCACTACCAGAGATTCTGCCTGTCACTCTTGAAGATTCTACCTGTCGCTACCAGAGATTCTGCCTGTCACTCTTGAAGATTCTACCTGTCACTACCAGAGATTCTACCTGTCACGACCAGAGATTATGCATGTCACTCCTGAAGATGCTACCTGTCGCAACCAGAGATTCTACCTGTCACTACCAGAGATTCTACCTGCCACAACCTGAGATTCTGTCACTACCAGATATTCTGCCTGTCACTACCTGAGAGCCTGTCTGTCACTACCAGAGATTCTGCCTGTCACTACCAAAGATTCTACCTGTCATTACCTGAGATTCTGCCTGTCACTATCAGAGATTCTGCCTGTCACTATCAGAGATTCTGCCTGTCACTACCTGAGATTCTGCCTGTCACTACTGGAGATGATCTGTGCATTCCTTACAGTGAATGACAGCATCAGTACCTGTATCCTTGCAGACACCTGTCACTATCCAGACAGTCTGCCTGTCACTACCAGACATTCTGCCTGTCACTCCTGAAGATTCTGCATGTCACTCCTGAAGATTCTACCTGTCACTACCAGAGATTCTACCTGTCACTGACCTGTCACTACCAGAGATTCTACCTGTCACTACCAGAGATTCTACATGTCACTGCCTGAGATTCTGCCTGTCACTACAAGAGATTCTACCTGTCATAGCCTGAGATTCTACCTGTCACTGCCTGAGATTCTACCTGTCACTACCAGATATTTTACCTGTCACTACCAGAGATCCAAAACCATGGTCCAACACCAGAATCCAACACCATGTTCCAGCACAAGCTTCTAACACCAGGATTCCACTATGCTGTACACTTTACTTTAACTGCTTTGTGTCCTCATCACTCATCACCTCTTACCTGTGTCTTCGATGGAGCGGAGCTGCGTCTCACCCAGGTAGCAGAGCGGCAGCATGCGCACCAGGTTGCGGGAGAGGTAGCGTGCAGCCAGCACAGGACCCAGCTTGGTGGCCAGCCACTTAACCGAGTCCCCCGCAATGTGCCGGATGTTGACTGTGCTGGTCGGGCTGTTCAGCGACAGCGTCGACATGAGGTCCTCTGTCTCGCTGCGCTTCATGCTGTCCGATATTTTCCTTTTGGACTGACTCAAACCATCACCTTCCTCACAGCCGGTGGCCAGGTTTGGACTCTGGCCCTCCAGTTCTGTGGCGGTGCTTTTGTTCCCTGGCTCAGCTGTGACAATGTTTATGTGCAGTGACTTAGTGGGGGCACTATCCTTCTGTCCCTGAGCACTATCACTTCTGCTGGCATCCGGCCCAGTCTGTCGGGAAGAGCGGCGTCCCTTTGCCAGCCCTGGAGACTGTTCCATGACAGGAGTGGGTGTGTCCCCGCTGTGGGTGGGGCTGTCACCAGCCACGTAGCTGAGGCTGGAGGCGGACGCAGGCTTGGACATCCCGCCGTCGCTGCCTCTGGGAGAGTCGTCCACCTTGTCCTCCTCCTCCTCCGTGGTGGTGCTGTGCGTCCTGCCGCTGCCGTAGCACGGGATGTTGGAGATGCTGTGGATGGAGCAGCGGTCCGATTCAAACACGGCATCCTCACTGTTCTCCCCAGCCCCGCTGCTCTGCGAGACACCACTGATGCTGCTGCACTCCTCCCGGCCAGAGAAGTCCAGCACATCCCCGACCCCTTCCATCTCATCCCCAAGTGACATGGCATCCAGGAACTCCTCCCGGTCATCATCGTCCACAGCCCGGCCAGCAGCACCATCGGCAGCAGCAGCATCAACATCATCCAACACTCCCTCCTCCACTTCCTCAGCGAGAGCGACACCCTGAGAAGCGGAGGACACCCACTGGGCCTCCTGGTCGGCAGTGTCCAGGTCGTCCAGCAGCTCCTGGCTGTAGTAGCGGCTGGGCAGCAGGAAGTCTTTGTAGCCAGCCACCGCCTCCACCAGCAGCGTGGCAAAGTGGTGCAGGAAGGGCTGCAGGTGCAGGCGCAGCAGCAGCTGTGTCAGGTAGGTGCGGTGGTACAGCTTGATGTGCTTGGCAGTGGCAGGGCCCTCTGACAGCAGAGTGGTGAGGGCGGGCAGAAAGGTGTGGGAGGTTTGGGCTGGGCCAAGAGCCCGGCTGAGGATGTTGAAGAGCATCCAGGCAGCCTGCACCATGGTCAGCTTGTCAGCCAGCAGGGAGTCGACCAGAGGCAGCACCAGTTGAAGGCCCTCCTTGCCCAGACCATCACCCCATTTCTGCAGGAACTGCTCCATCACTGGCACCTGCAGTAACCACACAACATCACTGGCACCTGCAGTAACCAGACAACATCACTGGCACCTGCAGTAACCACACAACATCACTGGCACCTGCAGTAACCACACAACATCACTGGCACCTGCAGTAACCACACAACATCACTGGCACCTGCAGTAACCACACAACATCACTGGCACCTGCAGTAACCACACATCACTGGCACCTGCAGTAACCACACAACATCACTGGCACCTGCAGTAACCACACAACATCACTGGCACTTGCAGTAACCACACATCACTGGCACCTGCAGTAACCACACATCACTGGCACCTGCAGTAACCACACATCACTGGCACCTGCAGCAACCACACATCACTGGCACCTGCAGTAACCACACATCACTGGCACCTGCAGTAACCACACATCACTGGCACCTGCAGTAACCACACATCACTGGCACCTGCAGTAACCATACAACATCACTGGCACCTGCAGTAACCACACATCATTGGCACCTGCAGTAACCACACATCACTGGCACCTGCAGTAACCACACAACATCACTGGCACCTGCAGTAACCACACATCACTGGCACCTGCAGTAACCACACAACATCACTGGTGCCTGCAGCAACAAGAGCCAGCATAAGACACACAGTTCAAGCTGTGAACAGCAGTACTTGCCTTGCTTCTGGCCAACTGCTTCAGCATGTTGGCCTTCTCGGCCGGGGACTCCATGCCCCGCTTCACCTCCTCCATGGCTTCGTCGGTGGCCTTGAGGCGGCAGAGGCAGGCGTAGAGGCTGGGGAAGTAGGGGGGGAAGGGCAGCACGTCCGTGTGGGGGTGGAGCAAGAGGGAAGGGGTGGGAGGCGGCAGGCCGCCAGTCATCACGGGGGAGAAGTACACCCTGGGGTCGGAGTTGCCTGTGCTGCCATCTGGTGACGTCTCCACGTGGAGGTCGTGCAGCAGTAGCTGAACTGCCTTCTGAAAGGGTCTGCAAGGCAATCAGTTTGGCCAGTGATTACTACAGACAAACAGACAGAAACTTGTTTGACCAGTGATTACTACTGAAACTTGTCTGACCAATGATTACTACTGAAACCTGTCTGACCAGTGATTACTACCGAAACTTGTCTGACCAGTGATTACTACTGAAATTGTCTGACCAGTGATTACTACTGAAACCTGTCTGACCAGTAATTACTACTGAAACCTGTCTGACCAGTAAATACTACTGAAACTTGTCTGACCAGTGACAAAAAACTGACACTAGTCTGACTAGTGATTACTACAAAAACCAGTGTGACTAACAATATTTCAATAAAAGAAACAAAAAGAAAAACTGCATTACAGGAGCACGGAACTACATTTATTGCCTAGCTTCTTGAATGTTGGCGCTGAGCCACATGGTGGGCCTTTTGCAGACATCCTGTATTATACCATTGTTACAAAAGGCACCAGGAAAGGGCAGTGATGGCTGGAGGGCGAGCACCTCCCACAAAACACCTCACCAGGAAAGGGCAGTGATGGCTGGAGGGCGAGCACCTCCCACAAAACACCTCACCAGGAAAGGGCAGTGATGGCTGGAGGGCGAGCACCTCCCACAAAACACCTCACCTGGGAATCATGGAAATGTCTGCCCCGCACAGGGCCCTGATGTTCTGCAGGCGCTTGACAAGAGACGGCTCCTCCTCCTGCATGCGCAGCCGTGGCGCCAGGAACATCTCGCACACCAGGCACATGAAGGAGGCCATGTCCCGAGCAACTAGTGCATGCTGACGGGGTTTTCCAGCTGCCTGGAGAAAAAACCCACCACCACAGCCCCATGTGCACAAGCAAGAATTTAGAAACAAACTGAAGCACATGCACCAAACACAGCAATGATATGGTCAAAACTGGATGACAAACAACTCCCCTGATGAGTGACAAATGGTTCAAAAATGTTTGTGTCATTTTCCATGCCAATGAACCCTCTTTCAGCCACTTTTGTTTGGTTCTTAGGGTGGTTTAAAATGTCACATAGGCCTAGGCAAGGAAAAAACTAGTGAAACAGTACAAAAGGATTTCAGGATTAATGCTGTCTGGTGTGTGTGTGTATGCGTGCATGCATGCGTGCATGAGTGCGTGCATGCATGCATGCATGCATGCTTGCATGCATGTGTGTGTGTGTGCATGGATGTGCATGGATGTGTGTGTGTGTGTGTGTGTGTGTGTGTGTGTGTGTGTGTGTGTGTGTGTGTGTGTGTGTGTGGGTGTGTGTGGGTGTGTGTGTATGAGAGAGACAGACAGACAGACAGACAGAAAAACAGAGACAAACAGACAGACAGAAAGACAATCTGACAGACAGACAGACAGACAGAGCCAGGAGAGTTGTTGCCACCTGCTGAGATGCCGAGTCTTCCTCCTGCAGCTGCAGCAGCGTTTTCTGTCGGAACCCCTGCAGGGCCTCACAGTGCTCCAGCTCCACCAGTGGGTCAAAGTTCAAGGGCAGAAAGATGGTGGCTGATTCAGGGGTCATGTTTTGGGAAGGAATGTTGTCAAAGCTGTAGAAAAGAGAGCTGGAATGAGTCGGCACATTCTGCAGAGCTGTAGTCAACATCCTCATCTATGTCCAACGTGACCACGGGACAGCCTGTGTGAATGAGCAAATGTGTGTGGGTCCATGCATGCATGTGTGGATGTGTTCTTGTGTGTGTGTGTGTGTGTGTGTGTGTGTGTGTGTGTGTGTGTGTGTGTGTGTGTGTGTGTGTGTGTGTGTGTGTGTGTGTGCAGGAGGAGAAAGAGGACAAAAACATTAAACCATCTTTGTCACAAAGTTTAAAAAGTCCATGTTACCATCTGAAACAGCATCCTAGAGATATTAAGCCAATGCAAAGGTTAGTCAGCCAAAAGTAAAACTACCATTCCTGGATTAATTCCCTTTGAGACATAAGAAAACCATTGCTTCCTTTCTTTCTTTTTTGTTTTTTATTTTTCTTCCTTGCACATGCTGCATTGCTTTCTTGGGATGGCTGAGGGACAAGTATCTGAATATCACAAAGGCTTGAACAATTCCCATGCCCGCGTGTAATATGAAATGCAGAAAATGAAAAAATCAAGTAAATAACAAAATGCTTTTTCAGAAAACAAACAAATCAGTCAGTACTGTACCTTATTTCAAAATTTGCAGTATTTTGTTTTGATTCCTCTTCTGACCATCCTGTACTCATCTGCAACATCATACCAGTACAAATTAAAATGGAAACTGACATGAAGAATGATGGCAGCACTGTCCCTGTGGTACCCAACAATCATACTCACATGCAGGTTTGTAATTCACCAAAAAAAACTCTCTTTTTCCTGTGTACTTGTTGTTCTTGCAATCTCTACAATAACTTAATGCTAACAATAACAAGATACCCACACCCCACAGGCAACAAGGTTTAGACCCCATGACATCAACACAAGATACCCACAGGCAACAAGGTAGAGACCCCATGACATCCCACAGGCAACAAGATAAAGATCCCATGACATCCCACAGGCAACAAGGTAAAGGCCCCATGACATCAACACAAGAGACCCCATGGCATCAACACAAGAGACCCCATGACATCACTGAGACAGCAAGGTAAAGGCCCCATGACATCAACACAAGAGATCACATCCCACAGGCAACAAGGTAAAGGCCTCATGACATCAACACAAGAGACCCCATGACATCACTGAGACAGCAAGGTAAAGGCCCCATGACATCAACACAAGAGATCACATCCCACAGGCAACAAGGTAAAGTCCCCATGACATCAACACAAGAGACCCACAGCCCACAGACAACAAGGTAAAGTCCCCATGACATCAACACAAGAGACCACATCCCACAGACAACAAGGTAAAGGCCCCATGACATCAACACAAGAGACCCACAGCCCACAGACAACAAGGTAAAGGCCCCATGACATCAACACAAGAGATCACATCCCACAGGCAACAAGGTAAAGGCCCCATGACATCAACACAAGAGATCACATCCCACAGACAACAAGGTAAAGGCCCCATGACATCAACACAAGAGATCACATCCCACAGGCAACAAGGTAAAGGCCCCATGACATCAACACAAGAGATCACATCCCACAGACAACAAGGTAAAGGCCCCATGACATCAACACAAGAGATCACATCCCACAGACAACAAGGTAAAGGCCCCATGACATCAACACATATCTGTCAACCCATACAGTTTACCCATATAAAATACGGTTTCTTCATTATTTGAGGGGATACGGCCGTATTGGAAAATGGATACAGGAAAACATAAATTTCATAAGAATTTTATTTTTAATCGAGCAAAAAGATTGAAAAACTGTCGAAGGTACAGCCGACACATGACATCGCCTAATGCACATTGACTGGCTTAGTGCAATAGGCTAAGAAATCTCGTCGGAAGTGAGATTTGAAGTCACGCATGCGGATTTTTCACAACATTGCTCCTTCCCACAACAGAAATTCAACATGCCGCTGCCACCAGCGGAAAAAAAAACCACAGTGGTCACCACCAGAAAGAATGGGAGCAGAAGTATGTGGGAATTATCAAGCCCTCGCCGAAGGGTGAAGACTATACATACTGTGTACCCTGCTGCAAAAGCATCACGGTGGCAGTGTTGGGTGTGTATGACCTCAAATCTCATTTGCAGACGGCAGGCCACAAGGCATGTTTGGAGAAAACAAAGACTTTTAGGCCTATCGACTGCCACTTTAAGACACACAAGCAGCAAAGCAGCACACTCGAGTCAGAGGTACTCTTTTGTCAGTTTGTTGCTGAGCACAACCTGCCGGCAGCAATCGCCAATCATTTTACAGATCTTGTTCATCGAATGTTTCCGGACAGTGAGGCAGCTGCGAGCTTCACGTTTAAGCACGCAAAGACTTCGCAAGTGATCAAGGGGAGCCTGGCCCCAGCTTTCACAAAGCCAGTGATAGAGAGATGCAAGACAGGACCATTCTCTCTTATGATCGACGAGAGCAATGACAAGAATGAAGCAAAACGTCTCGCCATCCTTGTCCGTGTCTTCGAAGAGGGAAACAGTGCCAAAACAAGGATTCTGGACATGACAGCGGTGCCAGGCGGAAGAGCCCAGCAGATATCTGATGCTGTTGAGTCAGCTCTGAGGTATGTTGACTTCCTGTTCTTCATTTTTAGTCATTTTGTTTTCATAATGTCAACAGATCTAAGCTGGTAAGCATAACATGGCGAGTGTGAAATATATAAATAAATATATAAATATTTATGACTCTAGCATAGTATGAATGATTAATGGCATAATTTATAGTCGATAGTGTCAACAGATCTAAGCATAACATGTTGAGTGAAATATCTATTTTATGACCATAGTATAATGAATAATGGCATAATTTATAGTCAGTGTGGTAGAATCACACACATATCATTCTAATTTCTATTGTGCTTGATTATTTGTTTTTATTCATTTCATTCGAATCATTGTCGATTGTGAATGATAGTTGATACATTTCAGTTTTCTGAATTTCCACTTATTGTTTTTGTCTTCTTATATTTTCAGTGAACACAACATTCCTTGGAACAACCTGACAGGCTTCGCCAGCGACAACTGCAACGTCATGCTTGGAACAACCTGACAGGCTTCGCCAGCAACAACTGCAACGTCATGCGTGGGGCAAATAACTCTGTCCTGTCCCGCCTGAAGGAGAAGAACAACAAGGTCTTCAGCATTGGTTGCATCTGCCATCTTGTCAACCTGTGTGTCAAAGCTGCAGTGAAGAACATCTGTGTGTGTGTAGATGATCTGTTTGTGGACATTTATTACTTCTTTTACGCACAGCTCAAAGAGAAAGGCTGACTACAAAGACTTCCAGCTGTTCACCAATGTGGATGATCATGAAATTTTGAAGCATTGTGCAACCCGATGGCTCTCACTGGAAAAGGTGTGCAACAGGACCCTCAACCAGTACGCTGCACTGTTGAGTTATTTCATGAGTCATCCTGAGGTTGAGAAAGCAAGGAGAGTGAAGAGGATCTTTGACAGACTGAAACAGCCAGTCACAAAGCTCACTCTGCTGTTCTTGCAGCACATTCTGTCTGTATTGAATGCATTCAGTACAGTCTTTCAGGCTGATGAAACCAAGATTGGGGCTCTGTTGCCTGAGATGGATCGACTCTTGCGGAAGCTGCTGGTCCAGTTCATCCAGATGAAGCACGTCAAGGGCGTGGACTTGCAACAAACTGCTTTCTCAGACAGGGAGCTGCAGCAGGACGAGGAGCTCCAGCAGGACGAGGAGACCATTGCTGTGGGGATGGCTTTTCAGACAGGGAGCTGCAGCAGGACAACAAGACCATTGCTGTGGGGATGGCTTTTCAGACAGGGAGCTGCAGCAGGACGATGAGACCATTGCTGTGGGGATGGCTTTTCAGACAGGGAGCTGCAGCAGGACGAGGAGCTGCAGCAGGACGAGGAGACCATTGCTGTGAGGATGGCTGCCAGATCGTACCTGCATGATGAAGACCTCGTACCCCCCAGGATTCGATGGCAGTTTTTTACTGACATGAGGTCATTCTATGCTGCTGCAGTGGGGAAGATGGTCCCAAAGTTCCCCTTCAAGGATCCCATTTTACCTGACTCGGTGGTGCTGGACCTTTCCAAGAAGAACGACCTGGTCTATGCCCCTATTGTGAGGCTGGCAGACAGGTTTGCCCCACATGTGGATGCAGAGCTGCTGAAAGAGGAGTGGAATGGCTTCAAGCTCCTTGACGAAGGAGCTGTGTCCATGGTGGATGCCAAAGGCAAGCAACAGACACTAGACAAGGTCTGGAGTGAAATATCTACATGAACACTTCCCTGGGAACACTCAGGTTCCCAGAAATGGTGAAGGTGTATGCGGTCCTGCTGTGCCTGCCTCACAGCAATGCCGACTGTGAACGGGCATTCTCAATGGTGAGGAAAATCCACACTGAGTTCAGAAAGACCCTGAATGTAGACACACTGACTGCATTTCTGCAGTGCAAGATAAATTGTGACATTCCTTGCTATGAAATGCACCCAAAACCTGAGCTGCTGCAAACAGCCAAAAGTGCCACCAATGAATACAACAAAGCTCATGTGTAGGCAAACTGTTCAGACTGGTGTGTGTGTGCCCATAAAGAATGGGAGATCAGACTGGAGAGGGAATGAGCCTTCGTTATTTGAGTGACAAAACACTGACATGAGGATACTGTTTAACTCCACTCTATATGCATCTGTGCCTATTTTTTTTAATGAATGAATCCCTTGTGTTTTCCCACATGTATGGGACATAGCTTTTAAGGTTTGTTCTTTCTAATTTTGCTTTTGTGTGCGAGTGAAGCAAATGTAGACTAGCTCTGTTCATGTATAGATAAAGTGATGTTCTGGTAATAAATGACGTGTGGTATATGGTACCTAACTTCTCAGTGTTTGTTTGTGTGCATAAAGGAGCAGTGGAAATTCAACCATAACTGGAAAAATCATTATATTTGGACATGGGGAACACTTGCAACAGCTGCCAGGAGAAGCCTCCAAAATCCTTGAAAATCATAATATTTGTTTTCAGCTGGGGGGCTTTGCCCCCCTGGGCCCCCCAGTGGGGCTTTGCCCCTGCACCCCACCGGGGCCTTGGCAGCCCCTGGACCCCGGCCTTGATTTAAAGGGAAATACAGGTTCAAAAACTATGGACTAAGGTTTGCTCCCAAAACAAACAGCTATGTTGACAGCTATATCAACACAAGAGACCCCATGACATCACACAGACAGCAAGGTGAAGGCTCATGACATCAACACAAGAGACCCATGACATCATACAGACAGCAAGGTAAAGGCCCCATGACATCAACACAAGAGACCACATCCAATAGGCAACAAGGTAAAGGCCCCAAGACATCAACACAAGAGACCCACAGGCAACAGGGTAAAGACCCCATGACATCAACACAAGAGACCCACAGCCCACAGACAACAAGGTAAAGACCCCATGACATCAACACAAGAGACCCACAGCCCACAGACAACAAGGTAAAGTCCCCATGACATCAACACAAGAGACCCACAGGCAACAGGGTAAAGACCCCATGACATCAACACAAGAGACCACATCCCACAGACAACTAGGTAAAGTCCCCATGACATCAACACAAGAGACCCACATCCCACATCCCAGACAACTAGGTAAAGTCCCCATGACATCAACACAAGAGACCCACATCCCACATCCCAGACAACTAGGTAAAGACCCCATGACATCAACACAAGAGACCCACATCCCACATCCCAGACAACTAGGTAAAGACCCCATGACATCAACACAAGAGACCCACATCCCACATCCCACAGACAACAAGGTAAAGACCCCATGACATCAACACAAGAGACCCACATCCCACATCCCACAGACAACAAGGTAAAGACCCCATGACATCAACACAAGAGACCCACATCCCACATCCCAGACAACTAGGTAAAGACCCCATGACATCAACACAAGAGACCCACATCCCACATCCCACAGACAACAAGGTAAAGACCCCATGACATCAACACAAGAGACCCACATCCCACATCCCAGACAACTAGGTAAAGACCCCATGACATCAACACAAGAGACCCACATCCCACATCCCAGACAACTAGGTAAAGACCCCATGACATCAACACAAGAGACCCACATCCCACATCCCACAGACAACAAGGTAAAGACCCCATGACATCAACACAAGAGACCCACATCTCGCAGGCTGCGCAGAGGCCCGAGCTGCTGTCTGGAGGGGAGGGGCAGGCGGTGGGGGTGAGGCTGTGTAAAGAGCTGCACAACCCCGTGGCTGTGCAGTGTCTGGTGGCCGTCCACAAGCTGCAGGTACACGTTCTTGGCTGCCACTGCTGCCTTGCCACTCAGCTGAAACACACAAGGGAAACAATACAATCACTCAACTGAAACATGCAAGTGAAACAATACAACCATTCAGCTGAAACATGCAAGTGAAACAATACAATCACTCAGCTGAAACATGCAAGTGAAAAAAATACAATCACTCAGATGAAACACACAAGTGAAACAATACAATCACTCAGCTGAAACATGCAAGTGAAACAATACAATCAGTCAACTGAAACATGCAAGTGAAATAATATCGACAGCTGAAACACACAAGTGACATAATACACTCAACTAAACACACAAGTGAAATAATACAATCACTCAACTAAAACACACAAGTAAGACAATACAATAACTCAGATAAGTCAAACAAATGGCCAAAGCAACCACCATACCCACCTTGCAGCCAAAGAAACACCCATAAAAAAAACTTGCAGCCAAAGAAACCCTCACATCCACCTTGTAGCTCAAAAACCCTCACACCCACCTTGTAGCCAAAGGTAAGGTCAATCCACTGGTGCAGCTGCTCTGACACCCTATCACTCTCCAGGGTGGCCATATGCCGGATGACAAACTCCCGGGTACTGCTGCACCAGGGAGGAATCTCCAAGTCTGGTAGATCTGGGTGGATGGAGTGAAAGAGCTGAGGGTCGGTGAAGAACTCGGGTATGCACTCATCGGGGGTCCAGCCTTGCAGACGCTGCATGCTGGCTGGGTACTCGTGCGGCACCCACACCGTCCGCACGTGACTGCACAGGATGGACTTTGGCATGCGCCGCGCTTTGTACACATAGTAGGTAATGTCTGACAGCACATCGGACACATGGTGGGCGATGTTGTCTGGGTCATGGTTGTCAGACCCAGTGTTGGAGTAGGAGGATTCTAGGCCAAAAGTGAAGTCCAGCTGCCTGTCACCCTTGTTGAGTCGAAACTTGGACTTGGTCAAGTCCCGATACCTGCATCAGTGGACACAGATCACACAGCTAGAACAAACAGACACCCTTCACCATCAAAGACCAATTGTTTTAAAAGAACAGGCCACTTGATGCATAATAAAGCCTTTCAAATTCTCAAAAAGCAAAAACACAACCCTCTGGTAATAAAGGCATATATGTGTGTTGTTACTCAATGGTAGTTTTAAAAGGTCTGGGACTGATTTAAAAAAACTAAAAGCTCATCTAGCTATAGATATAGCCCTGATCTTTTTGTCTAATGCAAACAATAATTATGTGCAATGTGTCATGTAGTTTAATGTACTGATGACAGAGGGACAAAAACACAGCCAAAGACAAAACTGTTGTGGTGACAAGGGGGCAAAAACACAGCCAACAGACAAAACTGTTGTGATGACAGAGGGGCAAAAACACAGCCAACAGACAAAACTGTTGTGATGACAGAGGGGCAAAAACACAGCCAACAGACAAAACTGTTGTGATGACAATGGGGCAGAAACACAGCCAACAGACAAAACTGTTGTGATGACAGAGGGGCAAAAACACAGCCAACAGACAAAACTGTTGTGATGACAATGGGGCAGAAACACAGCCAACAGACAAAACTGTTGTGATGACAGAGGGGCAAAAACACAGCCAACAGACAAAACTGTTGTGATGACAATGGGGCAGAAACACAGCCAACAGACAAAACTGTTGTGATGACAGAGGGGCAAAAACACAGCCAACAGACAAAACTGTTGTGATGACAATGGGGCAGAAACACAGCCAACAGACAAAACTGTTGTGATGACAGAGGGGCAAAAACACAGCCAACAGACAAAACTGTTGTGATGACAGAGGGGCAAAAACACAGCCAACAGACAAAACTGTTGTGATGACAGAGGGGCAAAAACACAGCCAACAGACAAAACTGTTGTGATGACAATGGGGCAGAAACACAGCCAACAGACAAAACTGTTGTGATGACAGAGGGGCAAAAACACAGCCAACAGACAAAACTGTTGTGATGACAATGGGGCAGAAACACAGCCAACAGACAAAACTGTTGTGATGACAGAGGGGCAAAAACACAGCCAACAGACAAAACTGTTGTGATGACAATGGGGCAGAAACACAGCCAACAGACAAAACTGTTGTGATGACAGAGGGGCAAAAACACAGCCAACAGACAAAACTGTTGTGATGACAGAGGGGCAAAAACACAGCCAACAGACAAAACTGTTGTGATGACAATGGGGCAGAAACACAGCCAACAGACAAAACTGTTGTGATGACAGAGGGCAAAAACACAGCCAACAGACAAAACTGTTGTGATGACAAGGGGGCAAAAACACAGCCAACAGACAAAACTGTTGTGATGACAGAGGGGCAAAAACACAGCCAACAGACAAAACTGTTGTGATGACAGAGGGGCAAAAACACAGCCAACACAAAACTGTTGTCATGCTGGACCCACATCTGTGCCAACCCCTCACTCAACCCCCCCACCCCCCCCCCACCCCCCACCCCCGACATAGGTATCTGTGTGTGTGTGTATCATACATGTGTGCATTTGCATGTGTGTCGTTGTTGTCAGTACTGTTATTGCAAAGTGCTCCAGTAGCTGTAGAAAATGGCCACAATGCAAATCCCCTTTATTATATTAAAAGAACTGAACACAGGACCCAACAAAAAATAACCCAACAGGTGGTCTTCTCCAGTCATTTCTGTCCATGAAGGTTTCAGAGGTGATACACCTGCCCTTGAATAAACATCTTTTCTTTCCTCATTTAAAACAAATGTTGTCATGTTATCTAAAGATAAGTGGTCTTTATCAAGTAGGTCAGTGGCTGAAATCACCTCACCCTAAAAAGTTAGTTTGGTTGCTGTTTTCCTGTATGTGTTTTTTCTTCAGTTTTATTTTAC
The DNA here is from genome assembly GCA_963584105.1 of Alviniconcha strummeri. Taxonomy (NCBI): domain Eukaryota; kingdom Metazoa; phylum Mollusca; class Gastropoda; family Provannidae; genus Alviniconcha; species Alviniconcha strummeri. The sequence goes on from OY757543.1 coordinate 692,132, forward strand.
ACATCATCAAAGTGGTTTTGCTAAAATCAATCTGAACTGCGCAAAATTCCATAAAATCATGTGAAATGAAAATCCCTGTTAAAAGTGAAGCTGCTCACCCGTCGTGTGGATGAGAGAAGTCCATCACCCATGGCAGCACCGGGTGGTTGTTGGGGTCGTTCATCTGCCGTCCCGCCAGGTGATTCAAGACCAGCAGGTACTGGAAGTTGCTCAGCCGCCTCTCCACCCATGCGTCAACCAGCTCCACAATGCTGCACCGTGCCAGCGACACGTAGCCTTGCTGCCGGAGAAATTCACACCCTTCCATGTACAGCCACTCATCTTCGTCCGTGTAGCCAGAGAACTGCTGCTGCAGCACATTCATGGATGACGGGGGCGGACTGCTGGATTCCTGCCGGTCGGGTGCCAAGGGCACAGACTGACCAGCTGCTGCAGTCTCAGTGACGCTGGCTTCAGACTGCTGACCCACAGACATCCCCAGTGAATCCGCCTTTGAGGATGTGCGGATGCCTTCCACCACCTCAGCCTCTTCTTGCGGACCGGAATCGGGGGCCGCAGGTGACGGCATCAGGGCACTGAGGGCGTGTTTCTGGGGACACAGCACGGACACCCACATGTCTCGGTCCAGCAGGACAGTGTCCAGACTGACCCTGCCCAGAGGCAAGCCGCGGGCATGCATGAGGACCATGGCCTGCAGCACCTGGTACAGCAGGAAGAGCGGACGGCTGTGACAGGCGTCCAGCACAGCAGGGCTGTAGGCCAGCACGTCACGCAGGCTGTACTCCACGTAGGGCTGCAGCAGCAGGCAGCTGCTGTCCGTCTCCACCAGCACTCGCACACGTGTCACGCTGTGAAGCATGTGGTCCTGGTCCTGGTCCTGGCCCTGGCTGTTGGGGTACTTCTGCTTGTTCTGCAGCAAAAGGTTCTGAAGGTTGCTGCTACTGGCAGTGCCAGCAAGGCCAAAGGTCTCACCTTTCTGACCTTTGTGTTTCCCCACATGAATGTGCACGTCCGGAGCCAGCCGCCAGATCCAGTGCCACATCTGGTCTGACAGCTGCAACCACACAGATAAAAAGGGGAGAAATACATGATGCGCAAGGTGTTGTTGGTTTTTCTTCACCAAGACACATGCCAAAATCAAATGAAAACTAACGTTCATGAAAGAAAGTTAGGTAGCTGTGTGTGTGTGTGTGTGTGTGTGTGTGTGTGTGTGTGTGTGTGTGTGTGTGTGTGTGTGTGTGTGTGTGTGTGTGCACGCGCACATGCATGTGTGCATGTTCGCTACATTCTCCTGGCCCCAGTGAATTTTTCTTTGCTTCCCTTTTTTGTCTAGCAATGTGGGCTGGAGCTCAAGCCAAACCCAGTGCACTCTGCTGGACTTGTAGCTCCCAGCATGGCATGGCATGCGCTCTACAACTGCTGCCCCTGTCATGTTCACAATACTAACAAAAAGCACACACAGAAAACTCAGCTTGTCAACCAAAAGAACAAGAACACGGAAATATGTGACATTTTAGACTAAGAAGAAAGGGAGATGATAAAGGAGGAAGAAAGCAAAGAAAAACTCACCGACTCTTGTGACCTGCTGCCGTATCTGGGTGGGTGATGCACCTGCTGCCCCAGTGCATGCTGGGAGAAGGGGTGTGCATGAGTGAACCTGTTCTGAGCAGCTTGCCACAAGTTGTGCAGATTGTCCCGTGCCACAGTTCCCATCAGCTCGGCCACTGTGTCTCCGATGGCCACAGTTCCCATCAGCTCGGCCACTGTGTCTCCGATGGGGTGAGTAGTCAGCCCGCTATCCAGGAGGCTAAGTTCAACAAACATTGGCTGTCAAAAGTCGCCATGGTTTTACCTCAAAATCTCACTAAGCAAGCTTTGAGGGCGAAACAGAACTGAAGTGAAGTAATAAGTCGTACCCATGATTTTTGTTCTGAACAATTAGCTGCTCTGCACACTGCCAAGAGTATACAGTCATCAACTGTAAATGTGTCCATTTATTCCTTGTCAATCGCAATTATGTAACTGCCAAACAACACTTTGTTCTATCTTGTTTCACACACACACACACACACACACACACACACACACACACACACACACACACACACACACACACACACACACACCTGTCAACATGTCCCTAATCGCTTTTGCTGTTTTGGGTTGGGTGTCCATTCCAAGACTTAGTTTTAAGATTTGCTTGCATCTTGTTTTTGGTTCTTTTTATTATTATTATTATTTTCTTATGGTTGTTTGTTTTCTGTCTGTGTGAGTCTGTGCAAACATGCATGCATGCGTGTGTGTGTGCATGCGTGCGTGCATGCATGCATGCATGTGCGCATGTGTGTGTGTGTGTGTGTGTGTGTGTATGTGCCCATTGGGTTGGGTGTCCATTCCAAGACTTAGTTTTAAGATTTGCTTGCATCTTGTTTTTGGTTCTTTTTATTATTATTATTATTTTCTTATGGTTGTTTGTTTTCTGTCTGTGTGAGTCTGTGCAAACATGCATGCATGCGTGTGTGTGTGCATGCGTGCGTGCATGCATGCATGCATGTGCGCATGTGTGTGTGTGTGTGTGTGTGTGTGTGTGTGTGTGTATGTGCCCGCATGCATGAGCTGATGTAAGCTGATGGACATCTTACGTCTGGATGTCTTCCTGGGACTTTGGCCACGTCTTGACGGTGAGTCTGGTCCAGGGTGCGGGAGGCACAGGGCAGGAGCGGGCAAGATACTTCTCCGCAACAGACGCACAAAAGTTTGAATCTGTCTGAAGTGGCTGAACACAACCCTGGTAAAGCTGTCTCACCCATTCTTCTGTCACCTGCACATTACACCGCTCAAAAATGAGTATTCTATACTGGTTCAACATTCAGCAGAAAATGCTTAAATACTGGTAGTAGATTAAATACAGTACAAGCCTGATAAGTCCAAAGGCATTGAGACACCAAAAGTGGTTGAGTTTATCCCAAGTTGAAGCACCAGAAAGTGCTGGATAAGTTAAAACCCAGTGATTTAGGGTTTGATCATGTATCCAATAGCTATGTATGGTTTGACCATGTATCCAATAGTTATGTATGGTTTGACCATGTACCCAATAGTTATGTATGGTTTGACCATGTATCCCATAGTCATATATATAGGGTCTGACCATGTATCCCATAGTAATGTAGGGTTTGACTATGTATCCCATAGTAATGTAGGGTTTGACCATGTATCCCATAGTCATACAGGGTTTGACCACGTATGCCATTGTCATATATGGGTTTGACCATGTATCCCATAGTAATGTAGGGTTTGACCATGTATCCCATAGTCATACAGGGTTTGACCACGTATGCCATTGTCATATATGGGTTTGACCATGTATCCCATAGTAATGTAGGGTTTGACCATGTATCCCATAGTCATATAGGGTTTGACCACGTATGCCATTGTCATATATGGGTTTGACCATGTATCCCATAGTAATGTAGGGTTTGACCGTGTATTCCCCAGCAGTGCAGCTTGGAGCGAGGGGCTGATGTGGAACCTTGTAAAAAGCCTTTAAGAAATCTAACAGGAGAGGGGCTGATGTGGAACCTTGTAAAAAGCCTTTAAGAAATCTAACAGGAGAGGGGCTGATGTGGAACCTTGTAAAAAGCCTTTAAGAAATCTAACAGGTTGGTGTCTGACCATTCTTGTCAAGTACACAGGTTAGGTTGTCTGACCATACTGATGTCAGGAACAGCTGCACTTTGCAGGAGTCACCCTCCCAACATCCATGATGGGCATGAACCATTATGTTGTTTTGGATGACATGAATGAAAATGACATGGCACACTATACGCTCAATAATGTTCCTGCACGCTGAAGTTTGTGTCACCAGCTAACAAACAGTCACAGGGGGGACTCAGTGTGCTTGATATATATATATATCAAGACTTGAACAATCAATGCTCCATAAATTATGAGGGACAAATTCACAAGACACTGACATAGAAACATTTCTAGCCACTCAGCATTTATAGACATATAAATGCTGAGTGGCTAGAAATGTTTCTGTGTCACTGTCTTGTGAAATTGTCCCTCACAATTTATGGAGCATTAATTAAAATGGTTCTCATCACTGCCCATCTTAATGCAGGAGTCATTCTGGTGGTGACAGTGTAGCAATAGGTATATAATCTCCCTCTACCCCCACCTCCATACCCCCCCCCCCCCCCCCCCCCCCCATCTCTCTGTTCCTAATAAGCCTTGTGGGTTTTCATGGACTTTAAGCACAATGTTTATTTTCTTACTTGAGTACCAAGACTCAAGGGGTACCAGGGGTGATTTGGCCCGCAGCTGACACAAATCCCACAGTGGCATGGGGTTTGACCTTGTATCTCATAGTGGTATACCCAGTAGGACTAGACCACATATTTATATATATATCCCAGTGGTGTAGGGTTTGACTTTATATCCCATAGTGGTGTGGGATTTGACCATGTATCCCATAGTTATGGAAGGTTTGACCATGTATCCCATACTTATGTAGGGTTTGACTTTGTATTCCATAGTTATGTAGGGTTTGACCATGTATCCCACAGTGGTGTAGGGTTTGACCATGTATCCCATAGTTATGTAAGGTTTGACCATGTATCCCATAGTTATGTAGGGTTTGACCATGTATCCCACAGTGGTGTAGGGTTTGACCATGTATCCCATAGTTATGTTGGGTTTGACCATGTATCCCATCCATAATAATGTAGGGTTTGACCATGTATTCCCCAGTGGTGTAGCTTGGAGAGATTACAATGCTTGCTGGACCAAAATTTTAATTTTGCACCTTCATTGCACTTGTTTCCCTTCTGTAACATCAATGCTTGCAGCACACAATCATATTTCTCTTTAGGCATACAAAATATTCTCTGGTTTTTAAAATTCAGCATATCATTATCAATGTGTCTGTGGTGTTTGTCTAAAAGTCAATAACACTTCAGCTTTGTTTTTCACTTGGACTCCCATTATGCAACAATGCAGGTATCTTGAGACTTTGGCCAGAGAAGTGTGCAAAACCAAAGTTCAAACATGTTCCCACCCTGAGGGTTGTACTCTTACACACACACATACATATATTTCATCTTGCCAGATGAAATAAGCTATCTCTGAGTCTTCCAAATTCCTCCTTCGGTGAAACAGTAATGTTCGGAAAACAGTTTGAATCATTTATTGCCGTTTAAAAGAACATGCGTTTTGGGGTGTAAAACTGTTTTTGCTTAAACTGTCAGACAGCAAGCAAGCAATCGGGATAAAGACGAACTCACTCACCGGCAGAGGTCGGGGGTGGTGGGGGAGAAGGGAGCGGGTGAGTGGGAGGGAGAAAAAAGAGAAGGGGGAAGAGATCAGAAACAAGATCAGAGGCAATGCGGTAACGTTTTCACACGCACGATCCACAGAAGTGCGTGCGGACAAACATGGGGACAGGAAGTGGGAGGCAGCGAAGTGAAACTCACGATGCAGACGACTCGATCAGGTGACAGGCGTCTGCAACAGTACGCTGGAAGACCAAGGATTTCGGCCACTGCGTGTATGCTCTCCATCCTAAATCGTACTTCCAACCGCAGGGGAAAATTATAACTGGCATCAGCGCTTCTCTCAACCGCGTGAACTCTTCACGGTGGGCTGCATAAATAATTAAAAAATAACAAAAAGCCTGCTGATATCGAATAGATAATAGATTGTACTCAATATGGATCGTTGTTTCCAATATTGAAGATTTTGCAGAGGGAGGTAAATCTAAACTAACATGTCTTGGTCTTGATTGGATGTGCCGACACTGTCGGCGACAGAACAACTTTCGGGAAGAAATTTGGTGAGCACAAATCATCCTCCAAAATCGAACGTAAAAAAAAAAGTCTAAAAACAATCTGATCACTCTTTTGTTCTGAATATGAGTCGAGAGCCCCTAGCCCTTGTACTGATCTGTCACTCACTGACCACTTCTGATATGCCCCCGCCCATAATAAGATACCACGTTTTAATACAAGCGCCTGCTATACGGCCCTAGGCGTTTTGCAATGCAAAACAACATCCGGCATAAAACAGGCGACATCATGTGCATGTATGATTAGATTCACACACGCACGCTGTGACACACAGTGTTGGGGATGGGGAACTAATAGAGGTGATCACAGAATAAAGGATAACTGTAACAATTTAAACAGCTGAAAGAAATGTTGAGATGGGACAAATTTTTAGGCTTGATGCCTTTGAAGCTAAGAAAGGGTTACAGTGTCTGACAGAGACTGAGATCAAGTATTTCACGAGATAACTGAAACAAAAGTATCAGAGCCTGAGCAGCAATCCTTTCAATGGTGCGTCATGTATGTTAATTGCCTATCCTACTGATAGTGTGTGCACATGCATGTGCACACACGTGGGTGTGCATGTGCAGCACATGTATTCGGTGTTACTGTTGTCAGCCAAGTTTTTTTTAGAGCGTGAGATGTCAGTTTTGTTGCTGGCTTGTTTGGAGGTGAGCTAGTTGTTTTTTACCATGCTTTTGCTTTGTAATGAGTGGTGCTCTCTTCTTTGTGTGTGTGTGTGTGTGTGTGTGTTTTGTAATGGGCTGTGCTCTCCATTTTGGAAAAATTACACATAACTATAATGTTCCAAGCTGAAACGTGGTGTTTGTTGTTTTAATTTTTACAAAATTATTTTACAGTCAGTGTCTTAAAGGAGCTGTTGGAGATTCTAATCACTGAAACATTTTAGGTCTGAAAATTCACTTAAAGAAAGCAGCTTTCATGGATCATGTTTTACTCAATGACTGGAGGAGAGTTGTTGCTTAATTTATTATTTAAATTTCAAATGCCCTGTTCCTGTTTTCAAAAGCCACCTTAATCAGCCGTATTGATTATGTGCAATTTTGTAAGTCGGTTCCATGCAAGTTGATTTGCCTGGACCCAGCATGGCTTAGAAGTTAGACACACAAGATATTGAGCCATCATCACTGGCCTGGCATACACCAGCAGTGACTTAACGTCACCTGAGGCAGTGTATGCACCATGCATGTGAAGCGAGTCAGCAGGGGAAAAATAAAGGCTAACACTGTTGCAAAATCAATGAGGCATCAAACAAAACCTTCAAACTGTTTATTTTTTATCTTTTGCCCAGTTCAGCAAAACAAGTTCTGAGAAAGTTAGTTCTCTGAACTGAACTTCTGTTCAACAACCAAAGCATACCAATGATAATTCAGAGCTAATGTCTGCTTCACACATTATTTATAGACACTGCAATTTCCAGCCCTACAACTATCCTAACAATTATTTTAAACTTTATCCATGAACATTTACAAAGAAAATGAAAACAAAAATATTTTCTCTTGGTTTAATTAAACTTTGCTTCCATCGGAACCAGCAAGACTATTGAGTTTTATAACTGTTAAAAGTAATTACGGAGAGCACCTATGGTTAACAGTCCCTTCCCTGTCCAGCACTGAAAAGGTGATGTCCTTATTTGGTAAAGGCATGAACACTAGAGTTAGTGTTCCTCCCACAGGTGTTACTTGGCATTCCATCTTCCAAGCAAGCAGCTTCCTTCCTTCTCCGTCTCATCTCAGTGTGCTCTTCTCATGTATCAGTTAGTAGAATACAATTGTAGTTCCAGTGTACATGTTCTTCCACTGATCATATCTCACATGCAAGTGATGGTCATGTAACAATAGAAAGAACATAACTAAACTGTTGCGTTTGTTACCTGTTGCTGCTGATTGCATTTGTACAGCGCTATTTTCCGCTCTCAAGCAGACTCACTGTCACATGTGATTCTAAATGAGTGACCATAGCTTTTTATTTCACATTTTGAATTTCAACTGAAGTGGTGTACTTACTGCAGTGTTAGGTTGTTACACGGCTGGTGCAACGTAAAACTGCTGCCGTCTGTGTACACCATGCAACCAGCACCATGTCACATCAATTCATGCAAACCCACACACATAGGCCTGTTTAACAAGGGTGGAACAGATACTGAAACAAGAGTCAGCATAGGAAGTTGATTTGGTCAGCACTGGGGATGTGAAGATGGGATTGGGTAAGAGCAAAGATGGCACGCAGGAAGTTCGGATATCCATTCCTGGAGGTATTCAGCTGTAATCTATGCAGCACATAGGATTTTCTTCACAAAAATTGGGTTTTGTTTTTTGTTTTTTTTAAACTGAAATAGAGTGTATACAAAAATTATATTGGAATGACTTTTGAGCAGAATCTGAAGTGAAGGGTGTCCTCAACAGTTTAGTCTGCCCTGGTGTCCCTTGTTGAAATCTGTTGTGTTCAGACCAATTTCTGTAGGAAGAAGTACATCTGCTGTTCCTTGCAGCTACTCTTTAAAGGCAAACGCCCACAGCATCTATTGATATTTGACTACACAATCAGCCCAAATAACTAATGAAGCTATCACTTCAAAACACACCAGGGGTGTTTGAAGCAAAGTTAGTACGTAATTTATAGGCAGTCAAGGCGAACAGTTTTGTCATTCACATTATTTTTATCTTTAAATTTGATGAGCAAAAGTATGTGTGGAAATCACTGAGAGGGCTTTTTACATGGGTGACTGCACACAAAAGGCAAATGTTACTGTGCCAAAGGTGTTTAAAATTCTATACAAGCAGTGCAGGTAAATGACACAGTCAACAAACACAGAACTGGAAATGAAGTGTAGACAAAGAAGAGAAGTCAAAGACAGAGGAAGGCCTGAGGAATAGAGAAAGGGACGGACAACCAGGAAAGACAGCCACAGAGACACAAAAATAGACAGGAGAGACAAGTTCTCAATCACAATTTGTGTTAGGTATATATGCAAGTATCTAAAGCATACATCATGCCAAACAACAATGACAATAAACCCACACACAAACAGGGTATCCAACCAACAATGACAATAAACCCACACACAAACAGGGTATCCAAACAGCAATGACAATAAACCACACACAAACAGGGTATCCAAACAACGACAATAAACCCACACACAAACAGGGTATCCAAACAACAATGACAATAAACCCACAAACAGGGTATCCAAACAGCAATGACAATAAACCCACACACAAACAGGGTATCCAAACAGCAATGACAATAAACCCACACACAAACAGGGTATCCAAACAACAATGACAAAACCCCACAAACAGGGTATCCAAACAACGACAATAAACCCACAAACAGGGTATCCAAACAATGACAATAAACCCACACACAAACAGGGTATCCAAACAGCAATAACTATAAACCCACACACAAACAGGGTATCCAAACAGCAATGACAATAAACCCACACACAAACAGGGTATCCAAACAGCAATAACTATAAACCCACACACAAACAGGGTATCCAAACAACAATGACAATAAACCCACACACAAACAGGGTATCCAAACAGCAATAACTATAAACCCACACACAAACAGGGTATCCAAACAACAATGACAATAAACCCACACACAAACAGGGTATCCAAACAGCAATGACAATAAACCCACACACAAAAGGGTATCCAAACAACAATAACAATAAACCCACACACAGGGTATCCAAACAACAATAACAATAAACCCACAAACAGGGTATCCAAACAGCAATGACAATAAACCCACACACAAACAGGGTATCCAAACAGCAATGACAATAAACCACACACAAACAGGGTATCCAAACAACAATGACAATAAACCCACACACAAACAGGGTATCCAAACAACAATGACAATAAACCCACAAACAGGGTATCCAAACAGCAATGACAATAAACCCACACACAAACAGGGTATCCAAACAGCAATGACAATAAACCCACACACAAACAGGGTATCCAAACAACAATGACAAAACCCCACACACAAACAGGGTATCCAAACAACAATGACAATAAACCCACAAACAGGGTATCCAAACAGCAATGACAATAAACCCACACACAAACAGGGTATCCAAACAGCAATAACTATAAACCCACACACAAACAGGGTATCCAAACAACAATGACAATAAACCCACACACAAACAGGGTATCCAAACAGCAATGACAATAAACCCACACACAAAAGGGTATCCAAACAACAATAGCAATAAACCCACACACAGGGTATCCAAACAACAATAACAATAAACCCACAAACAGGGTATCCAAACAGCAATGACAATAAACCCACACACAAACAGGGTATCCAAACAGCAATGACAATAAACCCACACACAAACAGGGTATCCAAACAACAATGACAATAAACCCACAAACAGGGTATCCAAACAGCAATGACAAAAACCCACAAACAGGGTATCCAAACAGCAATGACAATAAACCCACACACAAACAGGGTATCCAAACAGAAAAAAGAAAAGAAACAGAGAGCAGCACATAGCAGTAATTATTTTTAAATATTCTGAATGCCCAACAATTGGGCATCCATAAAAACACATAGCATACTATGTACATCTGAATATTAGATCTGCTACACTTTGAAACTCTCAGTTTTATTTAGGTTACAGGGTATACTATCGGGAGAGAGAAAAAAGTGCATTCTCACATACATCTTTTGACAATAAAACCAACTTCTGCAACAGCAGCACACATCTAGATTAATACAAAAGGTTTGTAGTGACCAAAGTTATCCTTCTCCATTAATAGTGCTGTGTGCACTAATCAGCAGATAACTACACTGTGATTAGAAGTACTGTGTGCATTAAACAGCAGATAACTATACTGTGATTAGGAGTACTGTGTGCACTAATCAGCAGATAACTACACTGCAATTAGGAGTACTGTGTGCACTGATCAGCAGATAACTACACTGCAATTAGGAGTACTGTGTGCACTGATCAGCAGATAACTACACTGCAATTAGGAGTACTGTGTGCACTGATCAGCAGATAACTACACTGCAATTAGGAGTACTGTGTGCACTGATCAGCAGATAACTACACTGCAATTAGGAGTACTGTGTGCACTGATCAGCAGATAACTACACTGCAATTAGGAGTACTGTGTGCACTGATCAGCAGATAACTACACTGCAATTAGGAGTACTGTGTGCACTGATCAGCAGATAACTACACTGCAATTAGGAGTACTGTGTGCACTGATCAGCAGATAACTACACTGCAATTAGGAGTACTGTGTGCACTGATCAGCAGATAACTACACTGCAATTAGGAGTACTGTGTGCACTGATCAGCAGATAACTACACTGCAATTAGGAGTACTGTGTGCACTGATCAGCAGATAACTACACTGCAATTAGGAGTACTGTGTGCACTGATCAGCAGATAACTACACTGCAATTAGGAGTACTGTGTGCACTGATCAGCAGATAACTACACTGCAATTAGGAGTACTGTGTGCACTGATCAGCAGATAACTACACTGCAATTAGGAGTACTGTGTGCACTGATCAGCAGATAACTACACTGCAATTAGGAGTACTGTGTGCACTGATCAGCAGATAACTACACTGCAATTAGGAGTACTGTGTGCACTGATCAGCAGATAACTACACTGCAATTAGGAGTACTGTGTGCACTGATCAGCAGATAACTACACTGCAATTAGGAGTACTGTGTGCACTGATCAGCAGATAACTACACTGCAATTAGGAGTACTGTGTGCACTGATCAGCAGATAACTACACTGCAATTAGGAGTACTGTGTGCACTGATCAGCAGATAACTACACTGCAATTAGGAGTACTGTGTGCACTGATCAGCAGATAACTACACTGCAATTAGGAGTACTGTGTGCACTGATCAGCAGATAACTACACTGCAATTAGGAGTACTGTGTGCACTGATCAGCAGATAACTACACTGCAATTAGGAGTACTGTGTGCACTGATCAGCAGATAACTACACTGCAATTAGGAGTACTGTGTGCACTGATCAGCAGATAACTACACTGTGATTAGGAGTACTGTGTGCACTGATCAGCAGATAACTACACTGTGATCGCCATCACTGGTGCTTGCAGAGCTTATGCTAAGTACAATGACGCCTGGGAACTCAACCACAAATTTTGTACCAGTCAAACTGCTGTACAGGGGACATGCCTGCAAAGTCCCAGGGCCTCTCGCTCAACTGTGAACTCCCTCAGAGATCTGGGTGAACTTGCTCCTACAGCTGGTTCCACACCCCAGGTAAATCGTGCCCAAAGCTTTCCACGATCCAACATTTTCTGTTCTCAGGAAGGTGTCCATAACTGTTGAAACCTCCTCAAATTCCTCAGCCCCAAACGTTTCACTACAGCACAAGTTCAGTTTATTCTGATTCAATGCAATGGACAATTCGCTATCTCCAGCAGAACGTTAGTACACCAAGCATAAACCCAGACAGCTTTGCCAGAAGAGGTCCCAAAGTGTAATCTGATCTCCATCAAGGATAGCTTGTCAGCCACTATCAAGACATCATCAATAAAGATGAACTTTACATCACAGCAACTATCTTTTATCATCAAGACACGCCGCAGTATGACAACACTGACATCATGAATATGTATTACCTATACCTCAGTCACAGCAGCCTGTGATACTACTATAGCTATGATGTCATGAATATATATTACCTATACCTCAGTCACAGCAGCCTGTCTCTTACCGTCAAGAGACACCACAATGTGATACTACTATAGCTATGATGTCATGAATATATATTAACTATACCTCACAGCAACCTGTCTTCTGTATCAAGAGACATTGCCGTGAGACACCACTATGACATGAATAAATATGAACTTTATTTCACAGCAACCAGCTTTCCGCTTGGTGACACCACCATGATATCATCAATGTACACATCACACTGTATTCACATAAAGACACAACGGAAACTGTTTGCCTTTCTTACTTCTGATGCAGTACTGAGAACCACCCCCCACTGCTTCCTTGTGGCAGCCCCCAGCAACACAGACAGGGCCGGCAGTTGTGTCAGGTTGCCACACAGACAAGCAAGTAAAGACTCATGGTATGTTAATGGTAAGGCAATTTTGATATCATGGTACGTCAGTGTACCGCAACAAAAGTTGGCAGCCAATACTCGAGTCACTCAGTGCTCAGAAAAATCCAAAGAATTGATCAAAGAACTGTCACAGCTCACAGCTGTTTGATGCTCCCTTCACAATGGGCAGCTACAGTGCGCATTCACTTGTCCAGCAGTCTGAAGATGCTCTTCTGCGACTGGGGCTTGGGCGTCAGCTCCGCACGCTTCCTCTTGGCTGGAGGCTTGTGGGGTGCTGGCGCCACTCTCTTCACCACCGGGGCCGGGGTCACCGCAGTCGCAGTCTTGGTGAGCAGCTGAAACACAGTGTGGGAAATGAAGCTAGAACTGTGCACTCTCACAACTCCAAGCACAACCGTAAAGGACAATGGAACATCCACTTCCTGATCTAGAACCGTGCACTCTCACAATGCCCAGCACAACTGTAAAGGACAATGGAACAGCCACTTCCTGATCTTGCGCTGTCTTCATGGCCACCAACCGCTTGTTCAGTCAGATGTACTGTTGTCGTTTTAACCTGATTTTTGGTGTCTGTAACTGTGTAACCATGTAGCTATTCTGACAACAAACTACGTTAATAGCATATATCATTAAACAATCATTAAAAATGCATAAGCAGTTTTAAGTTTCCATCTAAGACTTTCAAACTTGTCACATTTAACTACTGATCTGTGAACTGTGGTATATTTGTAGCAGTAATGTCCGTCATGCACATTTTATTTCATAGCATCTAATCAGCACATTACCATAGCCTGTAAAGCAGGTGAAGGTCACAGTGTAACCTCCTGCACCCTAACCTCTCCACCAATGACCCATGGAGAACACAAACAGTGGGTACCTTCTCAGATTCTCCATCCTCCCCTTTGTCAGCAGACAAAATGCTGAAGACAAAGTTGCGTGAGTTGCGAGTGCTGTTGACGTTCAGCGCAGAAGACTTTGTTATCTCCGCAATCTTGGCCAGGTTCTCCTTGCTGCGAGACAGGAAGGAGCCTCGCTTTGGAATCTGAGGAAAACAAACGGGTTCAGTTACAGGTGAATGCGTGGTTCTCCTTTATCTCTCTCTCTTTTTATTATCCTTTTCATTAATCTGAGGAAAACAAAGGGGTTCAGTTACAGCTCAATGAGCGATTTTCCTTTCTCTCTCCTCTTTTTTATTATTCATTTCATTAACACAAAATGACGGCCAGCTGTTCTTCACCACACCTAATGCTGCAGGTGACTAAGAACTGGAATAGTCAGTAGAAACGGAAATGATACCACAGGTGTTACAGACAGTGAACACAAATCACCAGAGGAACCAAAGACACCACCCACATGCCCCCTTCCCCCCAATGTGCGCCTTTTCTAAATCATAGTAACCTCTCTGAACAAACCTGCCCCCCCGCCCGCATAGTGTGGTGGAGTATACCCAAGGTTCCTGCAAACCGTTTCCTCCAAAATTCACAAACTCTGAAGACCATTTTGAAAATTTACAGACAAATTCAATACACTGTATACTCACTTTTACATCATCACATGTGATCCATGTACACCTCTTACCACAGCTGAGATGACAAGATGTTGCTGTTTTCATGATTATATCCCTCAAAGTACCAAGCTATTATTTTAACTGGGAATTACTGGCTATTCAGTCTATTCATTTTTTAAATGGAACACACCTTTGGTTTGTCAAACCTGCCAGGGCTGGCTTTATCTATCAGCGAGGTACCGTAGGAAAGAGGAACGTGACCCACCTTTGGCTTGACGAATTTGCCAGGACTGGCTTTATCCACCAGGGACTGGCTTCTGACAGGGTTGGGATGAAGCAGCGCTGCCGTCCCTTCTTGCATTACGGGGGCTGGGTCTGAAACTAAAGATGCCGGACAAAATCAATGATCAGTTTTCTGCCGGAGTAAACAGAGAGCTTCTTCCACTAACCATGCACAACCTGTTGCAACCGCTGAACCACCCTTCTCTTTTTGCTTGCTTTTCTTACCGCCTGCCAAGTATTAAGTATCCTGTCCAGTAAAAAGAATATCTTTTGTTTCCCAACTAAACATTTTATGCATGTCACTTCTGTCAGTTGTGAAAAATAGACACATTAATAAGGCATGCCCCCCCCCCCCCCACGACTAAAATACAATAAAACCCCAGCTGAAGAGCCTGATGACATCATGAGCTCACAGCAGTGATTCAGTTTGAACATTGACTCACCTTGCCGTGTCATGAAGAACTTGCCGAACTTCAGGAACTGGCTGTTGTCATCGCCCTTGTCTTCTGCCGCAACTTCTTCCTGGAAGGCCAAAAAGAACAGTGACTGATTCCACTGCATGACCGTGGGACTCCAAGGAAAGTGGGAATGTGTACGTCTGCAGTTTCTGCTCTGTGTTCATCACTCCACCCAAACCTCAGATTCACTACCCACGGCTGCTATGCACTGCAGGTCGTCCCGGCTGTTGAACAGCCTCCTCACCACCATAGCCTCTGCCACCCACCGGCACTGACAGCCCACCGGCACTGACAGCTGAGGCTGTGGTGCAGTGGGCGTGTCTGCAGCACGCTTCCTGTTGTCATGCGGCTGGTGTGACAGGGTGCAGTGCAGGCCTGTGGTGCTTCTCCCCAACTTATTTCTTGAGGCTACTGACCTGCTGCAACCCCCAACCCCCAGCTGACCTGTTGTGCCTACTGACCTGATGTGTCTACCGACCCCCTGTGCCTTCTGACCTGTTGTGTTTACTGACATGTTGTGCCTACTGACCTGACCTGTTGTGCCTGCTGACCTGTTGTGTCTACTGACCTGATGTGTGTCTACTGACCTGATGTCTCCTGACCTGCACTGACCTGATGTGTGTCTACTGTCCTGTTGTGTGTCTACTGACCTGTTGTGTCTACTGACCTGTTGTGTGTCTACTGACCTGTTGTGTCTATTGACCTGTTGTGTGTCTACTGACCTGTTGTGTGTCTATTGACCTGTTGTGTCTACTGACCTGTTGTGTCTACTGACCTGTTGTGTGTCTATTGACCTGTTGTGTATCTACTGACCTGCTGCGACTCTAAAAACTTTTCCCGTTCAAAGCGCTCCATCCTCCATAGCTTTTCATCTGCATCCTCTCCTTCCTTCTCCTCATCCGATCCGTCAGCAAACATGTCCTGCTGCGACTCCTCCTCGCCTGAGTCAGGACAACAACACACACTTCAGTCATCTCATGCTCTGCCACTTCCTGTCTTTACTTTGCTACTTCCTGTGTTTACTTTGCTATTTCCTGTCTTTGTTACTTCCTCTCTTGCTACTTCCGGTCTTCACTTTGCTACTTCCTCTCTTTACTTTGCTACTTCCTCTCTTACTACTTCCTGTCTTTACTTTGCTACTTCCTCTCTTACTACTTCCTATCTTTACTTGGCCACTTCCTGTCTTTACTTTGCTACTTCCTCTCTTTACTTTGCTACTTCCTCCCTCTACTTTGCTACTTCCTCCCTCTACTTTGCTACTTCCTGTCTTTACTTTGCCACTTCCTCTCTTTACTTCGCTACTTCCTGTCTTTACTTGGCCATTTCCTCTCTTTACTTTGTTACTTCCTGTCTTTACTTTGCTACTTCCTGTCTTTACTTGGCCACTTCCTCTCTTTACTTCGCTACTTCCTGTCTTTACTTGGCCATTTCCTCTCTTTACTTTGCTACTTCCCCTCTTTACTTTGCTACTTCCTGTCTTCACTTTGCTACTTCCTGTCTTCACTTTGCTACTTCCTCCCTCTACTTTGCTACTTCCTGCCTTTACTTTGCTACTTCCTGTCTTCACTTTGCTACTTCCTGTCTTCACTTTGCTACTTCCTCCCTCTACTTTGCTACTTCCTGCCTTTACTTTGCTACTTCCTGTCTTTACTTGGCCACTTCCTCTCTTTATTTTGCTGCTTTTTGTCTTTATGTTGCAACTTCCTGTCTTTACTTTGCTACTTCCTCTCTCTACTTTGCTACTTCCCATCTTTGCTTCGCTGCTTTCTGTCTTTGCTTTGCTACTTCCTCTCTCTACTTTCTGTCATTTTTACCCGTATGTAACACACACACGAAATTATCTCCAAAAGATACAGCAAACATCTATATCTCAGATGTTCAACCTTGTTAAGGATGTTCATGCTTTTGGCTAAACCATTCTCTTTCTTCACACACAAAAAGGTTAAAAACAAGACTTTTTCATCAGACAAAACAACATTCACAGTTTCAGCAAAAACAGCCTGCATCCAGATTCTTCTACCATTTCATTGTTCTTGTGTGCTATTTATACCAAACATTTGCACATTTTTCTGTTTAGTCCTATATAAAAAATATTAAAAACTTAAAAAAACTTTTGTGACCTTTTTTCTTGTTGGTCTAAATGATGGATGTCAACTTTGTTTCAGAGCAGTCATCATCATTCATAATATGATCATGCTTGTCTATAAAAAGCAACTTTTTGGGCAACATTAAGGTCCCATTCCTGTCCTGCTTGTGGGACAATCACATCAGGCAATTCATAGCATCAGGCAATTCATAGTCATACCCATATTTTTCCAGTGGAATCGCCGTTGTCGTCCTGCCCCCTCGCTGTGCAGGTCACCGTCCGGTAGATACATTTCCTTGTAGCGCATCAGCTCTCGGTCATCATCATCCAGGACTTGCTTCCTGCAAACATTGGCTCCAACCATCAGCTCAAGTCAGAAGAAACTGAGCAGAGCTGGCAAAGCAGCCGACACATGGGACAGCCCATGGTCAGTGCATACAGACATGTTCTGCTGCTTGCTTTCCAACTAAACACCCACATGCATTTGCTTCACAGTCATAATTTATGAATACCTGGATTCTAACAACAAATGTAAAAACAAACATCAGAAGAAACAAATGTCAAAAGAGACACCATAAGTAAGTAAGTTGGTGTTTTACGCCCAGTCAACCGGTACAGTTATATCAGGGCGAGACATCGTAAGAAACAAGTGTCAAAAGAGACCACAAGAAACAAGTCTCAAAAGAGACACCACAAGAAACAAGTGTCAAAAGAGACACCACAAGAAACAAATGTCAAAAGACAGCACAAGAAACGAGTGTCAAAAGAGACACCACAACAAACAAGTGAAACAAGTGTCAAAAGAGACACCATAAGAAACAAGTGTCAAAAGAGACACCTTAAGAAACAAATGTTAGAAGAGACACCATAAGAAACAAGTGTAGAAGAGACACCACAAGAAGGAAGTCTCACAAGTGCACCCGGCCCACTTGGTCGCGCAGCTCATCCTGGTTCAGGGTGACGTCATTATCGCCAGCCTCCATCTCAAGGTAATCGTCCTCCTCATCAAGGTCAAGGTTTTCATCGCTCTCAACTTCGCTCCCCGACAGTTCTGCTTCATCCTCCACAAACTGCTTCAGCATCTCTCTGCACAGGTCCAAGAGAAGGGCTTATGGACACTCAAGAGCACTAAGCACAAAAACGCTAATGTTCCAAACTAAAAGATCAGTATATATATATATCTCCTTTCCATCACGCTATTTATTATTACAAAAAAACAAAATCCATCAGCTTGAAACAGCTGTGGCAACAAATTATAATAAGCTTGATACAATGGACAAAAAAAGGGCAAACAATGATATCTGTCTTTGCATTTATAAGTAAAGAGAGTGCAAGATGTCTATTCTGTTATTTATTTAGTGCAAGATGTCTATTCTATTATTTATTTCCCATACTTTTTATGTCCATATCTCAGGTAAAACGCTACCTCTTGTTTTTGAAGCCTTTGAAGGATGTTTGCTGCTCTGAAGCGTCAGAGTTGTGGCCATCCTCCTTCTCATCCTCTGAGCCAGAAAGCTCATTCTGAAAATAGTTGGTGTACATGTAACAAACAATCCACATGTCCATGCACAGAAAACATGTGCACATCAGCACAACGACAAAACGAACCATACTGTAGAACTTGGTTTCCTGCACTGTGTTCACCCAATGAGTGACTGACTGTATCTTCTCGGACACATGAATACACACATGACAACAACCTTCTCTAACACATGAATATGTCCATGACAACAACTTTCTGACACATAACACAACAACCTTCAACGACACTGCAGCAGAAACCCCTCACAGCAACACCAGCTCAAACCATCAACATGGCTTCCTCCATAACTTTGTAGTAAAGGGCCTACAGCTACAACTACAAAGCCAGCGTGGACATTCTCACCACTTTGTCTCCACCCAGCCACCAGTCCCACTTCATGGTTACGTTCAGGGTGACAGCAGGAGAATACTAACACTGTGTGGCAGAGAACACAGTCACAACAGGGATGGCAGAACATACTGTGAGGCAGAAAACACTGTCACAGTGACACCAGGAGAACACTAACACTGTGGCAGAGAACACAGTCACAACAGGGACAGCAGAACATACTGTGAAGCAGTAGACACTCACAGTGACAGCAGGAGAACACTAACACTGTGTGGCAGAGAACACTGTTACAACAGAACACACTATGAGGCAGAGAACACAGTCACAACAGGGACAGCAGAACACATTGTGGGGCAGAAAACACTGTCACAGTGACAGCAGGAGAATACTAACACTGTGTGGCAGAGAACACTGTGACAATAGGGACAGCAGGAGAACATTGTGTGGCAGAGAACACTGTCACAACAGGGTCAGCAAGAGAACACAGTGACAACAGGGACAGCAGGAGAACACTGTGACAGAGAACACTGTCAGTGTCAGAAACGTGCAGTTAGCCCAGCACACCAAATGGATTGTTCTTCTATTGAGCAACGGCAATAATCAGGATGATGATTTTGTTACTAAAAGGGTTACGCAGAGATGATGGCGACAAACAAAATTGCTAAAGAAGCTGGTCTTGTGAAGATGGTCAGTTTGGCTGTCAGCTCATTGCTTCCCACAAAAACATCCTTATCTGGTTTTTAGTTCTTACCTTTTCTGAGCCTTTGGAGGCTTCCTCATCTGACAAAATCTGGAATGGGCCACTTCCCACCTCATTGCCATCCTCATCAGATGAATCATCCCTGACAACAAGCCTCCGCTTTACTCCTCTCTTTGCTGCAGGCTGACTTTTACCTGGCTCACTGTTTCACACACACAAAAACTGGTTTCACACACACAAAAAGATACTGGTTTCACACAGACAAAAAGATACTGGCTTCATGCAGACAAAAAGATACTGGCTTCATGCAGACAAAAAGATACTGGCTTCATGCAGACAAAAAGATACTGGGTTCATACAGACAAAAAAGAAACTGGTTTCACATCCTGTTTTTTTACACTGGCGGAAATGAAATATTGACATACCGCACTGGTAACAACAAAATGTACTTTTTACATGTTTCTGTCCTTATTTTATGTTCAACAAATCTGTTAAAACAAAGTGCCGTTAGTGAGCTGAGGTGAGTGGGATGGGCTGTATAGCAATTATTTTGATTCTATGAAGACTTTGTTCTAAAATACACTGATCCAAAGTAACCCTTCAAACCGTAACTACACACTCAAATGCTACTTGATGAAATCAACATGGAAAACATGTAAGTACTGACGTGTTGGAGGATGGAAACTGTCCTGAGCAGAGTCTCAGAATATCATCCATGCCATCCTCCCCTGCCTGGCTGTCCCCAGTGCCGGTGCTCTGTGACTGTGACGAGGGGTCAAAGAGACTGGCCAGTGAGCCCCGCTCATCCTGGGAATGGGAGTTGTTGTCAAACAGACCCCTGAACCCTGCTGATGCCGGAACCTCTCCCTGAGTGTCCTCTGGGCAAACAAAAACAACAGTAATCAATATTTACAACACTTCATGTCTAAACATCCCCAAAGCACAGTATAACGGGAAGCTGATTCAGTCAGTGAACCTGCTGCCAGCAGGCACTGCTACAGATCTCCTTCCTCAGCGCCTTTTGTCAAAACTGAACACGGACGACAGCAACAACAACAAAGTGCAGTAATGTGAGACATCAATCTGATTCAAGTGCTGGACTTAGCAAGCTTGAAAATGAGAATAAAATGCAGTTGTCAGATGGCAGGTCAAGACACAAAAAAGGTTAAGAACAGTTGGTTTATGGGACAATGAAAAGCAGTGTGCACAGAACCAAGTGAAAACCAACTGCATTTATTCCCTTCACCATGTTTGTAAAATACTATCTTTTGTTGCTTGAACAAGGGGCCTACCAAAAAATGGTGGCCATTGTCGTCCATTGCCCCATTCAAATAGTTTGACTTTCTAGCCTTTTGACTTTTTTCAGAACGTTGAAAGGTGTGACTGTTAGACTTGGCTTGTGACACTGAATATCATTATGCCTGTACTCACGTCCAAATTGGCCTGAGCAGAGGCCCATCAGTTCCTCCATGCCGACTGCTGCCTCCTGACTGCCCTCCATCAGCAAACTGGACTTGGCAGACCTCCTGGGCTGCGTTGTGGCAATCCGGATGTACCTGCAGGAGTCACAGTACAGTCAGGCACATGTTTAACCACTGTTCTGGCATGAATCACTCTGAAATTCCCTCCATTTCCTTTCCAGTGAACAACAAAACTTCCAGGTACCAACCCCGTATCTACCCCCCCCGACACAACCAGCACCATTCACAACTTACCCCATAACTACCCACCCCCGACACAACCAGCACCGTTCACAACTTACCCCATAACTACCCACCCCAGACACAATTAGCATTGTTCACAACTTACCCCATAGCTACCCACTACAGACACAATTAGCATTGTTCACAACTTACCCCACAGCTACCCACTACAAACACAATTAGCATCGTTCACAACTTACCCCATAACTACCCACCCCAGACACAATCAGCATTGTTCACAACTTACCCCATAACTACCATCCCAGACACAACCAGCACCGTTCACAACTTACCCCATAACTACCCACTACACACATATTCAGCATTGTTCACAACATGACAGTATTCATTTTCTTCAAGGGAACGGGGCAATCCCACAAGGCCTTTGTCTTTCCCATTTCTCCTGCTGCCTCTCTCTGATCCTGGCACATTCTCATCCACTTGTTTCACTCTTATTCACAGCTTGGTGAACAACAGACTCCTTCTGGGGGAACCACCTGCTTGAAAGGAGGCGATGGCCTCAACAAATGGTTGGCACCTCTGAGTTCGATTTGGATTTACAGGCATTAAAAAACCTACAGCGAGACTCACCCATCTGCATCCAGTATCTGGGACACAGCATCATCGCTGAAGGAGGAAAAAACCTACAGCGAGACTCACCCATCTGCATCCAGTATCTGGGACACAGCATCATCACTGAAGGAGGTGTGCATAGCGCAACTGGCAATCGAGTTGTTGTGGTCCGACTCCGAGCCACCGTACAGATCCTGTGAGTCCTCTACAGGCTGCGAGCGATGCGCCTGCAAAACAGAATTTTGTTGCTGAAGTGAAAACAATGCGCCTGCAACACAGAACTGTTTGTTGCTGAAGTGAAAACAATGCACCTGCAACACAGAACTGTTTGTTGCTGAAGTGAAAACAATGCGCCTGCAACACAGAACTGTTCACTGCTGATGCACCTGCAGCAGAAAACTGTTAATTGTTGAAGCTGTCCATGCATCGTTGTGATCGGCCGAACCCCTGTGCAGATCCAAGTGCTCTATAGGGTGGGAATGATGCACCGGCATCACGGAACTGTTAGACTTCAAACTGTCCATGTCCCGTTGTGATCCAACTAAACCACCATACAGAACCAAGCTTTCTATATGCAACACAGAACTGTCATGCCTCAAGTTATCCCTATGTCATGATCCCAGAGAACCGCCACACAAGTCTTCTACAGGCAGCCACCAATGCAAATGCACCAGAAAACCATCACCAATTGTCTATGCACTGTTGTGGCCTGACCAAAAATGTGTTTTTAAATACACAAATGAACACTAAAGAAAATAACAAAAGCAATCAGTAAAGCAACAAAAACTTTTTTTTAACCAGTACAAGGCTGAGTTGGCAGTTTGGGGTTTCAGTTTTATACTAAAAGCTAGAAGTCTTAACATCCAGATGTAATAAAATAAAAAAGTAATTTATTATCATCACTGATAATACAGACAACACAATGCACCAGCTGGTTTGTTTGTCCTGTGTATGATTTGTTGTTCTGCTGCTCCAACAGGAAAAAAACAGCACACAAAAGAATACATACAATCATTAACTGTCCACATTAACCCCTGAAGCCAGCATGCAGCTGCCTTATAGCGGGGGCACTGCACATCATTTTCTTCACACTGGTGGGGTAAAGGCTGCAGGTGCAAAGTCTCACCTCTCTGTGGGTGAAGGTCAGTCAAGCAGAGGAAAGAAGGCGAGGACAGACAATGCAGGAGACAGAGTGACAAAGCCGTGAACACACATTGCCGCTGGGCTGCGTGTCCTGGTAAGCAGAGGAAAGAGGGCAAGGACAGACAATGCAGGAGACAGAGCGACAAAGCCGTGAACACACTCACATTGCCACTGGGCTGCGTGTCCTGGAGAAGTCGCGTCATGGGCGTCATCATCTCGAAGGACAAGTCCAGACCCTTCACCTCCTCTGCAAGCAATTGATCAGAACAATCACACCAGCTGTTACCTTTGCTCAAACATGTCTCTCACCACGAGCAATTCTCAGTCACAATCATGATCATTAATGTGAGCTAATTTATCATGATACTCAACTGTACTCACCCCACAATAATACAAGGTGTGGTCGTTTATGACACCTGTACTCAGGCCACATTAACACTGGGTGTGTTAATTTATGACACTCGCCTGTAGCCTTGCCACATTAACACTGGGTGTGTTAATTTATGACACTCGCCTGTAGCCTTGCCACATTAACACTGGGTGTGTTAATTTATGACACTCGCCTGTAGCCTTGCCACATTAACACTGGGTGTGTTAATTTATGACACTCGCCTGTAGCCTTACCACATTAACACTGGGTGTGTTAATTTATGACACTCGCCTGTAGCCTTACCACATTAACACGAGGTCAGTTAATTTATTACCCTCACCTGTACCCGTGGCAAAGTAACAGTAATGTGAGCTAATTGATCAGGCTACTCACCTGTGCCTGCACTGACGCATGTTTTGCTCCTGTCCTGTGCTGATGGTATCTTCTCTGCACTGTTTTCATCATCGCTCATTGTCAGCTGCGTCGTCTTCCGACCCTGTGGCTTTTTGAAGGCCACTGTTTGGACATACACACAATCAATCAGCACCACTCTTTGGACACACACACAACCAATCAGCACCACTCTTTGGACACACACAACCAATCAGCACCACTCTTTGGACACACACAACCAATCAGCACCACTCTTTGGGCATAAAAACAAACCAATCAGCACCACTGGACATAAAAACCAGTCAGCACCACTGTTTGGACATAAAACAAACCAATCAGCACCACTGTTTGGACATAAAAACAAACCAATCAGCACCACTGGACATAAAAACAAACCAGTCAGCACCACTGTTTGGACATAAAAACAAACCAATCAGCACCACTGTTTGGACACACAACCAATCAGCACCACTGTTTGGACATAAAAACAAACCAATCAGCACCACTGTTTGGACATAAAAACAAACCAATCAGCACCACTGTTTGGACATAAAAACAAACCAATCAGCACTCTTTGGGCATACACACATCTAATCAGCACCAGTGTCTCAGAGTAAATACAAACATTTCCATTAAAAAGTTAATGTTTACATCCTTAGAATAATCCAGATTCTTTCTTTTCTTTGTTGGTGACAACTGTTTTTTGTAACAGTGATTAGGGGGTGATGTGTGGTTTCTTTCTGGCAGTGGTTATAACTTTTTAGTACATTTAATGCTTCTTTTTGGGTGGTGATCAAATTTGTCTTCTTCTTGTGTATTTCGTTTACTGATCCCTCCCCCCCCCCTTTTTTTCCCCCACAACTTAAAAACTCCCTCACCAGAGTCTTCATCTTCATTTTCTTCTTCATCTTCATTTTCTTCTCCATCCTCTTTTTCTTCTTCTTCATTCTCTTCTTCATCATCAGTCACATCCAGTCTCAGATGCAACTTGTCCGTGTCTTGAAACAAATCCTCATCATCTTCTCCCATGTCATTGATTTCAGCACAAACTGCTCTTGGTGGCGCCACATCTTCATCATCATCATCCTCTTCCTCTGCTTCATCATCAAAGAAGGGATTGCTCTGAAAACATTGAAGCACAACAAGCAACTGTAATTTATATATGGTCCCTGAATTGTGGGGATAAAGTGGTATATCCATGCAAACTAAGAAGGAAACAAACATGTGTGTAAAAAGCTGTCAACAAATGTCAGTATAAAAGGCAGTCAGTAACTTGGTACTTACTGCTTAGTCAACTGTGCCACTTACATCAGGGAAAACAAAACATTCTCAAACAAGACAGTCTGAGAATGTGAGATGTTCTCTTCTGAGTGGAGTCATGCCGTACTCTGTTGATACCTGTAGCGCTATACTGCATTACTGGCGGTACCTGCACAGCGGTGTCAGTCTGGTCCCAGTACTTCTCCCGCCAGCAAAGTGATTCCCTTCACACGCGCCAAAGGAAATAACCGCATCCACGTAGGAAAATGTGGACCTAATGCCTTCTTGACTTGCTCTGACCCCTTTCTTCTACCCCCGTCAATTCTTCAAAAAGGAAAAAATAACCACAGAAACTGGAATATTTGGACTCTATGTTAAAACTTAAAAATTCCAGCCAACCTGGGAGGTCAGAAGCTTTTTTCCCTCTCCATCAGGTCAAGATGATTCACCCAGTCTTTCTCCTCACTCTCTCTCGTCTTCCTTTTTCCATTCTTCTCACCCAATCTTTGTCCTCTCTCTCTCTCTCTCTCTCAAGTCTTTCTTTTTCCATTCTTCTCACCCAATCTTTGTCCTCTCTCTCTCTCTCTCTCTCTCTCTCTCTCTCTCTCTCTCTCTCTCTCTCTCTCTCAAGTCTTTCTTTTTCCATTCTTCTCACCCAATCTTTCTCCTCTCTCTCTCTCTCTCTCAAGTCTTTCTTTTTCCATTCTTCTCATCCAATCTTTCTCCTCTCTCTCTCTCTCTCTCTCAAGTCTTTCTTTTTCCATTCTTCTCATCCAATCTTTCTCCTCTCTCTCTCTCTCTCTCTCTCTCAAGTCTTTCTTTTTCCATTCTTCTCATCCAATCTTTCTCCTCTCTCTCTCTCAAGTCTTTCTTTTTCCATTCTTCTCACCCAATCTTTCTCCTCTCTCTCTCTCAAGTCTTTCTTTTTCCATTCTTCTCACCCAATCTTTCTCCTCTCCTTCCTCCCCAACGTCACTTTCCCCCTCATCATCTGTGTCCGACTTGTCCGTCATCTCTGCCTCCTCCTCCTCCTGCGGCAGGCCGTCCACGAGAGCATCCTCCTCGTAGCCTTCCTCGTTCTCCAGCCGGTACATCTGCTGGCGCCGCTCAAAGGCTGCCGCCCGCCGCTTCCTCATGCCCTGCTCCAACTGGCGTTTCAGCTCCTCAAGACCTCGGCCTGAAGCAGATCAGCCTGTTAGAGTTACATACTGAAAACAACCCTGCCTGAAGCAGAACAGCCTGTTGGAGTTACATACTGAAAACAACCCTGCCTGAAGCAGAACAGCCTGTTAGAGTTACATACTGAAAACAATCCTGCCTGAAGCAGAACAGCCTGTTAGAGTTACATACTGAAAACAACCCTGCCTGAAGCAGAACAGCCTGTTAGAGTTACATACTGAAAACAACCCTGCCTGAAGCAGAACAGCCTGTTAGAGTTACATACTGAAAACAACCCTGCCTGAAGCAGAACAGCCTGTTAGAGTTACATACTGAAAACAACCCTGCCTGAAGCAGAACAGCCTGTTAGAGTTACATACTGAAAACAACCCTGCCTGAAGCAGAACAGCCTGTTAGAGTTACATACTGAAAACAACCCTGCCTGAAGCAGAACAGCCTGTTAGAGTTACATACTGAAAACAACCCTGCCTGAAGCAGAACAGCCTGTTAGAGTTACATACTGAAAACAACCCTGCCTGAAGCAGAACAGCCTGTTAGAGTTACATACTGAAAACAACCCTGCCTGAAGCAGAACAGCCTGTTAGAGTTACATACTGAAAACAACCCTGCCTGAAGCAGAACAGCCTGTTAGAGTTACATACTGAAAACAACCCTGCCTGAAGCAGAACAGCCTGTTAGAGTTACATACTGAAAACAACCCTGCCTGAAGCAGAACAGCCTGTTAGAGTTACATACTGAAAACAACCCTGCCTGAAGCAGAACAGTCCCATGTCTGTTAGTGTTCCATGCTGGAAAAAGACTGCCTAAAGCAGAACAGACACATGCCTGTTACAAGTAGAACAAAACCTTTTCCTCAAACAGAACAGACCCATGTCTATAAAAACAAAACAAACAAAACAGTCCTCATATCATGCACACCTGTGTTGTCAAATGTGCCTGAAACGGACGGCACATGACTACATCCACAAACCAGTGAAACAGGAGGTATACATCATCAACAGTCAATAGCATTGTTTTCTGAG
Source organism: Alviniconcha strummeri (assembly GCA_963584105.1). Taxonomy (NCBI): domain Eukaryota; kingdom Metazoa; phylum Mollusca; class Gastropoda; family Provannidae; genus Alviniconcha; species Alviniconcha strummeri. The sequence goes on from OY757543.1 coordinate 719,641, forward strand.
AACAGTCTCTGTGGAATACATCGTGGCTACACACATGCATGGTGATGGTGAATTAGTGATCACAGGGGATCCAGGCCTTTGCTGCAGCATCCCTTACATTGTTACAGTTACACATAAAGCCAGTTGAAGGCTATAAACTCCGACAATCCCTTCACACTCCAGTCCCCAGTTTCAGCACACAACTGACAGTGATGTCAAATACACACCTGAGACACGGATACTGGAGTCTACCTGTGTGTCCAGGTCTTCCTCAGTGGTAACCACTGTGCTGTACAATACACACCTGTGAGCTGTGCTGTACAATACACATCTGTGTGCTGTACAATACACACCTGTGAGCTGTGCTGTACAATACACATCTGTGTGCTGTGCTGTACAATACACCTGTGTGCTGTGCTGTACAATACACACGTGTGTGCTGTGCTGTACAATGCACACCTGTGTGCTGTGCTGTACAATACACACCTGTGTGCTGTACTGTACAATACACATCTGTGTGCTGTGCTGTACAATACACCTGTGTGCTGTGCTGTACAATACACACGTGTGTGCTGTGCTGTACAATGCACACCTGTGAGCTGTGCTGTACAATACACACCTGTGTGCTGTGCTGTACAATGCACACCTGTGAGCTGTGCTGTACAATACACACCTGTGTGCTGTACTGTACAATACACAGCTGTGATCTGTGCTGTACAATACACACCTGCGTGCTGTACAATACACACCTGTGTGCTGTACTGTACAATACACACCTACGTGCTGTACTGTAGAATACACACCTGTGAGCTGTGCTGTACAATACACATCTGTGAGCTGTGCTGTACAATACACACGTGTGCTGTGCTGTACAATACACACCTGCGTGCTGTACTGTACAATACACACCTGTGAGCTGTGCTGTACAATACACACCTGTGTGCTGTACTGTACAATACACACCTGTGAGCTGTGCTGTACAATACACACCTGCGTGCTGTACTGTACAATACACACCTGTGAGCTGTGCTGTACAATACACACGTGTGCTGTGCTGTACAATACACACCTGCGTGCTGTACTGTACAATACACACCTGTGTGCTGTACTGTACAATACACACCTGTGAGCTGTGCTGTACAATACACACCTGCGTGCTGTACTGTACAATACACACCTGTGAGCTGTGCTGTACAATACACACGTGTGCTGTGCTGTACAATACACACCTGCGTGCTGTACTGTACAATACACACCTGTGTGCTGTGCTGTACAATACACACCTGAAAGGTGAGCGTCAAACCCTGTGTCCAGATCTCCCTCAGTGTGGTACGTCACAGTCTTCAGCTTCAACTCCTTCTCCTGCCCTTCTTCCCCCGCCTTCTCCACGATGCTGATGCAAACAGAAATGAAAGCAACAACAATCAACACAATGCTTGGTTCTGAAAGCGCACTGCCCATTAACACACTAACAAACTTAGCTAAAAGTGCATGACACAACCTGACTCAGGCTCATTACTACAGAATACCTCCTGACTCATGGAACATCACTGATTTCATACTAGCACACAACCAAATATAACTGTATCAATACTGAATATGGAAACTGCCACATCAAACTACACAATAATGCACGACCTGTAAAATGGATGGCGCTGTCCAGCTAGGGGAAATTACTCCCTTCTGCTTTCTTAGCTCACCTCTATGAAGGTCAAATCAAGTCTGTAATAATTCTCTGTATTGATTCAGTCATTAAATTAGTTCCGCAGTTCCTTTAGAGGAGATCACACAGTCAGTTCAATGCACTTTGTTTTGGATCACAGCAGTAGCACTTTATTTCAACAGTATCACTGACATACTCAGCATCTGTTAGTCATGTGCATAAGTTCAACTCTGGCTGTACAGTAATTAATCTGAATGTAGGAATAAATGGAGAAGCAAAGAAAGACACAAGTAACATCCCGCAACAACCATGTCCATGACGAGCTACTGCATGTGAGACAATACCCAAGACAAAACAGAACAATGCTTGACAGTAAAACACTGCCACCAAACCTCTTACTGGATGTGAGACAATACCCAAGACAAAACTGAACAACTGCTTGCCAGTAAAACACTGCCACCAAACCTCTTACTGGATGTGAGACGATACCCAGAAGAAATGGAACAACTGCTGGACAGTAAAACACTACCACCAAACCTCTTGCTTTCTGTGGCTCACCTGATCTCTACGTCAGCTGCTTTCCTGGGCACTGGCTTCTGGTACTGCTTCAACAAGCGAGCCATCAGCGCTTCCCTTTTCCTTGCCTTCTCATCCACCTCCGTCTCCCTTTCCTTGCCCTCCTCGTCCAAAATGATGAAGCGGCCGTCACCACGGCCCAACGCTGGCACCACTCCCTTCTCCACCAGCTCCTCCACAGCTTTCCGGCGGGCAGCTTGGAATGAGTTGACTGCCGCTGCTTCCAAACCAGATCTAACAGTAACAGCATCCTCCTTGTCTGATATGCTTGCTGGACAGGGCTCAAGACCCGGCTGACCCAGCTCATTTTCTTTACAACTGACATTCGCACACGGCTGTGGCAGCCTCGATTCTTCTGTTGCTGAATGACTAACAGCTGGAGGCTGAGTGTGGTTGCTGCCACCAGTACCTGCATCAGCATGACTAGAGTCTGTTGCTGAATGACCAACACCTGAAGTGTGGTTGCTGCCACCAGTACCTGCATCAGCATGACTAGAGTCTGTTGCTGAATGACCAACACCTGAAGTGTGGTTGCTGCCACCAGTACCTGCATCAGCATGACTAGAGTCTGTTGCTGAATGACTAACACCTGAAGTGTGGTTGCTGCCACCAGTACCTGCATCAGCATGACTTGAGTCTGTTGCTGAATGACCAACACCTGAAGTGTGGTTGCTGCCACCAGTACCTGCATCAGCATGACTTGAGTCTGTTGCTGAATGACCAACACCTGAAGTGTGGTTGCTGCCACCAGTACCTGCATCAGCATGGTTGGAGTCCGTTGCTCCATCACCAGCCCCCTCTGGTTCACAGGAATCTGGCAAGGAGTTAACCACACCTTCACTTCTCTGAGAGTCACAGTCCTTCAGCGACAACGACTCCACATCTTCAATTGGCTGCGACAGGGAGTCCTGGGCCGGAGGGGGAGAATCAAACTCTTCCACGGTGTCCTGATCCCTGTCTGACGCTGGCTGCGATTCCTCTCTCCTCATGCTGGACCGTGAATCCAGCAAGTCCTGTGATCCATGGGAACCCTGCGCTGCCTTACTCCCCTTCATGCTTTGAGAGTCTGATGGAGTGGCACACAGACCATCACCATGGTTAGTAACAAGGTCAGGCAAGTCATCCTCGCTGATCGGACCAGTGTTTGAAGAAGAGAAGGAAGGGAGATCACCACGCCCTGCTAATGGCTGACGGTCGGTTCCTTGGCTGTGAAGGTCGCTGGTACTGGAGGCGTGACCCGAATCAGGAAGCGACTGCTGGGAAACCGCAGTTGACGCACGTTTTCCCCCTTTCTGAGATGAACGTCCAGGGTGATGCAGCTTGGGTAATTTCACTATGCTGGTTTCTGCTATTTTGTCCTGTATCACTTGAGCTTTTCTGAAACAGGAAATGGAAACATACATCAAAAAGTAACTTGGAATGAAACAACAAGAGCAACAAGATTATTAAAAAAAATTAATAAAAATTAACAAGCATGCCAAAAACGATGTGAAGTTTCAGAAAAGTTCTTGATATAGATTTGATCATCTGTTTGCATGTGTGTGTGATTTTGCTCTGATTCAAAAGGCTACATCTGGACAGTGTAACAGGCCTCTGAATCTCTCATCTTGAAAGTTAACAACAAAATACTGCATCTGGACATGTCAACAGGCTCCTGGACCTCTCTGAGTTATTAAACAGCACACAGATTCACACACCAGTGCACCCTACTGAAAGCTGTGGTGCCACAGCCAAATGCAAACAGGAGACAGCACTGCACCCTGCTGAAAGCCGAGGTGCCACAGTACAGACAGCACTGCACCCTGCTGAAAGCCGTGGTGCCACAGTACAGACAGCACTGCACCCTGCTGAAAGCCGTGGTGCTACAGTACAGACAGGAGACAGCACTGCACCCTGCTGAAAGCCGTGGTGCTACAGTACAGACAGCAGACAGCACTGCACCCTGCTGAAAGCCGAGGTGCCACAGTACAGACAGGAGACAGCACTGCACCCTGCTGAAAGCCGTGGTGCCACAGTACAGACAGCACTGCACCCTGCTGAAAGCCGTGGTGCCACAGTACAGACAGCACTGCACCCTGCTGAAAGCCGTGGTGCCACAGTACAGACAGCACTGCACCCTGCTGAAAGCCGTGGTGCCACAGTACAGACAGCACTGCACCCTGCTGAAAGCCGAGGTGCCACAGTACAGACAGCACTGCACCCTGCTGAAAGCCGTGGTGCCACAGTACAGACAGGAGACAGCACTGCACCCTGCTGAAAGCCGTGGTGCCACAGTACAGACAGCACTGCACCCTGCTGAAAGCCGTGGTGCCACAGTACAGACAGGAGACAGCACTGCACCCTGCTGAAAGCCGAGGTGCCACAGTACAGACAGGAGACAGCACTGCACCCTGCTGAAAGCCGAGGTGCCACAGTACAGACAGGAGACAGCACTGCACCCTGCTGAAAGCCGTGGTGCCACAGTACAGACAGGAGACAGCACTGCACCCTGCTGAAAGCCGTGGTGCCACAGTACAGACAGCACTGCACCCTGCTGAAAGCCGAGGTGCCACAGTACAGACAGCACTGCACCCTGCTGAAAGCCGTGGTGCCACAGTACAGACAGCACTGCACCCTGCTGAAAGCCGTGGTGCTACAGTACAGACAGGAGACAGCACTGCACCCTGCTGAAAGCCGTGGTGCTACAGTACAGACAGCAGACAGCACTGCACCCTGCTGAAAGCCGAGGTGCCACAGTACAGACAGGAGACAGCACTGCACCCTGCTGAAAGCCGTGGTGCCACAGTACAGACAGCACTGCACCCTGCTGAAAGCCGTGGTGCCACAGTACAGACAGCACTGCACCCTGCTGAAAGCCGTGGTGCCACAGTACAGACAGCACTGCACCCTGCTGAAAGCCGTGGTGCCACAGTACAGACAGCACTGCACCCTGCTGAAAGCCGAGGTGCCACAGTACAGACAGCACTGCACCCTGCTGAAAGCCGTGGTGCCACAGTACAGACAGGAGACAGCACTGCACCCTGCTGAAAGCCGTGGTGCCACAGTACAGACAGCACTGCACCCTGCTGAAAGCCGTGGTGCCACAGTACAGACAGGAGACAGCACTGCACCCTGCTGAAAGCCGAGGTGCCACAGTACAGACAGGAGACAGCACTGCACCCTGCTGAAAGCCGAGGTGCCACAGTACAGACAGGAGACAGCACTGCACCCTGCTGAAAGCCGTGGTGCCACAGTACAGACAGGAGACAGCACTGCACCCTGCTGAAAGCCGTGGTGCCACAGTACAGACAGCACTGCACCCTGCTGAAAGCCGTGGTGCCACAGTACAGACAGCACTGCACCCTGCTGAAAGCCGTGGTGCCACAGTACAGACAGCACTGCACCCTGCTGAAAGCCGTGGTGCCACAGTACAGACAGCACTGCACCCTGCTGAAAGCCGTGGTGCCACAGTACAGACAGGAGACAGCACTGCACCCTGCTGAAAGCCGTGGTGCCACAGTACAGACAGCACTGCACCCTGCTGAAAGCCGTGGTGCCACAGTACAGACAGCACTGCACCCTGCTGAAAGCCGAGGTGCCACAGTACAGACAGCACTGCACCCTGCTGAAAGCCGAGGTGCCACAGTACAAACAGGAGACAGCACTGCACCCTGCTGAAAGCCGTGGTGCCACAGTACAGACAGCACTGCACCCTGCTGAAAGCCGAGGTGCCACAGTACAGACAGCAGACAGCACTGCACCCTGCTGAAAGCCGTGGTGCCACAGTACAGACAGCACTGCACCCTGCTGAAAGCCGAGGTGCCACAGTACAGACAGCACTGCACCCTGCTGAAAGCCGTGGTGCCACAGTACAGACAGGAGACAGCACTGCACCCTGCTGAAAGCCGTGGTGCCACAGTACAGACAGCACTGCACCCTGCTGAAAGCCGTGGTGCCACAGTACAGACAGCACTGCACCCTGCTGAAAGCCGAGGTGCCACAGTACAGACAGCACTGCACCCTGCTGAAAGCCGAGGTGCCACAGTACAAACAGGAGACAGCACTGCACCCTGCTGAAAGCCGTGGTGCCACAGTACAGACAGCACTGCACCCTGCTGAAAGCCGAGGTGCCACAGTACAGACAGCAGACAGCACTGCACCCTGCTGAAAGCCGTGGTGCCACAGTACAGACAGGAGACAGCACTGCACCCTGCTGAAAGCCGTGGTGCCACAGTACAGACAGCACTGCACCCTGCTGAAAGCCGTGGTGCCACAGTACAGACAGCACTGCACCCTGCTGAAAGCCGAGGTGCCACAGTACAGACAGCAGACAGCACTGCACCCTGCTGAAAGCCGTGGTGCCACAGTACAGACAGCACTGCACCCTGCTGAAAGCCGAGGTGCCACAGTACAGACAGCAGACAGCACTGCACCCTGCTGAAAGCCGAGGTGCCACAGTACAGACAGCACTGCACCCTGCTGAAAGCCGAGGTGCCACAGTACAAACAGGAGACAGCACTGCACCCTGCTGAAAGCCGTGGTGCCACAGTACAGACAGCAGACAGCACTGCACCCTGCTGAAAGCCGTGGTGCCACAGTACAGACAGCAGACAGCACTGCACCCTGCTGAAAGCCGTGGTGCCACAGTACAGACAGCACTGCACCCTGCTGAAAGCCGTGGTGCCACAGTACAGACAGCACTGCACCCTGCTGAAAGCCGTGGTGCCACAGTACAGCCAAATGCAGACAGGAGACAGCAGGAAGACTCACTCAATATCACGAGCCCCTCTCAGCACCTTGTAAGCTTCACGCTTTTTCTCCGCTCGTGCCATGAAGTCATGCAGGGACTTGGGGGCAGGCTTGTGGTACGGCAAGCGAAGGTGGGATTCTGCAATTACATACAACCCAACACGTTTCACAAGGCTGAATCCAAAGTGAAATCATTTGTCTCCCTCACAGTGTAACACTCTGGAACCCGTCACTTACAACCACCTCCCAACACCAAGCAAAGGCAGATTCACAGATGGGCAAAAGCAAACCCACATTTGCCACATCATGTACACATCCACCCCACTTCCCTTCTCCTACAAATATTTTCCCTAAAACATTTTTCTAACACTTCATGGCATAACATATACTGATACATTAAAATACAAATCCCATCCAAAACAATGCCAGCACTGCTACAGAATGCCTTTTAACCAAGGATTTTTTTAATATTAAAAACATTAAAGCCTATAAAAATGGGAGTCTAATATTATGCAATCGAGATGAAACAGTCACACATACATGTTACCACTGACACAGACCCACACAGATCTTACCTCCACGACATTCACTGTGCAACTCCACACACTGTGACAGACCCACAAACCTCACCTCTGAGAAGTCTCTGCAATTCACTGTGTAACTCCACACACAGTGACACAGACCCAACTCCACACACTGTGTCACAGACCCACACAAACCTCACCTCTGAGAAGTCTCTGCAATTCACTGTGTAACTCTACACACAGTGACACAGACCCAACTCCACACACTGTGTCACAGACCCACACAAACTTCACCTCTGAGAAGTCTCTGTGATTCACTGTGTCACTCCACACACAATGACACAGACCCAATTCCACACACTGTGGCACAGACCCACACAAACCTCACCTCTGAGAAGTCTCTGCAATTCACTGTGTAATTCCACACACAGTGACAGACCCAACTCCACACACTGTGGCACAGACCCACACAAACCTCACCTCTGAGAAGTCTCTGCGATTCACTGTGCAACTCCAACAGGTCATCCTTTGAGGGCTTGCACTTCCTTGACTTCTGTTCCCTGGGTTTCTTGGCTGCCCCCTTTCACAGATTGGGCATCACATTAGTATCTTAACGCATCACATAAACATCTCAGGGTATCACATAAACATCCAAAGTATATCACATACACATCTCAGTGTGTCACATCAATATCCTACAGCATCACATACACATCTCAGGGCATCACATAAGCATCCTAGAGCATCGCATAAACAATTAACAGCTTTTACCTTGTACACTGACCTTAGGGTCAAAGTCAAGTCAGTACAAAACAGATCTTGAAAATTATACTGCCTCTCATATTTACATTCATTTTTTTTCAGCGGGGGTGGGTGGGGGGGGGGGGGGGTAAGGTGGGAAGCAAAAGATTACATAGTTATAATCTTATATACATAGTCAAAAACACATAGCCAAAAACAGATGTAATATTTATAATAAAAGAGAAGTAATTAGTGTCCTACAAACTGTGACTATTACAAAGTAGAATGCCCACAATGATCAAAAATTATCTGAATAACAGATCTATCAACAACCCTTACTAAACAAACATGAACCAAAAAATTCACCTGAATTTTTTTCAACTTTTTCAAGAGTTTGGGATCAATCGATGACTCATCAAAATCCTTGTCTTCAGCGCTGTCATACCCAGGGCCTGCCGCTGGTCAACAAAACAGCAAACATAAATCAGCCACTTTTTGTACTTCAGTTTTGTTTTAAACAGTTGTTGGCCTTTACGTGTTTTTTTGCTTTTTGCAATTGTTTTGTTTGGGGGTTTTTTTTGGGGGGGTGGGGGAGGGGGTGGGAGGTTGGACCTTCCAATATTAATCACCCTCACCGACACCCTACTGAACATTTCTGATTCATTTTCCGATATCAATAATTAAATCACCCTCTTCACCAAGTCAGCTCTGTGAGTGTGAGCGTAGTTTCCGTGAGTGCATGATGGCATTCAATGCGCTGTGTAAAACTGCAGTCACTCATTCAGTTGCATGCAACTAGAACACAGTGTGTCTGCTCTGAAGCAGAGAACAGCGCTACATAAAATTAAAAACAATCAATCACACAGCCTGCAGTGGGAAAGACCGCCCTACCTCTGTCAATGTCAAGGTTGTCATCACTGCTATCTTCAGCATCAAAGAGATCAGGATTGAACTTCATCGGACCCTGAAACAGCACCGACAGCTTTCTGTGAAACAGGTCAGCTTCCATTTGTGATAGGCCTTCCATTTAATTCATGGACATTTCAGTGGTGTTCTTTCATCTTACAGTTCTCTGTGTGTGAGTGTGTAACACTAGTAACATGTAACATGTTATGCTGCACTACTGTGATGTAAGACAGTTACAGCCCCAACTGACTGGTCACAAACATGGCTGCACCAAGGTCAAAGAAAGCCACCATGACCACACTCCTTCAGGAAGTGGCAGAAACAAAGAAAGCCACCATGACCATACTCCTTCAGGAAGTGGCAGAAACAAAGAAAGCCACCATGACCACACTGCCATACTCCTTCAGGAAGTGGCAGAAACAAAGTAACAACTGAAACAAACCCTAATCCTGAAGTCACCAGACCATCAATTTTTTTTTTAAAGCTGACATACAGGATCACTGATGTGAAAATGATTCTAAATCACCATCCTTGTCTAAATGGTTAGTCTGGCCTGGCACATTTCATTTTCTCCCAGTCAGTCTTGGTCTGTAACCCACAAGTACAAGCAGCCAGTCTGAATTCCCAAGCACCCCTCCAGGAGTGTTTCCTGCCGGACCATGGGAGCAGTAAATGATCCACAGGGTATGTACAGCAAGGAAGTTTACCTTTGACCCACGCGCATCACATTCTGAGTCTACCCCAGAAGACAGGCACTAACATACTTACTTTAAAATTATTATAACGTCGCCGTTTTATAACAATTATTTTGTGTGCCATTTTACAAATACTTGTTTTATATTAGTGTAATTTATTAAGTATGTATTATGCGATTGCTTGTATATGTTGTTAGTAAATGTAAATGGTATATCTTATGTACATGTATGTGAATAGCGCTGTAGGAAATTTATGTATTATTATTATTTACATTCAGAGATGGGGCAGCATCTTCATAAAAACATTGCTGCATTTATGTATCTGTGAACATGCAGCACTATAGCAACAACTCAGTCAGCTGCCACATTACGCCCTCACATCTCACCTGTGAATCCTGTCCACTGTCAGAATCCTGCTCACTGTCTTCCAGAGTGACGTCCCCTGTGTCCACACCAGTGTCTTTACAGAAGACAGGCAAGACATAATTTTATTTCTCCTCAAGTACAAAGTACAAGGAATACAGACACACCAACAAAAATAAATTTAATAAATCATATTTGCAAAGATCAAATCTGTACCTTGGTCCCCAAGAAAGTCTGTCAAAATCAGTGGGGGCATTATGACAGTAAAAGGATTTGAACTGCATGGCAAAAGCGTTATCAGTATTTCCAGTATTTGCTTTTTCTTTCTTTTTTAAATTGGTCAGGCTTGACATGTTTTGGTGCAATTAATACAGGAAAAATATATCTCATGCTTGAGTAGAACAATTAAGCAAAAAAAAATTAACTATATGTATGCAAGATAAAACGTGCACACAAAAAAGTAACCTCCCAACCCCCATAAAATGTCTAATACCTACCAGATCTCGTCAATTTCTCTTCTCCTTCATCTGAATCAGAGTCTCTGAGCACTTCGGTCAGAATGTCATCAACAGACTGTCAACAAATGAAACACACCCAACAAAATAATACACATCTTTGATCAAACAAGGGTTTTTCTTTTAACTTTAAGGTCTGACAAACTCTGGGGAAAAAGCATGTCAGCTACTTTGAATAGAGTACACATTTTAGTTCAGTTTGAACAGAAACAGTGTAGTTTGCATGTCAGCTACTTTGAATAGAGTACACATTTTAGTTCAGTTTGAACAGAAACAGTGTAGTTTGCACGAGGCAAAAAAAACACATTCCAGTTTAATTTAGACAAGGCAAAGACTGCATTAGAGTAGACTATAGTTCAGTTTGAAAAAAGCAAAAAACACATTACAGTTCAATTAAACCTGACAAGGCAAAGAACGTGTTTTAGCTCAGTTTAGATGAGGTAAAGAACACAGTTCAGTTCCATTAGGGCAAGGCAAAGCACATATTTCAGTTCAAGTTAAAGGACAAGTCCAAGGTTAGGGGTGATTTTTGACACGATTTCCGTTAAAGCTCACTGAGAACGATGATGTAGGTGAAACTGTGATCTGAGGGTTATAAATGCACACACAAAAAAGGCATTTTCTGTCGTACCGAAAGTGTCGCCATGACACCCAAATCACGTGACCATATGCCTACTACGTCACTCTGGGGAGTCGCTGCAAAATGGCCAACTTGAGCTCCGAAGACAAAACTGATACTTTGCCCGAGAGACCCACAAGGATACAGCCGTATCAGTTTGAGCCTGTCAGGCAGGATTTTGAAAGAGTACCGGAACATTGTGTCAGCTTCGACATGCAGTATTCCATGGCGTTTGCAAAATTGCACTCACTGAAGTGCTCGCTACACAAATGGGTGTGATGCGGCGCAGCTTGTTTGAATTGTATAAACGTAATCCACTTTCGCCTCACTGCGGGTCGATTGCGCGGGAGCTCGTGCATTGTTATACCTGGGGTCGTCTGCAAATTGTTACAGTGCGCGGCAACACAGTAGGCCGGCATAGTTAACTTTTTTGTTGACCACACGCATACACAGTTTACTGAAGAATCTAATATGGCAACCGCACTGACTCCCCAGACTGACGTCACTTCTGGGGAAGCCTACAGAAAATAAAATTGATTAAACCCAATTAAACAATTTTTTTTATTTTTTATTTCATTAAATCTGAAACTAGTGACTCATTTGTCAATCATTTCGATGGTCACTTTGCATACTTAAAAACCTTGGACTTTTACTTTAAGACTGTCAGTGAAACAACAAATGTCTGTTCCCAGTGGACAAGGCAAAGTACACATTTCAGTTCAAGTTAAGACTGTCAGTGAAACAACAAATTTCAGTTCCCAGTGGACACCCAGTGCTGACTGTGAACGGGGACAGCAGTGACAGGTATGAGGCAGGGACAGACAGAATGCTGACTGAACGGGGACAGCAGTGACAGGAATGAGACAGGGACAGGCAGTGCTGACTGTGAACGGGGACAGCAGTGATGGGGACAAGATAAGAGCAGGCTGGAAGGCAACTGTACCATTCTCTTGCTGCCTGTCCTCTTTCTGCCACGACGTGGGGTTTCTTGCACTAAAGCCGGGGATCCCTGGGCTGAACAGAGCAAAAAAACAAACTTGTTCAATAACACCAGCTGCAAAAAACACTGTTCAAATAACAGTAGCTGCAAAAAACAAAAAAACACTGCTCAAATAACACTAGCTGTTATCCAGCATGTATCAGTTAGCAGGCTGATACAAGTTAGATCCAACATGTATCAGTTTGCAGGCTAATACAAGTTGGATCCAACATGTATTAGTTAGCAGGATGATACAAGTTAGATCTGACATGTATCAGTTGTCCGGCATGTATCCATTGTCTGGCTGATGCAAGTTATATCCAACATGTATCAGTTGTCCAGCATATATCAGTTGTCCAGCTGATGCAAGTTAGATCTGACATGTATCAGTTGTCCGGCTGATGCAACTTAGATCCGACATGTATCTACTGTCCAACGGATGCAAGCAAGATCTGGCATGTATCAGTTGTCCAGCAGATGCAAGTTAGATCTGACATATACCAGTAGTCCAGCATGCATCAGTTTGCAGGTTGATGCAAGTTAGATCCGACATGCATCCATTGTCCGGCTGATGCAAGTTAGATCCAACATATATCAGATGGCCGACATGTATCAGTTGTAGAGCTGATACAAGTTAGATCCGACATGTGTCAGTTGTCCAGCTGATGCAAGTTAGATCCAACATGTATCAGTTGTCCAGCTGATGCAAGTTAGATCCGACACGTATCAGTTGTCCAGCATGTATCAGTTGTCCGGCTGATGCAAGTTAGACCCAACATGTATCAGTTGTCTGGCTGATGCAAGTTAGATCCGGCATGTATCCGTTGTCCGGCATGTATCAGTTAGCAGGCTGATGCAAGTTAGATCCGACATGTATCAGCTGTCCAGCTGATGCAAGTTAGATCTGACATGTATTAGTTGTCCAGCATGTATCAGTTGTCCGGCTGATGCAAGTTAGATATGACATGTATCAGTTGTCCGGCTGATGCAAGTTAGATCCGACATGTATCCGTTGTCCAGCTGATGCAAGTTAGATCCGTCATGTATCAGTTGGCTGGCATGTATTAGTTAGCAGGCAGATGCAAATTAGTTCCAACATGTATCAGTTGTCCAGCTGAGACAAGTTAGATCCAACATGTATTAGTTGTCCGGCATGTATCAGTTGTCCAGCTGATGCAAGTTAGATCTGACATGTATCAGTTGTCCAGCTGATGCAAGTTAGATCCGACATATCAGTTGTCCAGCTGAGGTAACACAAGTTAGATCTGGACTGTTTTAGCTGTCTGGCTGGTGCAAGATATATCCGGTATGTATCAGCTGTCTGGTAGAACAAGTTAGATCCGGTATGTATCAGCTGTCTGGTAGAACAAGTTAGATCCGGTGTGTATCAGCTGTCTGGTAGAACAAGTTAGATCCGGTATGTATCAGCTGTCCAGCCAGCACAAGTTAGATCCGGTGTGTATCAGCTGTCTGGTAGAACAAGTTAGATCCGGTATGTATCAGCTGTCCAGCCAGCACAAGTTAGATCCGGGATGTATCAGCTGTCCAGCCAGCACAAGTTAGATCCGGGATGTATCAGCTGTCCAGCCAGCACAAGTTAGATCCGGGATGTATCAGCTGTCCAGCCAGCACAAGTTAGATCCGGTATGTATCAGCTGTCCAGCCAGCACAAGTTAGATCCGGGATGTATCAGCTGTCCAGCCAGCACAAGTTAGATCCGGTATGTATCAGCTGTCCAGCCAGCACAAGTTAGATCCGGTGTGTATCAAACCAGAGAGAGTTGTAGAAGGGACAAAGGGCATCATATGCAATGCAGAATAGTTCTCCACAGCTGCTGTTTCATATTAGACATGACCCTTTAAAATCACCCAGGGACCCTCTAAAAGTTGGAGTTGGGAGTCCCTGGGACCTCCTTAAAATGCTTGCTAATGCAAGCCCTGCTGATACACTGAACTGGGATCTGACACATTCAGCTGGGATCTGATACACTAAGCTGGGATCCAACACACTAAGTTGGGATCTAGTGCATTCAGCCAGGATCTGACACAGCACTAAGCTGGGATCTGACACAGCACTAAGCTGGGATCTGACACACTAAGCTGGGATGAGGCATGGGATCTGACACAGATTTCTGATCCATGTGCCATGAACTGATTCAGACGCACAAAAAATCAGCAGTTACACATCACAATATTAGTCAGTCGCATGGCCATGTCAGCCCCAGTTCTTCTGTCTTCTGTCTCTCTTACTTTGAGTGTGTGTGAACTTAAACTCTGAGTCAAAGCCAGTTGTCTCCCCTAACCCTCCACTCACAACCAGGCAAGGGGCCATCTCCTAATGCTTCTTCTTCGCTGTCTTCCATCTTAGCCATCGTGCCTTCATCTGCATCCGCATCACTCTCATCCTCAATTATCATCTGAAAGTAAAACAACCCACACCCACAGTTTCAGTTTAGTAAATTTTCATGCTCAGATTACATATACTGTTACATGCTTTAGTTACTAGAATTAGAAAACCATTCTGTATAACTATATGATCTTGTCAATATATTAATTTATAATAATTACATAGCTATCATCATCATACAGTCTGAAAATGTTGTTGGTTCAGAATGTTCCAGGAGAATATATTTTTCATTTTGGCATTTCTCACAACGCTGATGCCACATGAAACTGCTTCTGTCTCATTACACAGTCCATGTACATCATATAACCATGCACAAATTTACAAATTACAATGAAACTTTATCTGAATTGAAGCCACACAGTTAAGTAGGGCACATGTGTGTTTGGCTAAGTGTAACCTGCCACATGCACTTTGGGGTGGAACAGGTACTGAAATAAGACTGAGAGTCAGCACAAAAAGTCAACACAGTTTACTGCCACTTTTCTGATCATTAGACACTAGACTTGTGAACACAACTTTCTTGGGTTCTGAATTCATAAATTAAACATTTTCAGTGTCACAATAACAAATCAGCAAAACAAAATACACACATATATAATATATATATATCTGTGTGTGTCTGTAAAATGGGCAAATGACAAATTAACTATCAGTATCACTGCTATCAGTACCACTTTATTGTTATTATTTTACATTACAGTGAGCATGTTATTCCTTTAGAAAGGTATTTTGTAATTTGTATTGATATATATTATACATATATACATACAAATATATACAAAATGTTACACTTCATTATTTTACTTGTGTTATAATGTTATGATCAAGTTGTATATTGGGCTAGAACTAGTAGAAGAAACTCATGAAAAGATAAATAAATATAAATATTTATCTTTTCATGAGTTTCTTCTAGCCAAATATACAACTTGATCATAACATTATAACACAAGTAAAATAATGAAGCGTAACATTTTTCAAATGTACCTTTCTTGCACGTTTCTTTGTTATTTGTACGCCTTCTTCTTCAGATTCACTCTCTGCTGTCACACCTGTACACACAATTTAACAAGTGTTACCAATACCAATACAAGGGTTACAAACAAACAAAATAACTTATGTACAGCAAACGCAGTGTTTGAAAAATGCATACAAACATTGACACTACACACTGACAGCAATTTTTAAGAATCATGCACTTACTTGGTTGAAATTCTGCCTCTCACGCCTACTGCAGAATGATGTGCAGGCCCAACAGGTAACACTAACAGCACTACTTTCCGTATCCTCCAGCCTAGGACCCTCTATCACAATCTCAATCAACATTTGTCGGCAATGACCACTTTTAGCCCCGTCAGTTCACGGTCCTCAAATGGTATGTGTGTGTGTGTACAGAATGAACCTGAAGTATGTACTACGATGGCATATCCACATATCCGCAGTTCATTCCGTATTATGCCAGTGCTATACACAATCACATACACATGCATCCTCAAACTATTTGAGGACAGCGAACCGACAGGGCTAAAAGTGGATATTGCCCATTTTTCACCAGTTTCTGCTTAGAAGTTAGATCTCAGCTTTCCATTGGTACTGGCAGATTCCTGGCTGGTTTGTTTACCTTCCTGACTACCTGAGCAGGTGGCCTGATGTCAACTGGCTCAGAGCAAGTGTAAGGAACTGGTTCAAGACCATCATCACAACTACAAACAAAAACAACTAATAATCTGTTTCTATTCTAAATTGAAGAAGCTAAGAGTAAGACTAAGAGTTCTTACTACTAAAAGAATTCTACTTACCAGCAGTAGCACTAATAAAGTAGTACAGTTATAAATAATATTAGTAAGAATGTATACTACAGGGAGTACTGCTACCCAATCATCTTTCCTTTCAAATTCATCCACCAATCCAGTTGATTGTCTTGGTGTAGGTTATGATTTATAGTAATTAAACGCAAACCTTTTTCATTTTCTGACACAGCTTCAGGCTCCATGTCTTTATCAACATCGGATCCAGACATCTCATCATCCCTTTTGTTCGTCATCTGAAACAAACAGGAGGCTTGGACTGGAACTGAACCACCAACCTTCTACTAGTACTACCGTACTATACTACTAATAAAGTTATACTACTACTACAGTAGATCATCTCCAAAAAAAGAGGCAACCAGTTGACCTTTCAGCCACTATAAAATGAATATGGTCTGGCGAGAAAGGGGGCAATGGGTTTGCCTTTGAGCATTGTTTATACTAATTTTACTATTATAGCACTGTGGCACAAACGTGTCCGGAGTGCATGATGTCTCTGTGTCATCCGGCAAGTCGTTCCAGCCCTTGGGCTGGGCTGACTGGGAGTGGGAAGGAAAACTGGCGTGGCACTGGATTTGAGAGAGATGTCAGGCGTGCCCTCTTCTTTGTCTGGGAAAAGCGGTACGTAGCTTATAGATCTTCGTCTACTGAGTGACCAACTTCATCTTTCTGAAGACTATCTGAGATTCAGTTAAAACATTTAAAAAGTTAAATGAGCAACACCGTTAACGAACAAAGTACATTAATTAACAACATCCGGCGTTGACATCACGGCGGGGGAACCTACATGCAGGTGTTGCGCGGCTGCCGAAGTCTCGAAGGGCGATTTCAGACCATTCACAAAGCAAACAAACCTTTTTATTGCATGTTTCGTCATAAAAGTCTGTTCTCGGTAGCCACAGTTTGCAGTCTGATCCCGCAGGTCGATAAAAATGGACCTAGACTGTTGTTTTGATATGATCACACGATGGAAAATTGTACTGAAACTATGTTTGCGTTTTCCCGCTAACCAGAAATTCAGGGGAGGTTATTCTAATAAAAGATTGGTTCCATGTCTCGGGCCGCAATTTCGTCAGCGGAGACTCAATCATGGACTTATTACGTAATGGAGTAAGTCCTTGCAGTTGGTGATGACCACACTTTATTATTTTTGGTATTAAAAACAAAAAGGCTGTTGGTTTGCGTTTTAAATTGCATTGCGAACTTTGAGCAATCAACAGTGTTAACTTGTCACTGTTGAAGACGTGAGGTTGTGGGGTTGTTGTTTTCTTTTTTTCTTCTTTTTTTTCACACGTTTTTGGCCGGTGGATTCAAATCGCACCGTGATTCTGAACACGCAGCCCACAATGTCGTTTTCTATTCCTTCCTCAGTTTTTAGTTTAGTAAGTCAATTTTAATCTTTAGGTGTAGTTAATTGTTTTGGTTTGTTGTTGGTGGTGGTGGTGGTGGTGTGTGCGTGTGTGCATCAGTGCTGCATGGGTGCCACATGTCTGTGTGTGCATGCATATGTGTGTGTGTGGGGGGGGGGGGGAGGAAGGGGGCTACCTTTTTTCTTTCTTTCTCCCCCTCACCTCTCCCCCCTTGCAATTATCTCAGTGGAAAAAGTGAATCATGCAGATACCTATTATGTGCTTTACTCTCTTTTAGATACAAAAAGCCTGCATTATACATGGTTGAAGACCGGGTGCAGCACAATAATTTCTACTGTGTGCTTGTCAGTAAAGTGGTTGTTCCAACTTTCATTTTGTTTCATTCATTCTGTTGTGCCCTGTTTGTAGTGTGAACAGGATGTCCCCAAGTACATTCTCCCTCAAGTCATTTCATTTTTCAGATTCAGATTCTTTATTCACAGAGTTTAACAGCAAGGACAGTGTCAGTCTTAAACAAGTGCAGTAAACATACAAACATAAGCAAATGACAACACTTACATATATATATATATGTCATGTCTGTGTGTCGGCTACCATAATTAAAGATCAGACCCAAACATATAAAAAGTGAAAAGGAGCACTAATATAATACAAACTTGCAAATGTTTGGGGTAAGCCCCTTGTTCAAACAACAACGTTTAAAATTGAAAATGTACTTATCCGGCTTCAGTTGTTCAATGCCTCCAGTTTATCTGGTTTCAGTTGGGGTATGTTTAAGTTCTTTAAAATTACCTGGTTTCAGTTGGGATATTTTAAGTGCCTTGGAATTATCCAGTTTCAGTATGTTCAGTGCCTTGGAATTATCTGGTTTCAGTTGTGGTATGTTCAGTGCCTCAAGGGTTTGATAGAATCCTGAACCTTCCAAACACTCAAGGCATTGAACACACAACTGAAAGCAGACAAGTACACTTTCATTTTTCACTGTTTAACTGTTCTTTTATCACTTGAAAAAGGGGCCTACCCTGCAAATTCACATATTTTGTATTGCCATATTAAATTAGTGTTCCTTTTAACTTTCATGTCTTTGGATCTTGCCTCAGAACCCTCGTTTCAGATTTCTTTTTGTAAACATAAGCATACCCCCATCCACAACAAAACACAAGCACACACACACACACAAGCGCACATACTCACACACTAGCTATACACAATGCTAAAATTAATAGATGTAGTCGTATGTCAAAAACAAAGAGAATAAAATTTTAATCATACAATGCAAAACATGTACTTTTTCAGAGTAAACCACTTTTTCAAGCAAGGAACAGGCAGACAATATCCAAACAAATGACAAGATGAATGAAGTTTGATCTACTTTTCTTTCAGTTGATAATGAAGCTAACTTCTTGGTGCCAAAATAAATGTATGATTTGAAGTACACAAATGCTACATCATGGATCTGTGATGACCCCTGTTTTTGCAAGGTTGGGCTGACATTATAGGGGAACCCAGCCAAACCACAAGTTGACCTGAAAACACAGAAAACTGGCACAAAATTTTACTTGCATGCTTCATTTAGCGCTTTTGTCAATATTTATGCAAAAGAAGTAATTTTTTACATCAAATTTGAGGTCCTAAGGTCACAGTTATGGTGGGTCACAGCGAAGTTAGGTCACTGCTAAATATTCCAAAAACAAACCTGAAAACCTTCAGTGAACGTTCTTTTGGTTACATTGCTCCAACTGTCTGGAACTCGCTGCCAGCCAACCTGAGAGCTTTTCCCTCCCTCCCAACTTTCAAAGTTAACCTATATTTCTTCCACCAAGCCTTCTGATTGATTTGTACATGCCAACCACTACCTGTTTCATATTCATGTGTGTGTGTGTGTGTGTGTGTGTGTGTGTGTGTGTGTGTGTGTGTGTGTGAGTTGGGGGTGGGGGTAGAGATTGGGAGGGATGCCACAGGTCAACTTTGTTTATCTGGTCACCGATTCAGACTGCCAGGCACAAAATGGTTGTAGTCAGTGAAGTTACACTTGTGTTTTTCCAACTTTTAAACACTGACTGCTGTGTATTATATAGATATGTTTTTATCCCAAACTGCTGTGGGATGTGTTATCCCAAACTGCTGTGTGTATGTTTTTATGCCAAACTGCTGTGTGTGTTATTATACCAAACTGCTGTATGTTTTCATTCCAAACTGCTGTGTGTATGTTTTTATTCCAAACTGCTGTATGTTTTCATTCCATTCCTATCAACAGGACCTTTCTTGGGATCAGTTCCCCTGTAACAGTATGGGCCCCAACAGATCCATGATGTAGGGCTGTGTCAGATCAAGGTCAGGCCATAGATACCACACATCACTTATAAATGTATATATATGTTAGATCAGGGTAACGGTATTGTCTATACCACACATCACTGACATTGTACATAAAATATGTGTACTGCAACAGTGTGGTTCATCACAGACCCATGATGTAGTTCAAAGAAAAGTGTGGTTCATCACAGACCCATGATGTAGTTCAGAGAAAAGCACCAGGATGGTAAACTCCTTCATGTCCTTGTGTGCGCTCCAAGTGGACTCAGCGACAACACCAAAAGCTGGACTGGCTGATAGATCCGTATTTCTTGGCTGCTTCACTTTAAAGATCTGTTTAGACCAATAACAAAGTCAAAAAGTTCAGGGTTATGAAATTTCCCTCTCTTGTCCAGCAAGTAGAAGAACCACTTTCCACTGATTTTCATTGGGATCTGAGCAGCAGCATCAGCTCTCGTCTGCAGGCACGTGACACTGTTCACTGGCACTGTCAAAGTCTGGTATTTTTTTAAGACAGAGTATGTGTTGACTCGGACTGAGTTGCCCCCCTTCAGCAGCCACAGAGTCTGCACAGCTCTTGCTGGATACATCAAGCTGACGCACAGCACCACATAGCCTGAAACAGACAACAAAATACAATAAGCAATTTATCAAACAAAAATGAAAAGAAAATGCCAGTAATACCAGTCATTAACCTTGTTAACACAAGTTAAGCTTACATGAACCCAGTGGTAGTGCTGAGTTTAGTGATCTGTGTCAACTGAAGCAATCCATTGCGTATTTTGAATCAGTGGTATAAAAAATGCATACACCATAAACTAGAATAGGCGAACTAACAGCTACAAATGATGGAGTAACTTGACTGCAGCTGTACTCACAATTTAAAAATGAGCAGACAAAACTAGTTACTTAAAAGAAAGTAACCATGCACAAAAAAAGGGGAAACATTCAGTAAATCTGCCATTTACAAAAAAACACAAATGTACATGGCATCATTTTCTGAAAATAAACTGTGCAGCTGATGTTATGTCACTTTGTCAGTAAACCCCAGTTCTTGTCTACCACGGGACTTGGTAATAAAAAGAAGTTAAAATCAAGGCTGCTGGTGTTCAGTCATTTTGCATTTATAATGGTGTGCTGGGATGTGGCCAAAATGTGTATGCCACCTGAAAACTGTAATATTTCTGTAAAATTGTGCAATAAGCATGACTCCTGATTAAGCTTACACAAGTTAAAGGAGTCACACACACCCTTCCACCCCCCAACTCAAAGTACATCATAATTTTTTTATCCAAGAAGACCAACAATTCTCCAGCAGGTAAAAGATACCAACATAAAAAGGATTCTGTTAAAAAAATTATTCAACAAAACAAAGAAGGATTTTGACTGTTACCAAGTTGAAAATGTTCAGAAAGGATTCAGATCTCCCAACACTAATTCTCTGCACACACTCTGCTGTCTTCAAGGTTGTTCCAGTCTATGGCTGCTTTTGACTTTTTTAAATTGAGTTATTTCAGTCTGGGCGGCCAGAACCTGCACTTTGACCAGGAGTCAAAGTCAAACCCACATCACTGTATTAATGCTGCCTGCTGTGGCACCCCTTCCCTCCCTCTTTCCCTCCATAGTCCATACAGCTCTTAAAATGTGATGTAAATTGGTTTTTGGTTTATTTGTTTCTTTGTTTTGGAAAGAGAAGCCACTTCCAAAGCCAAAATAACCGGCTCAAAAGACTCCACCTTTGATTTAAGTCTGAACCAACAACGTTCCATGTGAACTCACTTCCGTACCACATGGAAGAAGATAATCCAGGCAATAACACACACACACACACACACACACACACACACACACACACACACACACACACACCACACCACACCACCAGTTATGGCCCAATACAAATGCCTCACCAAAACTAAAACAGAGGATGCTGAGGCCGTTCTTGTATTTGGTCTCTTTGGCAGCAACTCTTCGCCACCAAGAGGTTGCTTCTGTTGGCGTCTCCTCAGGAACATCTCTTAAAGTTTGAAACGAGAACAACGCCAGGTAGGCCCAAAAGGCAAACTGCGCACAACCGAAGTACGTCATGAGTTGGTAGAACCGTTCGTTTTTGTGAGAATACACAAGGACGTCCTTGCTAATGTTGGCTGTATCCACTTCAAACGGCAATGCTTTCCCTTTGCCTTTGGACGAAATCCACTGCCGTTGTAATGTTTGCATCCGACCTGCGCTTTGTAAGTTCAGAGCTGAAGGCCTAAAAGGAACGGCAGACGTTCTTGACAAAACCGTGCTGTACACATGCAAATTGTGTGTGCATTTACAAAATAAACGAAGAAGAGCCATCTTTGTCTGACTATTTCACCAGAAACATACTATTACTTGACCCTGTAGCACCAGTAGCGCTAGCTTGAGCCCTTTGGTGTTTTGCACAATATCGTTTTACGTACTTTGCCATCAAGTGGGAACCGGCCTCTTCTTCACCTCTACTGACCGGCTTCACGGTATCCTGAAGTAACACGTGAGCTCCTTTAATATTTGCTTGTGTCGAAATTTTTAGAACAGATCTATGGAAACGTACTCACCAGTGCGATGAAACACACGAAAAAACACGAGCGCTTTCCGACCGGACTGGCAAAAATTGTTCAAGTCAGTCAGTCCGACTGAGTTCCGGCGGGTGCAACTGAGAAGACAGACATCAAAAGAACTTGGGAAGCGGCAAAGAAGAGCGGGACAGACAAGAAGGAGCTCCTTGTTTGCTTCCTTCTTCATTTGTTGGATAATATCCAAGGAGACGGTCGGAAATTCCTGGGACATTTTAAACGCCATTTTGGGTCACAAATATTAAACTAAACTGACACTGTCAGTGACTGACTAACTGTCCCGCGGCGTCTAGCGAAGTGAAGCCAACATTTGCAATAAAAGGGAGTTTAAGTCCTCAGTTACACAAACGATTGTTTCAGTTGCCCATTTAATGATTGTGATGATATTTGTAACCCAAATGGTAACTTAAACCAGTCCGGTGTTGTCTACAGCACCCAAATTAGACTAGACACTGAATTTCGTCCACTATGGCGCTTTGGCGTGTACTATTAACTGTTTCGTTGTGCTTTGTCGCATTGGTGTGTACATTTCCCTAGATCTGTTCAATTTTGTCAACCATATCAGTAGTTGTTCACTCATTTCTCAAAAAATGTACTTGGGATACTTGAGGTCATCTCAGTAAAAAAAAAAAAAAAAAAAAAGTGGATTAGTGGCCGCGCTTGTTGGTCGAGTTTATATCACTAATCCACATTAGTTTTTAGATGACCTCAAGCATCCGAAGTAAAAATTTCGACCCAAGCAAATACTGTGCCCTTTAAAGATGGTATAGCTTTTACTACAAGTAGAATTCTATTTATGAAATTCCGAGTTGGGATAAAAGTCAGAAACTTAGTGTGTCTCGGTTGGGGCAGTCAAATCAGTACATCATTCATGAGAAATGGTAGTCGTTGCTGGCCCGGTTTGTGCATACTTGTTTCATTAGCAACTTCAATGTCAATACATTCCAGATGAGTATGAGTGCGAAGCGAAAACATGATGACTGCCCGTCAACATTACGCAAGAAGAAAGAAGTCGCACGCCAGAGATGGCAAATCCTAGCACAGGTAATCACGTAAAGACAAATAATTAAATGGAAACTTTGCTCTGGGTATGTTGGAAGCAGGTGTCTGCTGGCACTGTTCTGCCTCTTCTTTGACTTTGTTAAGGGCAACCACTTGCAGCACGGCTCATTTACTGATTTATAAAAAGCCTACCGTGTATTTCCCGGACCGCAGTCTTTCTTTTGCTTCTTCACATTAGTGTAGAGACAGCTTTTTGTAGAGAAGTATGCCTCATATCAATTTAGACGAACATTCCCGATCAAAACACAATCAAGATCAAGACTCTTGTTTGTTATAGTGTTCTCTTATTCTTAACTTTATGTATTTTTTATGAGTCCGCCATGACCACAACAAAATTGCCCCTTGTGGGATGATTAAAGTTTTTGAATTGAATTGAATTGAAAAGGTTGAAAGAGTGTTTTGTTGTTGTTTTTATGGGCTGATCACAACAAAACAAGGGTGACTTGCCTTTTTCACACAGCAGACTGACAAACAAACAGTGAGGTTTCATTCACTTGTCGTAGAGAAAATGGAGAAGAAGAAAAAACTACCCCCCCCCACACACACACACACACACACACACACACACACACACACACACACACACACACACACACACAGAGTGTGGCACACACAAACTACCCCCCCCCCCCTCCAACACACATACACACACACACACACACACACACGGGCACACTCACACACATACACACACACACATGGGCACACACACACACACACACACACACACACACACACACACACACACACACACACACACACACACACACACACACACACAAACAAGAACAACAGTGGAAGCAGCTGTGGGGCATAGCATGTGATTGTTAGAGCATAATGCAAGGAGTTAAATGTGATAAAAGGTGACACCAGATAAATCTATTAAAAGACACTGACAAGTGACAGGTTTGCATCACTTACAGGTGTGTATATATGTAATATCAGAGAAAGAGAATATGGGGAGAAGGGGTTGGCTGGTTGGTGATGGTGGTGGGGTAATTGAGAGATTCAAAAAACCTAGTCAACCACATAATACACCATACATATATATATTATGCATGGCAATATATCCCATATTAACCCTGTTCACATCTGCCATTATTTGATATTAACTTTTATCATGTATTATAATTTAAATTAACTCTTGACATGTCATATGGCTAATACATCTCTGCACATTAATTATTTTACAAGTGGAGTAATGTGAATCACTGAATGAAACACTGTACAAAATTCATTTCCTCTGCACAAAGAATGGACCAGGTTAATGCAGGATATTAACAGGAATATAGGATGGAGAAAGGACAAAGAAAAAGAAAAGGAGGGAGAAAGAAAGAGAGAGGGAGGAAAAAAGAGGTAAGGAGAAAGAAAGAGAAAGGGATGGAAAAAGATAGAGAAGATACTGAGTTATGGAATGTGAAGAGTGAGAGCATTACTGCATAAACTGGAATTTGAACCTGAAACTTCTCAGTCTTGAGACAGTCCATCCCTTTTGCCACTCAGCCATTGCCACCTCATTACAGTTTCTGACACCACCAGTCATTTTGCAGCTGAAATAAGTTTGGCTTTTATGATTAGATGATGATTTTTAACTACTCCGCAGACTCTGAGGGGACAGTGCAGCTCGGAGACCCAGCAGCTGGCTGTGTCAGTGCGTCGATTTCAGACATTCGGTCTGCTGCAGACACAGAAAATTGACAAGCAGGATCAGGAAGATGAAGACGCTACCTGGTACTGCTACACATGCCCTACCTTTCCCCACCTCACCATGAAAATCAGGTATCACATTTACCATGCTTGCCTCCATTGGAGTGTGTGTGTGTATGTCACTCTGTGTGTGTGTGTGTGTGTGTGTGTGTGTGTGTGTGTGTGTGTGTGTGTGTGTGTGTGTGTGTGTGTACAAGTATATAATATGTATGCTTGTTGAGCAAGTGAGTGGGTGTGCATGTGTGCGTCATTTGACTGAGGTTGCTTTTTTTTTGGGGGGGGGGGGGGGGGGGGGGGTTGGTACAGTTTAGTTTCAATGTCCAATCTGTCAAAGTGTCATTGTATGCAAAATACAGTCCTGGACCAGTAAAAATCCAAACAGGTTTTAAAAGATCTGTAACTAGTGTAAGTGTAAACGTATTTGTTTCACTTCAGATTTAATTGACAATATTTCACTTTTCAGATTGAGGTGTGTGTATTATAGCATTATGTATGTTGTTTATTTTATTGGCATTGAAAATGGGAATGTTTCCAGGGGAAATTCACATTGTGTTCCCCAGGATAACCAGTATCAATGGAGCTGAGCTACCCAATCAAATTATTCTCTCTGAAGTTGGTGGAATTCTTTGCAAGGGCTTTTATCTTCTTTTCTTCTTTTTTTCTTCTTTTCCCCCCCTTCTTTTTCTTGCTGTAATGGGATCTTTAACCTGCACAGGATTGCTGGACACATGGTACATGCTTTTTGTTGCTGTTTTTGTTTGTAAAGCACACACAGACACATTTAATGACTAAGTAACCTTTGCTACAGCCTGCCCACCACAGTCAATGGTTGCCCTGAAAGTGCCACAGAATCACACTTGACGTATTATGCCTGGTTCTTTGGTGGTTCCATGACAGCATGCAAAGGACACTGCTGCTGACAGAGACATAATCCACTGATAGGGGTGTAAGCTGCTGACTGGGTGTAAGCTGCTGTTGTGTAAGCTGCTGACTGGGGTGTAAGCTGCTGTTGTGTAAGCTGCTGACTGGGTGTAAGCTGCTGACTGGGTGTAAGCTGCTGTTGTGTAAGCTGCTGACTGGGGTGTAAGCTGCTGTTGTGTAAGCTGCTGACTGGGTGTAAGCTGCTGTTGTGTAAGCTGCTGACTGGGGTGTAAGCTGCTGTTGTGTAAGCTGCTGACTGGGTGTAAGCTGCTGTTGTGTAAGCTGCTGACTGGGGTGTAAGCTGCTGTTGTGTAAGCTGCTGACTGGGTGTAAGCTGCTGTTGTGTAAGCTGCTGACTGGGGTGTAAGCTGCTGACATGGTTTAAGTTGCTGACTGGGGTGTAAGCTGCTGACTGGGTGTAAGCTGCTGACATGGTTTAAGTTGCTGACTGGGGTGTAAGCTGCTGACTGGGTGTAAGCTGCTGACAGGGTGTAAGCTGCTGACATGGTTTAAGTTGCTGACTGGGGTGTAAGTTGCTGACTGGGGTGTAAGCTGCTGACATGGTTTAAGTTGCTGACTGGGGTGTAAGCTGCTGACTGGGGTGTAAGCTGCTGACATGGTTTAAGTTGCTGACTGGGGTGTAAGCTGCTGACTGGGTGTAAGCTGCTGACAGGGTGTAAGCTGCTGACAGGGTGTAAGCTGCTGACAGTGT
Source organism: Alviniconcha strummeri (assembly GCA_963584105.1). Lineage (NCBI taxonomy): Eukaryota > Metazoa > Mollusca > Gastropoda > Provannidae > Alviniconcha > Alviniconcha strummeri. The sequence goes on from OY757543.1 coordinate 746,828, forward strand.
GCAAATACTGGCTCCTTGCTCTTTCTGACTAACAGGTTCAGTTTATGTAGCAACACTCATCCTGTTAGTTTAGGAAACCCTAAAGAACATGGACATTCACTGCCTGTTTTTAACAAGTGCACATTTGACAAAAGGCAAGATAGGTAAGCCTGCACAAGTTCACGTTAGTGAGACCTAAACACTGCTGAACTGGCTGGTAGTGGTACCACTGTAAAGGTACTCAGTTGTCAGCTCTGGCCTTATGTTCGTGTTAGTGAGACAGAAATACAACTGAAATGGCTGGTACTATTGTAATGGTACACAGATGTCAGCTCTGGCCATATGTTCATGTTAGTGAGACAGAAATACAGCTGAAATGGCTGGTACCATTGTAATGGTACACATGTTCAGGCACTGGATCTTCTGGTTCTGCAGAATATATATATTTAAAAGTCATGAAACTTTTTTTTCCAGACATGTTCGTGAAACCATTCGCCCCCAGGACCTTCTGGGGTTCAACAACACTGGCAATGTGTGTGAGTAGCTGCACACAGTTTGCACTTCTGTCGCCATGTCACTGTCAGCTCTGGGCTTCAGGAAAGAAGAAAATAGACACATGTATAGACACATGCATGCATATATATATGTGCACATCAAACTACACACACGCACGCACACACGCATACACATGTAAGTCAAATACAAACATGTATGTCTTATGTCACATGCACGCATGAGCACCCCTCCCCCCCCCCCCCCACACACACACATGAATGCACACACACTCATTCTCTGTCTCTGTCTCTCTCTCTCTGTCTCTCTCTCCCACCTACCCCCCCCCCCCCCCCCCAAGCTTTTAAGTTGCATAGTATTTTAAGTTCCTATTTCAACCTTTAAAACCTGGGGGACAAGGTCACAGAGGCTGTGTTTGTCAGTGAGATATGTTAAACCCAAGGAACAAGGTCACAGAGGCTGTGTTTGTCAGTGTGATATGTTAAACCCAAGGAACAAGGTCACAGAGGCTGTGTTTGTCAGTGAGATATGTTAAACCCAAGGAACAAGGTCACAGAGGCTGTGTTTGTCAGTGTGATGTGTTAAACCCAAGGAACAAGGTCACAGAGGCTGTGTTTGTCGCTGAGATGTGTTAAACCCAAGGAACAAGGTCACAGCCACTTTGTTTTTCACTGAGATGTGTTAAACCCAGAGAACAAGGTCACAGAGGCTGTGTTTGTCAGTGAGATGTGTTAAACCCAGAGAACAAGGTCACAGAGGCTGTGTTTGTCAGTGAGATGTGTTAAACCCAAGGAACAAGGTCACAGCAGCTGTGTTTGCCAGTGAGATGTGTTAAACCGAGAGAACAAGGTCACAGAGGCTGTGTTTGTCGCTGAGATGTGTTAAACCCAGAGAACAAGGTCACAACGGCTGTGTTTGTCAGTGAGATGTGTTAAACCCAGAGAACAAGGTCACAGAGGCTGTGTTTGTCACTGAGGTGTGTTAAACCCAAGAGACATGGTCACAGAGGCTGTGTTTGTCACTGAGATGTGTTAAACCCAGAGAACAATGTTGCAGAGGCTGTGTTTGTCAGTGAGATGTGTTAAACCCAGAGAACAAGGTTGCAGAGGCTGTGTTTGTCAGTGAGATGTGTTAAACCCAGAGAAGTCACAGAGGCTGTGAGTAATTGTTAGGCCAACTGTGCCAGCTGATGGTGTGTTTAAATCCAAGGTCGAAATTTGTTGTTTCATTTTTCTACCTTTTGGACAAAGCAAACATTAAGAAGGCTAGTTCTTTTAAAGTGTAGCAGAGTAAGAAGGTGACTAATGGTGTTACAGGTGTGTGGCCATCAGAGGAGGTTATGGCTCACTACTGCTTGCAGCACCTACATGACTTCAGGTATCACTGAACTTTACACATATCTCCTGCTTCATTCACCTTCTTTGTCTCTCTTTCTTCCTGTCACTCACACACTGGGTAATAATACAAGTTTTCTCTTGTCATTGCTTTCAGTAACTGCTTCATCATTTGCATCTTTACATAATGAAATTATAGAGAGAGAAATAGTCCACAGCATCTGTGCTTTTGGACTAATGGTGTGGGTGGGTTTGAAATTCCTCAGTGTCTGCTCTGCATGACTAGTTGGTTAGGTTGTACGTTGTTAATAAATTAACGCTTGATCCATAAGTTGATAAACTAAAGCTATTTACCAGATACAGTATTACACATTACAGAATGTGTTCCTTTCAAATGTTATTCCTATTAATCATCACTTGGTTCTGTTTTGTCCTCCACCCATCCACCACCCCCTTCCCCACCTGCCCCCCATGTCTGTACCAACGCAGGCATGGTGCTCTATAAGGATGTCTGCCATGACTGCAGTCTGTCAGCGAAAGCACAGTGCCTTATAAAAGTGATAATGATGTCTGCCGTGACTGCAGTCTGTCAGCGAAAGCGCAGTGCCTTATAAAAGTGACAATGATGAGTGTTGTGACTGCATGAGGTCAACAAAGGCACAGTGCCTTATAAAAGTGACAATGATGAGTGTTGTGACTGCATGAGGTCAGCAAAGGCACAGTGCCTTATAAAAGTGACAATGATGAGTGTTGTGACTGCATTAGGTCAACAAAGGCACAGTGCCTTATAAAAGCGATAATGATGCGTGTTGTGACTGCTGTCTACCAGCAGAGTTCCGGCATAGTGTGTCTGTCACAGAAGGCGGGTGGTTTTGCAGGGCCAGCAGTGTGGTGGAGCTCGGGGGAGGAATGACTTGTCTGGCAGGGGTGGCGGTAAGTCAGTCACTGGATCACTCTTCTGCTTCCTCCCCCCCCCCCCCCCCCCCCCAGCACTCTTAGTACAAAATCTGCACAGTTACTGCCCCCCCCCCCCCCCCCCCAGCACACACACACACACTCTTAGTACAGTGTCTACAGTTACTGCCCCCTGCCCACCCCCCACCCCCACATGCATTCTTAGTACAGTGTCTAAACAGTTACTCCACACACATACTTGCACTCTTAGTACAGTGTCTACGGTTACTGCCCCCTGCCCCCCCCCCTCACCCCCCCCCCCCCCCCACACACACACACACATGCACTCTTAGTACAGTGTCTAAACAGTTACTCCACACACACACACTCTTAGTACAATGTCTACACTGTTACTCCCCCACCCCCACCCCACCCCTGACCCCCCATACACACACACTTGCACACACAAGTATGGTGCTCAACACATCATATGCACACCTTTTTGATGCAGTGGATGCTATTATAAATGCAGTAGTTGCCTGTTTCTCCCATTGCCTCTGTCTGTGCTGCCTGTCTGTGTTACCTGTCTGTGCTGCCTGTGTGCTGCCTGTCTGTGCTACCTGTCTGTGCTGCCTGTCTGTGCTACCTGTCTGTGCTACCTGTCTGTGCTGGCTGTCTGTGCTACCTGTCTGTGCTACCTGTCTGTGCTGCCTGTCTGTGCTGCCTGTCCATGCTGCAAGCACTTGTGTTGGAATGGTGGACTGAGTGTTAGCGCATGACAACTACTTAGCATTAGAAACAAGCACTTGTGTCGAAATGGTGGACTGGTTGCCAGCACATACACAACTTCCAAGAGGCTACAGTGACGCTGACATTTTGTGATTTTTGTCTGTTGTAGCTTGCTGCTAGTTCCAGTGCTAACCAGGTGGTCTTGACTGATGGCAACGAACACTCTGTTGGCAGTAAGTATGGCTTCTGTCATCAGGCTGTTGACAGTGAACTCTGTCAGCAGTAAGTATGGCTTCTGTCATCAGGCTGTTGACAGTGAACTCTGTCAGCAGTAAGTATGGCTTCTGTCATCCGACTGATGACAGTGTCCGCAGTAAGTATGGGTTCTGTCATCAGACTGATGACAGTGTCAGCAGTAAGTATAGGTTCTGTCATCAGACTGATGACAGTGTCAGCAGTAAGTATGGGTTCTGTCATCAGACTGATGACAGTGAACTCTGTCAGCTGTAAGTATGGGTTCTACCATCAGACTGATGACAGTGTCAGCAATAAATATGGGTTCTGTCATCAGACTGATGACTGAACTCTGTCAGCTGTAAGTATGGGTTCTGTCATCAGACTGATGACAGTGTCAGCAGTAAGTATGGGTTCTGTCATCAGACTGATAACAGTATCAGCAGTAAGTATGGGTTCTGCCATCAGACTGATGACTGTGAACTCTGTCAGCAATAAATATGGGTTCTGTCATCTGACTGATGACAGTGTCAGCAGTAAGTATGGGTTCTGTCATCAGACTGATGACAGTGTCAGCAATAAGTATGGGTTCTGTCATCAGACTGATGACAGTGTCAGCAGTAAGTATGGGTTCCATCATCAGACTGATGACAGTGAATTCTGTCAGTAGTAAATATGGGTTCTGTCATCAGACTGATGACAGTGTCAGCAGGAAGTATGGGTTCCGTCATCAGACTGATGACAGTGTCAGCAGTAAATATGGGTTCCATCATCAGACTGATGACAGTGTCAGCAGTAAGTATGGGTTCTGTCATCAGACTGATGACAGTGTCAGCAATAAATATGGGTTCCATCATCAGACTGATGACAGTGTCAGCAATAAGTATAGGTTCTGTCATCAGACTGATGACAATGAACTCTGTCAGCTGTAAGTATGGGTTCTGTCATCAGACTGATGACAGTGTCAGCAACAAGTATGGGTGCCATGGTTTCTGATGGCAGTGAGCAGCATGTAGGAAGTTTCCATCTGACCACACAAAACTGAGATAGTAGAAGCTGGGTATGTTGGTTCATTGTTTATGCTCTGAGCTCCTCAGATGAATCATGCTAGTCACAGTTTGCCATTTTGTTTAAAAAGAAGAAGAAGTTGTTTTATTCATTTTGTTGAAGAAAACACATCTTGCTGCTTTCCACAGACAGTAGGACATCAAAATAGGCGTGCACAGTTATCGGATACATTCTGAAACAGTATTCACAGTTAATGGGTACATTCTGAAACAGCATGCCCAGTTATTGGATACACTCTGAAACAGCATGTGCAGTTATTGGATACATTCTGAAACGGCATGCCCAGTTATTGGAGACATTCTGAAACAGCATGCACAGTTATTGGATACATTCTGAAACAGCATGCACAGTTATTGGACACATTCTGAAATAATGTCTGATCTGATTTCAGATTTGCAGGAGATCATTCAGGAGAACGACTTTGGAGAAACAAGTGTGAGCACCAGGTATGTAGGAAGCAATTGTCTGTCTTCTGGTGCTGATGCACTGAGGTGTGACATTTGTGCAGACCACTGCACTGAGGTGTGGGGTGTTTGTGCAGACTGAAGTGTGTGGTGTTTGTGCAGACTGAGGTGTGTGTGCAGACACTGCACTGAGGTGTGTGGTGTTTGTGCAGACTGCTGCACTGAGGTGTGTGGTGTTTGTGCAGACTGCTGCACTGAGGTGTGTGGTGTTTGTGCAGACCACTGCATTGAGGTGTGTGGTGTATGTGCAGACCACTGCATTGAGGTGTGTGGTGTTTGTGCAGACCACTGCATTGAGGTGTGTGGTGTTTGTGCAGACCACTGCATTGAGGTGTGTGGTGTTTGTGCAGACTGCTGCACTGAGGTGTGTGGTGTTTGTGCAGACTGCTGCATTGAGGTGTGTGGTGTTTGTGCAGACACTGCACTGAGGTGTGTGGTGTTTGTGCAGACCACCACACTAAAGTGTGTGGCATTTGTGCAGACCACCACACTGAGGTGGAGGGGGGGTGGTTGTGCAGACTGAGGTGTGTGGTGTTGTCTGCACTGTCTGTCTTCTGGTGCTGATGCACTGATGTATGTGGTTTTTGTGCAGACCAGCAGACCACTGCACTGAGGTGTGTGGTGTTTGTGCAGACCACTGCACTGAGGTGTGTGGTGTTTGTGCAGACCACTGCATTGAGGTGTGTGGTGTTTGTGCAGACTACTGCATTGAGGTGTGTGGTGTTTGTGCAGACTACTGCATTGAGGTGTGTGGTGTTTGTGCAGACTGCTGCGTTGGGGCCCAGAGCCAGTGGAGCAAGACCTGCAGGAAGCATTTGACTGTGTGCTGTGTGCCGACTGGTCAGTATTGCAGCTCTGTGTGTTGACTGTGTGCTGGCTGGTCAGTATGGCAGATCTATGTGTTGGCTGGTCAGTATGACAGCTCTGTGTGTTGACTGTGTGCTGACTGGTCAGTATGGCAGCTCTGTGTGTTGACTGTGTGCTAACTGGTCAGTATGGCAGCTCTGTGTGCTAACTGGTCAGTATGGCAGCTCTGTGTGCTAACTGGTCAGTATGGCAGCTCTGTGTGTTGACTGTGTGCTAACTGGTCAGTATGGCAGCTCTGTGTGTTGACTGTGTGCTAACTGGTCAGTATGGCAGCTCTGTGTGTTGACTGTGTGCTAACTGGTCAGTATGGCAGCTCTGTGTGTTGACTGTGTGCTGGCTGGTCAGTATGGCAGCTCTGTGTGTTGACTGTGTGCTAACTGGTCAGTATGGCAGCTCTGTGTGTTGACTGTGTGCTAACTGGTCAGTATGGCAGCTCTGTGTGTTGACTGTGTGCTAACTGGTCAGTATGGCAGCTCTGTGTGTTGACTGTGTGCTGACTGGTCAGTATGGCAACTCTGTGTGTTGACTGGGTGCTGACTGGTCAGTATGACAGCTCTGTGTGCTGACTGGTCAGTATGACAGCTCTGTGTGCTGACTGGTCAGTATGGCAGCTCTGTGTGTTCATTGTGTGCTGACTGGTCAGTATGGCAGCTCTGTGTGCTGACTGGTCAGTAGGGCAGCTCTGTGTGCTGACTGGTCAGTAGGGCAGCTCTGTGTGCTGACTGGTCAGTAGGGCAGCTCTGTGTGCTGACTGGTCAGTAGGGCAGCTCTGTGTGCTGACTGGTCAGTATGGCAGCTCTGTGTGCTGACTGGTCAGTAGGGCAGCTCTGTGTGCTGACTGTGCTAACTGGTCAGTAGGGCAGCTCTGTGTGTTGAGTGTGCTAACTGGTCAGTATGGCAGCTCTGTGTGTTGAGTGTGCTGACTGGTCAGTATGGCAGCTCTGTGTGTTGACTGTGTGCTGACTGGTCAGTATGGCAGCTCTGTGTGTTGAGTGTGCTGACTGGTCAGTATGGCAGCTCTGTGTGTTGACTGTGTGCTAACTGGTCAGTATGGCAGCTCTGTGTGTTGACTGTGCTAACTGGTCAGTATGGCAGCTCTGTGTGTTGACTGTGTGCTAACTGGTCAGTATGGCAGCTCTGTGTGTTCATTGTGTGCTGACTGGTCAATATGGCAGCTCTGTGTGTTCATTGTGTGCTGACTGGTCAGTATATCAGCTCTGTGTGTTCATTGTGTGCTGACTGGTCAGTATGACAGCTCTGTGTGCTGACTGGTCAGTATGACAGCTCTGTGTGTTCATTGTGTGCTGACTGGTCAGTATATCAGCTCTGTGTGTTCATTGTGTGCTGACTGGTCAGTATGACAGCTCTGTGTGCTGACTGGTCAGTATGGCAGCTCTGTGTGCTGTGCACCAACTTGTCAGTTCTGTGTGTTGATTGTGTGCTGGCTGGTCAGTATGGCAGCTTGGTGTGTTGACTATGTGCTGACTGGTCAGTATGGCAGCTCTGTGTGCTGACTGGTCAGTATGGCAGCTCTGTGTGTTGACTGTGTGCTGACTGGTCAGTATGGCAGCTCTGTGTGCTGACTGGTCAGTAGGGCAGCTCTGTGTGTTGACTGTGCTAACTGGTCAGTATGGCAGCTCTGTGTGTTGACTGTGTGCTAACTGGTCAGTATGGCAGCTCTGTGTGTTGACTGTGTGCTGACTGGTCAGTATGGCAGCTCTGTGTGCTGACTGGTCAGTATGGCAGCTCTGTGTGTTGACTGTGTGCTAACTGGTCAGTATGGCAGCTCTGTGTGTTGACTGTGTGCTAACTGGTCAGTATGGCAGCTCTGTGTGTTGACTGTGTGCTAACTGGTCAGTATGGCAGCTCTGTGTGTTGACTGTGTGCTAACTGGTCAGTATGGCAGCTCTGTGTGTTGACTGGGTGCTAACTGGTCAGTATGGCAGCTCTGTGTGTTGACTGGGTGCTAACTGGTCAGTATGGCAGCTCTGTGTGCTAACTGGTCAGTATGGCAGCTCTGTGTGTTGACTGTGTGCTAACTGGTCAGTATGGCAGCTCTGTGTGCTAACTGGTCAGTATGGCAGCTCTGTGTGTTGACTGTGTGCTAACTGGTCAGTATGGCAGCTCTGTGTGTTGACTGTGTGCTAACTGGTCAGTATGGCAGCTCTGTGTGTTGACTGTGTGCTAACTGGTCAGTATGGCAGCTCTGTGTGCTGACTGGTCAGTAGGGCAGCTCTGTGTGTTGACTGTGTGCTGACTGGTCAGCATGGCAGCTCTGTGTGTTGACTGTGTGCTGACTGGTCAGCATGGCAGCTCTGTGTGTTGACTGTGTGCTGACTGGTCAGTATGGCAGCTCTGTGTGTTGACTGTGTGCTGACTGGTCAGCATGGCAGCTCTGTGTATCTGCACCATGTTTCTTTTGTTTGTATTTATTTCTTACGATGTTGTATTGACCCCAGTAAATATTAACTCTCTTTTTACTCTCAGTGTAATGTGTGGAGAGTGACTGACTGATGGTCGGACACACTGACTGATTGACACACTTCACCAGTGCCTACCAGGCACTTAGACAGACAGAGAGCATACAAGTGTAATGAATTGAGACTAGTTCAGTGCATTGGTTGTGTTTTATAGAACAGATCTTTCTAGACCCTGCTCTTTCTAATTTTCATCATTTTGATGATGTCGTTTTAAATCTATGTTTAGATCCTTAACATTGTTTTACTTCAACTCCTTGTCTATCTTCTTCTTTACTTCCTTCTTCTTTTATTATTTTTTATCTCTCTTCTACACCAGATGAAGACTATGTGTCAAAAGTGCTTGTGTTTTTAATTGCTCTGTATGTGTCGTATATGTGAGTACATTTCTCTAGAGCTGTTCTGTTTTGTCAGCCTCACCAGCAGCTGGTCACTCATTCATTGGTTGTGTGTTGTTTGTTTGTATCCAGCCTGTTTTTTGATGAAGGCCGGGAGCACCTGGTCCACACCATCTTCTCTCTGCTAAAGCCAGGGGTGGGTGCTGCTCTTTCTTCTTTTGTCATACCTTTCGGTGCTCTGCCACGCTTATACACCCGTGTAAAGAAACTCCATGTAAGGTTTTGTTTCAGCAGGCATCACCGAAAAGGCATTCATTAGAACTTGCACAGGATAAGGACAAATTATGTCAGATGCAGATAAAGGTAATCTTTTCAGTGACAGCTGTGTTACTCAAAGATAAAGCTCATCTTCTCAGTGTCAGCTGTTACTGCAGTCTGTAGAGTCAACCGTAAGACTGGCCATGTTTGTTTGTTTTTGTCTCAGAAATGATTTGTTGTTGTTGTTTTCTTTTAAGGGAAACTTTAGATTGCACATCCACATGTATCATGCTTGTATTAAAGTAGGAGTGGTTAAAAAATGTAATTAAAGAAAAGGATATGACATTCTGTATTGCTTACATTCACCAGGGGCATGCCTTAGTTTTTGCACCTGGCAGAAACGGCACATTTGATGCATTCTGCGAGCTGACCAAGGCCAAGTTTGTGACGGAAAGGTGTGACCAGTATGATGATCATTTGTGGAGCATACACTCCCAGGTGAGTGTGTCCCTTCTGCTTTGAGTCCCGAAGTCGTGCTGCTTGCTGATGTTACTCTTCAGACACCACTGGCACTGGAATGATTGCACAGGCTGTGTAGGTGGTGGTTAGTGCATTGTGACAGGAACGATTGCACAGGTTGTGAAGGTGGTGGTTAGTTCATTGTGACAGGAACGACTGCACAGGTTGTGAAGGTGGTGGTTAGTTCATTGTGGAAATAGCCCAAAGGCCAGCCTGTTTTTTGCTTGTGTTACTGCTGTGCTGGATGAAGCCTGGCTGCATAAAGACAAAGACCGCCCTGATGAGAGACAAGCCCTCTTTCGAGACCACTTTGTCTTACACTTTGTCTTAACCTTTCCCCATCGTATCTCCATGTGAATGAACCCTTGACTGAGGAACCGCCGTCTTTGGCTTGGTTTTCAGGGCTGTCATAAAGAAGGGTTCCCTTTCGTAGGTAGGTCCAGTCCAGCCAAATTTTGAAAAGCAAGCTATGCAATCCAAGGCAAGTACATAAACCAAATTTCATTAATTTATCTATAATATTTATTGAGATATCACCCTTCAAATAGTCATCATTTTAGGCATTTTATGCGCATTTTACAAAATGCCATTTTTGTATGGCTCTAGCATAAAAAGTATTGGTCTCACATCCACCCAACTTGTTTTACATAGTGTCTGCACAACACAGACTAAACACAATTTTTTCAGTAGTCATCCTTACTCAAATGCTGGAGATGCAGAGTGCCAAAAATGGAAAAATCACTAATTTTGACATTGTCCAATCGCCAATCTTTGATGGTACCATGACAAGATCAAACGTAACATGGGAATGGAAAGAGGTACAACCATAATTCTGGTATCAACTGATTCAGCATTAATTAGACAATGCAAATTCACAAGTCTAAAGAAGTGCAAGCTAAATTTTACCTACAAAGGCAAGTTTCCATGAGAAAAAAGGGTGCAAATATACTGTGAATCTTTGATGGTAATAGCATTAAAGCCAATCAAACTCTGGAATGGTAAGAGACACAGCCATGGTTCTGGTATCTGCAGATTCAGCATTAATCAGAGAAGGGAAATGCACTGCATATGGAAATTTAGGCAAATTTTAGATATATGTAGACTTGTTTGACTTTGAATGAGGAAAAGAAGTTAAAAACTGCAGTCCAAGTGTGGCCTCATGGTAGATGTTGAGGCCTGCCTCGCTTTCTAGGACCAATTCTCTCAAGATGATGAAACTGATCATCCTCTGAAATCATTAACAAAGAAATATATAAACAAACAGGTAAAAAATATTTATTTCAACATAAACAGCACGCTGTGTTAACTTAATACTCACCAATTAAATACACTTAATACTCACCGATTAAATCATCAAATTCTGAAGTTTAGTTGTCAATAACACTTACTTGACTTTGTGTGAATCATGCAGTAATAACTTGAGAAATAAATAAATCAGAAAGGTACAAACAGAAGGAAGCAGACAAGAACAAATTTTCAGGTATCTGACTACTACTACCAGTCTCAGCTACTGAAACAATCCCAGAAGCAAAAACCCGACTGGAGTCGCTCTCGCCATTATTTGACAATACTTAAAAACAAAAAACTTCCCTACTTTAGATAAAAGACCTGAATTATTAAGGAAAAGTAAACTCACAAAAATTGGAGTCCCACGTCAATGACATTAAAAAAATTACATGCTCAAAACTGTATTTAATGTTGCTCTGTGAGTATTTGATTTTCCCCACCCCCTACCACCCCTACATTTGATGTGGCTCTTCAAGTGTGTGTGTGTGTGTGTGCGTGTGTGTGTCTGTGTGTGTGTGATTATTTCTTTCATTTTGTTTCCTGTTCAGTCTTTCTTATTGACTTAGTTACTTCTGTCTTGTTACCATAGTCTTGTCTTGTCAATCATGCTTGCAAAATGTTAAACAAAAACCAAAAAACTTGTCATTATTACTCTTTCTTTTTTTTACCACCCCCCCACCCCCCCTTGTAATTATTATGTTTATTATTATTATTGTTATACGCAAAAATTGAAAGAATCATGTAATTTTTTAGACAGTGTGCCAGGTGTTCCATGCGCACAAAAGGTGGAAGAGAAAGAAGGGGAAAAAACTAGAAATAAATTCTTCAGAAGCAAATACAATTCCAAACTCTCAGTATAACACTAATTTTGGCTGGTGGCTCGCTTTTATTTTGTTTTGTCTAGATGAGCAGATCTACCATTAAAAACATATGGGTCGTGACTGCATCGTCTGCTAGCTGAATCAGAGTTATTGTTCTTGACAAGAAAAACAATTTTTTTTTTTAAAGTCATTAGCTTGCTAAATTTTCTTTAAAAAAAATTCACTGTTGAGAACGTACACCATACATGGTTTGCATTTCAGAACTAATGAGAAGATAACTCTGTAATGGTGTTCAAACTACGACCAGACCACAACAAATTTTATTCAACTGCATTCAAAGAGATGTAAACAGCACAAAAATAGTTATGGTTGTGTTGGAAACTCACTTAGTTAACGCTAAAATAAAAAACTTATCACGGTTTCTTTCCAGTTCCTCCAGGGTAGGCATCTTTTGCGCTGCTCGCATAGTCACAGACTTTAGCGATCGCGGAAATCGAGCTGACAACAAAATCTATGGGGTCTCCAATTTCCGTAGCATAGGAACTTTTACAAGAACTCGCTTCTGGATCAAACGATACACCGTTTTAAAGAGCGAAAATTCGTCTTTCCAGTGATACCAAATTCAGTATGGTGCATTCAAACTTTCTTGTTGTAAATTTAAGGTAAAAATGAACATATTTTTCAACTCAATTTTTGCTGCAGTCAAAAACTAAGAATTTTAATGAATTTTATAATGGATAAATCTATGGGAATTCCTCTTTCTAAAAATTATAACTTCATGTCTGTACGTTTTTCTTATAAAAGTTCCCAACCGTTTTCCGAACGCAACCGTTTTCCGACCTCGCTCATTTGACCTTCGACGTCAGAACCACACTCGGTTTCCGACCGTTTGGTATGTTCAGTAAAACTTCTTCCAAACTCACAATACATCATTCACGCACAGAATAATGGCATCAACAGGTCGTAAAAAGATCGTGTTTTGCGTGACAGTAGTTTTTATTGACAAACTGCACAGAACAAGGCAGATATGACAAGTTGAAAATGAGCAATATTTGCCTCGCGCTAAAGAGAGGCTGGTATTACCTACTTTTCGGCTTGGTCTTTAGGCCATATTCCACTTTGACTTGGTCTTTAGGCCAGATTCCACTTTGGCTTGGTCTTCAGGCCAGTATTAAAAAGGGGTTCAACTTTGGCTTGGTCTTTAGGCCAGTATTAAAAAGGGGTTCCACTTTGGCTTGGTCTTTAGGCCAGTATTAAAAAGGGGCTCCACTTTGGCTTGGTCTTTAGGCCAGTATTAAAAAGAGGTTCCACTTTGGCTTGGTCCTTAGGGAAGTCTTAGAGTGGGGTTCCATTCTGGTTTGGTCTCGAGGCCAGTCTTAAAGAGGGGTTCCTTTTTGGCTTGGTCTTCAGGGCAGTCTTAAAGAGGGATCCCACTTTGGCTTGGTCTAGGTGTCAGTCTTAATGTAGTGGTATGATAGTATGTGCCTGTGGTATGAGCGAATGGTTAGTTGAATGTGAATGTGTTTGCAGGCGAATGGATGAGAGATGGTCAGCGGATGGAATGAATGTGATTGTGTTGCATGAGTTCCGTGCAACACAGGTTGAAAACTGAACTGTTCTCAGTTGCTATGAAGCATATATATACTACGATAGCAGTGTGTGAGAGAGAGAGAGAGACAAGAGAGAGAAGACGGGCATAAAGAGTGTCTGTTAGAAGACTGCTTTCATCTTCAGTATGACTGGCATGAATGGATCGAAAGGACACAAACAACAAGCGACCAACAACGCGCATCCCAACATTACATGAACATTCACCGACAGTTTGTCATCAGGGCAGTTGCTAGCAGTAGGCTGTGTTCACTGTTTCAGTTGAAGAACACTTCCCAGACGTACACAGAAGATCTGCACCTGCCTCTACTGGCCAAGCTTACGAAGCTGCGCGGTGACTCCGACAGCAGAGACACCACTCCAGAATCTCGTTGATGCCTACCTCAGACACGATGGCTTCTTAACTAAACTTCCTTTAGTCTTTCCTACCTACCTGAATGTCTCCTTTAGATTTCACTTTCATTCCACCGATGAACATGGACATATTGTCCTTAATTTTGTTATCTCTATCAGTGCCACACGGAGACGCCAGCTAACATGATGTTAGCTGATGTCTCCATGTGGCATTGATAGAGATCAAATTGGAAACCTAAGATCTCCTCAGGTTAACAGGGGCATTGTTTTGCATAAACAAATGTTTGTGTGTTCATTTTTTATGTGTTGTTTACCCAAGATATTTTTAAGATTTTAGTTTGGAACAGAGTGCAATTCCCCTTACTAAGCCACTAACATTTTATTAATCTGAAGTAGTATGTTTAAAGTAACTGCTAACCTGTTCATGTCTCATTTAATCATTGGGAATTTTGTGGAGAGATCACTGTCTCTGTTTTTCTTTGTGTTCATTCTTCTTGTTGACAGTGCCTGCACCGCCAGTAACATTTCTTGCTACCTTTCTACCTCCCATTTTCCAAGTGCTGAAGCTCCTGTCACAATAACAGACGCAGTTTTTTGCTCTGGAATTGGGGTTACATTCTGCACAATCTTTCATGGGGATTCCTACCAAGACTAAGGGGGGTGGGGGAAGATATGGATACATGTGCGTGTGTCAGTGTGCTAACCTGGGCTATAGACTAGCCATCCTGCATAGAGTAGCCATTCCACTGTGTTGTTGACTGCTGGCTTAGATATTCCAGTTTCTTTCCTCTGTATCCGGTTCAGTTTGATACATTCCATTCCACTTTGAGTTTGTTTTTTAAATCATTTTTTATGTATTCCATGCAGATCAGCCAAATATGTTTTTATTTTCTCTATCCAGATGTGTGTTCTTTGTTCGCTGTACAGCTTTCCTTGTGATCGTTAGTGTGGTATTGCCGGCTCTGGACAGGGTTTTCCTGAGCATTCATGTTTAAAAGGCAAAGTAAGGAGAGTGAAACTGGTGAGTGTAGTTGTGATGGTGAGATTCCAGACAGGTAGTTGCAGTTGTTGGATGGGAAAACCAGCCAAAGATTTTGAAAAAATTATCAACAAAATTCCTATTTGAACATTGTATTTGGTTCCATTTGCTTTACTGTTCCATGTGAAAAAGCAGAGTGGCCACCATGGCTGCCTCACAGTGTAAAGCCCAGCAAGAGAGTGCCTGGCCGATTCCTTACACAGCCTTCAAACTAACATTTGGTGCACATCTCTTGATGCTGACTTCAGAGGCAAGCACCACTCACACCCACATCGGTGTCCCCAGCCACATCCAAGGTGCTTTCTGCATATCATGACCCTGCCACCAGAGGTCAGCAGACATCAGGCTGTTGGTAGGCTGGCCTGGGAATGAGGCGCTGCCGTGGCGTCAGTGTGGCCTGTTGTGATTCAGTGTAGGCAAGACGCCACCTGCTAGGCCTCTGACTTGTGACAGTGTTCGCTCAACTTCAGAGCCAGTATTGCCTGAACTGGGATTTGAACCTGCAGCCTTTTGATCTGGCATCCAGTCCACATGTATGCACCACCACTCACTCACACCACCTCCTTGTACTATGATCAAACCTTGTACAATGATCATACCTCCTTGTTCAATGATCCCTCCTTGTACAATGATCAAACCTTGTACAATGATCAAACCATGTACAACAATCAAACCTTGTACAACCTGCTCCACACAAACTGAAGCTTCATAGCCACAACTGTGTATACTTGGAGAACTGGAGTCCTGATTAGCTCTTGCGTATTCTGCATCTCATTCCTTTTACATTGTGGTTCAGGTTTTACAGGTGTTCATCATTGTGATACAACACATCGGGTGTCCAGTTCTGGCTGGATGTGCAGTCCGTGAAATGTTCATCTTTCTCGCATTTGTGTGAATTTTCCAGAGCCCACATTTGGTTTTGTAAGATCAGTTAGTATTTTCCAGTTGACACTAACAGTATTTGTTCCTGTGTGGACAATAATAAAGCATGTTGACCTTTTGCAAAAGCAGGCGTGTGTTGTGAATGTTTGATTTTTTTTTTTTTTTTTATATCGTGCACTACTCATGGTTCCCAGGGACTTGGACTTGAGCCAAATAAAGACCTTATAAGGACTTACGGTACCGAACACACAAAAATGAGCCAAATTTCACATGCCACGCATCGAGCGTAGTATTTTTCCTTTTAGAACCCACTCCTGGTATGCACTGTCCTTTAGCCAGCGGTCTTGGAACAAACATTTTTCCAGCATCTTTGCTGTTAACTCAGGTTCTTGCACAGTTTTGAATTTTGCAACCAAAATGGCAGACCTGGAAATTATTGCATAATCTCACGACAGTGATTTTGGCTGCACATTGATCTAAATGAACATGGAGGAAAGCACCGTCTGCTTCAGATATTATCTCAACATATGTCCAAACGATTTTGAAATTCAGTAAATGTGTAGAACCATTGAGTGCTGTGGACTCGGAAAAATTAGAGTTTTTTATAAGTACCCATGTGCGTTTTTAGTCTCAGCTAGACTTGTAAGGACCGTGATGCAAATATAATAATAATGTACATTTATCATGTGCTCATCAACACCATGAGCACTCACATGATACATATTAACCTAAATATGATATTCTATACACATTTAGAGCATAGTCCTACCAAAACAATTTACATGAAGTATTATAAAAAATGAAAAACAAAACAACACGCACTACACACAGACACACAAGGACTTGTAAGGCCTTACTTGGCAAACTGAGTTTGTAGCACTTGTAAGCACCTGTAAGGCCCTGGCAACCTTGCTACTGAAAGGACAGATTACATTAGCAATAATAATAGATCATTCTTTTAAAGCACTATTCTCCAACACAAATCAGACTCGCTGCCTCCTTTTTCTTGCTGGTTCTCACATGCTCTCCCCCCTCGAATATCCACATGCCTGCACGCTCAGCCATCGCCAGACAGGCCACCTTTTACCAGAAACAGTACTAATTTCTGCTGATATGCTTGGGCAAACAGCAAGTTTTTGAGGTGGGATTTAATTTGAACCGAAGTAATGTTGGGACATATCTGAGAATGGCCAAAAGCGAGTTCCAAACAGATGGATTGACCAGTACTGAACTGATCAGGTGGTGTACTTTTGGACAGCTCAGTGTCATCAGTGTACTTGTGATAGTCGCAATTGTGGAAGAAATCACATTTGACAGGCTGAGAGAACAAAGCAAACAAATAAACAAGACTGGTCCAACTACACAACCCTGTGGCACACCATATATGTAAGAGGGCGAGAAGTGGACATGACACCATCAACAATGACTGACTGAAAACAGTTGTACAAGTCTTGCTTAAATCCAGACCAAGCTGCACCAGCTGAACAAGGTAAGTTGTGCATGCTCTTGGCAATTTAATCTCTTCTTGCATCAGGACGTGGTGTTGGTATTAATGTTCAGCCATTAGTGGGCATGATCACAGCATCACGACGTGGTGTTGGTATTAATGTTCAGTCATTAGTGGGCATGATCACAGCATCACGATGTGGTGTTGGTATTAATGTTCAGTCATTAGTGGGCATGATCACAGCATCACGACGTGGTGTTGGTATTAATGTTCAGTCATTAGTGGGCATGATCACAGCATCACGACGTGGTGTTGGTATTAATGTTCAGTCATTAGTGGGCATGATCACAGCATCACGACGTGGTGTTGGTATTAATGTTCAGTCATTAGTGGGCATGATCACAGCATCACGATGTGGTGTTGGTATTAATGTTCAGTCATTAGTGGGCATGATCACAGCATCACGACGTGGTGTTGGTATTAATGTTCAGTCATTAGTGGGCATGATCACAGCATCACGACATGTTGGTATTAATGTTCAGTCATTAGTGGGCATGATCACAGCATCACGACGTGGTGTTGGTATTAATGTTCAGTCATTAGTGGGCATGATCACAGCATCAGGACATGGTGTTGGTATTAATGTTCAGTCATTAGTGGGCATGATCACAGCATCACATGTTGGTATTAATGTTCAGCCATTAGTGGGCATGATCACAGCATCAGGACGTGGTGTTGGTATGACTGTTCAGAGCATGGTGCTGGTGTGAATGTTCAGAACATGGTGCTGGTGTGAATGTTCAGAGCATGGTGTTGGTGTGAATGTTCAGAACACGGTGCTGGTGTGAATGTTCAGAGCATGGTGTTGGTGTGAATGTTCAGAACATGGTGCTGGTGTGAATGTTCAGAGGATCGTGCTGGTATGACTGTTCAGAGGATGGTGTTGGTATGAATGTTCAGAGCATGGGGCTGGTGTGAATGTTCAGAGCATGATGTTGGTGTGACTGTTCAGAGCATCAGTGGGCACAGCATCCGGATGTGGTGTAAAGTAATAGCAACACACATTCTGTCAGTGTGCACATTTCAACACCAACAGTAAAGTACTTAAATTACATACATTTCCATCTCTTTCCAAGTAAAATAAACAACTCAAGACCATGAGCTCTACCTTAAGAAGTTTATGTACATAAAATGCAACAGGTACAACAAATCATTCCACACCTTGCACTCTAACAGGCTATCTCTTTTTCTTGGGAAACCTGAAAGCTCTGAGGTAAGGATTGTCAATAGCGTCCGTTTCTGCAGAATCTTGCTGCTGCTGGTAGCGCGACGCATCCCCAGCACCAGCGCCACCTCCATCGCCGCTCTCATCCAGCCCCGCTGTGGACGTGGCCATCATGGCGCTGTGGGCCAGGCTGGCATCGGCCGAGAGCTTGTGCTGCATCTGCAGCTCCTGAAGGTCGAGGTCATGGTCCTTGGGCAGGAGAGCATCCAGATAGGGCAGACTGCTGGGCTTGACCGCTATCACTGGAACAAGCATCGCACTGTGAACTGACAAGTCACTGGGATAAAAAATGAAAAATGAAAATAACAAGCATTTTCACTGAGCATTGAATCACTGGTAGAGAAGAAAACTGGCTATCACTGGAACAAGCATTTCACAGAGCACCGACTGAGTCACTGGGATAAAAAAAAAAACACAAAAAACAAGCATTTTCACTGAGCACTGAGAGAATCACGGGTAGAGAAGAAAACTGGCTATCACTGAAACATGCATTTGCAATGAGCACCATGAGAGTCACTGGTAAAATAAACTAACAAGCACTTTCACTGAGCACTGTAACTAACAAGCACTTTCACTGAGCACTGTAACTAACAAGCACTTTCACTGAGCACTGTAACTAACAAACACTTTCACTGAGCACTGCAACTAACAAACACTTTCACAAACACAAACACAAACACTAACAAACACTTTCACTGAGCACTGAGCACTGTACTAACAAACACTTTCACTGAGCACTGTACTAACAAACACTTTCACAGAGCACTGTACTAACAAACACTTTTGCTGAGCACTGTAACTAACAAACACTTTCACTGAGCACTGTACTAACAAACACTTTCACTGAGCACTGTACTAACAAACACTTTCACAAACACTTTCACTGAGCCCTGTACTAACACTTTTACTGAGCACTGAGAAAAGAAAACCGAGGCTACTGTGTGGCTTCAGTCTATATGTGTTCCATATTGACAACAGAAAGCATTTTGTACATTTCATTACAACCTGGTTTACACAGTCCCTTTGTCTGCATTCTGTCATTTCAATGCAGCCTGGTTTACAGTCTTTGTAAATGAGTAGTGTACATTTCAATCACCTGGAATACACAGTCTTTGTGAATAAGCACCGTACAGTTCAGTACAACCTGAAGGACCTCATATCTGTTACTTAAACATGAAAACGTGATGGAATGAAACAGAATGTTCAGTTTTTTAACCCCCCACCAAAATCCTTCTACTCACAATAATTCATCACTGCAGCATCTCACTCACAAAAACAAGATCGCAGCTTGAGACCACTAGCCGACTAGCCCCATATTTCAGTTGTATAAAATCAGTTGATCACACAACACTAAGACGGATTACAACAAACTGGACCAGGACCATTTTGCTTTACGTCCACAGAGGCAAGGTTGCTATTAGGGATGGGGACGGGGGGGAAGAGGGCAAGAAAGTGAAGGCTCAACCATGGATACCGCCCAAAAAAGACTGGAGAGACCATGGACTGCCGCCAGAACAATGCAAGTGTTAAGGCAGTGTTCCCTCGCCATTGTGCAGCGACTAGTGCACTGCGCAATTGCTGTTTCAACTGCCATGCTGGGCAGAGTCACAAGGACAATGTCCATTGCACTGCTGTTGAGGAACAACTCAAAGTGAAAGAAGTCCAACTTCCACAGCCCAGCTCCACCTCCCAGCTCATGATCTCTTCTGGGCTAACTTGAGGGTCCAGCTCCACCTCCATCTTCTTCATCTCACCTGGAACCCTATGTAACAACAAACTGATCCATGCAAAATATCTTATACTGAAAGTGAAGGCATCACTGATCTTAGACAATGGCTTTTGCCCAGTAACGCATCACTCGGACCACAGGCAGGAAAAGGAATGAACCAGTCAGTATGAAGGAGAATGCTATAATAAGGAATGAACCAGTCAGTATGAAGGAGAATGCTATAATAAGGAATGAACCAGTCAGTATGAAGGAGAATGCTATCTTAAGGAATGAACCAGTCAGTATGAAGGAGATTGCTATAATAAGGAATGAACCAGTTGGTAGGAAGGAGAATGCTATAATAAGGAATGAACCAGTTGGTAGGAAGGAGAATGCTAAGGAATGAACCAATTGGTAGGAAGGAGAATGCTATATTAAGGAATGAAGCAGTCAGTATGAAGGAGAATGCTATGTTAAGGAACGAACCAGCTGGTAGGAAGGAGAATGCTATGTTAAGGAATGAACCAGCTGGTAGGAAGGAGAATGCTATGTTAAGGAATGAACCAGCTGGTAGGAAGGAGAATGCTATGTTAAGGAATGAACCAGCTGGTAGGAAGGAGAATGCTAAGGAATGAACCAGCTGGTAGGAAGGAGAATGCTATGTTAAGGAATGAACCAGTCAGTATGAAGGAGAATGCTATGTTACGGAATGAACCAGCTGGTAGGAAGGAGAATGCTATGTTAAGGAATGAACCAGCTGGTAGGAAGGAGAATGCTATGTTACGGAATGAACCAGCTGGTAGGAAGGAGAATGCTATGTTACGGAATGAACCAGCTGGTAGGAAGGAGAATGCTATGTTACGGAATGAACCAGCTGGTAGGAAGGAGAATGCTATGTTAAGGAATGAACCAGCTGGTAGGAAGGAGAATGCTATGTTAAGGAATGAACCAGCTGGTAGGAAGGAGAATGCTATGTTAAGGAATGAACCAGCTGGTAGGAAGGAGAATGCTATGTTAAGGAACGAACCAGCTGGTAGGAAGGAGAATGCTATGTTAAGGAATGAACCAGCTGGTAGGAAGGAGAATGCTATGTTAAGGAATGAACCAGCTGGTAGGAAGGAGAATGCTATGTTAAGGAATGAACCAGCTGGTAGGAAGGAGAATGCTAAGGAATGAACCAGCTGGTAGGAAGGAGAATGCTATGTTAAGGAACGAACCAGCTGGTAGGAAGGAGAATGCTATGTTAAGGAACGAACCAGCTGGTAGGAAGGAGAATGCTATGTTAAGGAACGAACCAGCTGGTAGGAAGGAGAATGCTATGTTAAGGAACGAACCAGCTGGTAGGAAGGAGAATGCTATGTTAAGGAACGAACCAGCTGGTAGGAAGGAGAATGCTATGTTAAGGAACGAACCAGCTGGTAGGAAGGAGAATGCTATGTTAAGGAACGAACCAGCTGGTAGGAAGGAGAATGCTATGTTAAGGAACGAACCAGCTGGTAGGAAGGAAAATGCTATGTTAAGGAACGAACCAGCTGGTAGGAAGGAGAATGCTATGTTAACCCACTTGGCCCCACACCAGCTGCTGCCCTTTTGCTACAAAATCCCAGGTGAAGGGAAGTAACTGTGTCAAATGATCCCAGTATACAACTTTAAAAATCAATAATAAACACCAAACAAATGTTTCGGCTCACTTCGTATTTTCCCCAGTTTGTGAATGCAGTGTTCTTATATATCCAAAAGGTTTTGATATTTTTCATGCAAAAAATAATAATAAAAAATCCCAAGTCAGAAATATCTGCAACCGATTTTGCAAAATTTCCAGTTTGAAACTCCAAAGATGAAGCTCTGTGAGTTTGTTAGTGTCCCCTTGGTAAGTGACTGAGCCACACTTGCAGTTCAGATCTCAAAGGATGAAGCTCCAATGCCATTGCTAACAGTTGGGCTGTTGTTTATTTTCATTCATCTATTGCATGTCCATCTCACAACTTTGAAAATTCACAGCGTCTCTCAAACTCAACCGAACTTTGAACAAAGGACATCGCCGGAAGTAGTCAACAATAACAGAAACAAGGCTACAAGTCTCACGAGAATCCCATTCCTATTTGCATAAGCCAAGATGCTAGTATGGATTGTCTGCTAGCCGGCCGCTACCGAACGATCTGGGGTTGCGAGGCAAGGCAAAAGAGTGGACGGTGACAGGCGGTCTGGGGCCAAGTGGGTTAAGGAATGAACCAGTCAGTAGGAAGTGAAGGAGAATGCCATGTTAAGGAATGAACCAGTCAGTAGGAAGTGAAGGAGAATGCCACGTTAAGGAATGAACCAGTCAGTAGGAAGTGAAGGAGAATGCCATGTTAAGGAATGAACCAGTCAGTAGGAAGGAGAATGTTATGATAAGGAATGAACCAGTCAGTAGGAAGGAGAATGTTATGATAAGGAATGAACCAGTCAGTAGGAAGGAGAATGTTATGATAAGGAATGAACCAGTCAGTAGGAAGGAGAATGTTATGATAAGGAATGAACCAATCAGTAGGAAGGAGAATGTTATGATAAGGAATGAACCAATCAGTATGATGGAAAATGCTGAGTGCACTGAACAAAAAGAGATGGTGCCCACGTGTCTGAAAGTTTTACAGGAATGTTTTTCTCTCTCACTCTCGTACAACCAGCCTGGCCCCTCCAGTGAGTGACACTTCACTGTCAGATAAAACTGGTCATGAGTGATGTTTCACCTCCATTGTTATGTTGTTTGTGTTGATCACAATAATGTTGGGGTTCTCTTTTATCCAATACACTAACACATGGCTGAGTCACAAAGCATTCTTTATTACTAGAGACATAGACATATAACAACTAGCACAGAAGACAGAGGAACGTGTGATGGGTAGCAGGAACAAAGAGCAAGTGGCAGGCCAGTGTGTGAGAAACAGTGAAGAGAGGGGAAGGGGGGAAGGGAGTGGCTCTGGGGCATCGTCACTACTGACCACACTCATGTCAGTCTGGAAGCTGCTATCAGGTTGTTTATGTGTTGGGGTGGGAGCGTCCAGTTCCAGACTGTAGGGCAGTAAGGGAGCAGAGGCTAAGTGTGAAATAGGGCTATACCATTACATCCTCTCTCTTTGGTAAAGGAAAAGAATAGACTAGTAATCAACAAAGTTTTAACAATCAGTATACTCTATAGGCTACTTAGAAAATTGGATACATGTGTGAAGATTATTGGTCTAAGGTACTATAAAATATACAGTTTCTTTTGATTGATGAATTTCTCCAGAGTACAAAATACTGTTTCTTTTAACACCTTGGTATTGCTAAGTGTTGCAGTCACTGAGTCAGGAGACAGTTCCTTCGTTGTAAATAATTAGGGGTCCAATAAGAAAACATTATATATGAATTCAACAGGAGTACATATGTGCATAAATGCTACTGATATATATCTATATGTTCTATTGTATTGGAGACACATGCAAAACAGTTCCGTGGGTGCATTTTTGTATGTTTGTCAAATCTTCATTTTTCTCTTCTTTCTTCTTTGTCTTCATGCATGTTCTTCCTCCCTCTTTCTTGCTTGATCTTCTGAATCCTACATGCTTTCGATCAGTCTTTGAGGTGGTTTTGTGTGTCTGCTGGAACATCGTAGAGGTGTCTGCGCGGGCGCAGGCTTGTCGCTGGTCTGGCCACTAGGGGTGAAGCTGTCTGCTTTTGGCGGTGGAGCTGTTGTTGTCGCTGGCATGTTTATCTGTTGTTGCTGGTCCGGTGAGGATGTGCGGTTGGTGTCGGGGCTGGTCTGGTCTGCCCATGTGATATGTTTGGGTGGTGCTGTGAAGTCCCGGAGCTGGCGACGATTACGACGGTAGAGACCACCATTTGGAGTGCGAACGGTGTACGAACGCGGTTCGGGCCTCTTCTCGACAACAGTGGCTGGTGTCCATGTCCCGTTGGCTTCCTGCAGGCGGACATGTTGGCCAGTGTGGAGTGGTGGAAGGTCACGGGCGCTCCGGTCATGGTACTTCTTCTGCGTCCGCTGGCGGGCTTGCAGGTTCTTGTGGACAGCTGTATCTTGGGGTGTGTGGGAGGAGAGGAGAGGGAGGTTGGATCTGAGCTGCCGGGAGTATAGGAGTTCGGCAGGGGAGGGGAGGTTGTTGTCGATGGGGGTGGTGCGTAGGCACAGCAGAGAGAGGTCTGGATCCGTGCCGCTCTGCCTTGCCTTGAGCATGGTTTTCTTGACGGTCTGGACCATGCGTTCGGCAAATCCGTTGGACTGGGGGTATCTGGGTGAGCTTGTGACATGCTTGAATCCCCAGTCTGCTGCAAATGTCCTGAACTCTACGCAGTCGTACTGCGGTCCATTGTCAGATAGCAGTTTGTGTGGTATCCCATGCTCTCCAAACAGCTGCTTCAGAACTGAGATGACCGTGGCGCTGGTGGAGTTGGAGGTCAGACGTCGAACAAAGGGCATCTTTGAGTAGTAGTCAGCAACAATGACGTAGTCATTCCCATCAAGGTGGAAGATGTCTGTGGCTAGCACTTGCCACGGACCGTCTGGGATGTCATGTGGGAGGAGTGTCTCTGCCTGCTGACTGCTCTGGTTGGTCTGGCATACTGAGCACGTCTTCACGGTACACTCAATGTCCGCGTTGATGCCTTTCCAGTACACGCACGTCTTGGCACGTAGCTTGCACTTCTCCATTCCTTGGTGTCCTGCGTGGATGTTTTGCAGAATGTAGCTCCTCATGGTAGTAGGAATCAGCACTCGGTCTCCTTTCAGTACCAGTCCATCTTCTACTGAAAGCTCATCCTTACATGACCAAAATTCTCGCAGATTTTTGGGCAGTTGTTTGGCGCTGTCTGGCCAACCATCAATGATGATGTTCCTTATTGCAGTGACCTCTGGGTCAGATTCTGACTCAAGCTTCAGCTGCTGCAGTTTGTCATGAGTGAACTGAACTGCGTATATTGATTGTTCAAGGTGAATCTCTTTGTCAGGGATGGGACTGAGGCGCGAGAGGCTATCCGCGAGTACCATCTCTTTGCCAGGACGGTATTTGATGCTGACGTCATAGTGCTGTAGACGCAGCAACAGCCGCTGTAGACGTGGGGGAGTGCTGGCAAGGCTTTTCTTGTGGATCATCTCCAGGGGTTTGTGGTCAGTCTCAACCACAAAGGGTTTTCCGTAGACGTATGTGTGGAAGCGTTCACAGCCGAAAACGACAGCCAGGAGTTCGCGTTCGATGTTGGCATACCGCTGCTCGGTCTCTGTCAGGGCTTTGCTGGCAAAGGCTATCGGTCGTCCGTCTTGGAGAAGAGCTGCGCCGATTCCAATCTTTGATGCGTCTACCTGTATGGTGGTTGGTTTGGTGACGTCGAAGTACGTGAGAGCAATGTCCTTGCAGATGGAGGCTTTGACGTTCTCGAAAACCTTCTGCAGGGAGCTGTTCCACTCAAATGGCACGTCCTTCTTGGTCAGAGCTCTCAGAGGGGCAGTTTGGTCTGCAAGTTTGGAGATAAATGGAGCCATGAACTGGATTATGCCGAGAAACTGCTGAATTTCTGTGACATTCTTTGGAGCGGGGATCGCTTGGATTTCAGCGCACTTTTCCCGGTCAGGGTGCACGCCATTAGCGTCGTAAACCATTCCAAAGAACTTGATCTGCGGTGTCTTGATGAAACATTTCGCAGCGTTGAAAACAAGTCCACATTTCTGGGCAACTTTCATAAGGTGGTGGAGATTTCTGTCATGGTCTTTGTCATCCTTGCCGTGGACGATGACGTCGTCGGTGATCCCGATGGTGCCTGGGCACTGACTGAGGATCTGATCCATGCACTGCTGGAATGCATCCTGTGAGACGTTCAGTCCGAAGGGAAGTCTCTTGAACCTGAAGCGTCCAATGGGGCTGTTGAAAGTCGTGAGCTTCGATGACTCTTCGTCGAGCTTGATTGACCAGTAGCCATGCTTCGCATCCAGCTTGCTGAACACCTTGGAGCCGCTGAGGCGATTGGTGATCTCCTCTAGTGTGGGGGTCTTGTGGTGCGTCCTCTTGATGCACTGGTTCAGTGATCTCGGGTCAAGACAAACTCGTAGACCGCCGCTGGCCTTTCTGCTGAAGGCAAGTGCGTTGACCCAGTCTGTTGTAGGTCGAGGCAGTGTGCTGTCAGCCATGCTGGCGTGTGGGTGTGTGGTTGCCAAAAAAATGGAAAACGATACCACTTACCGGATGTGACGATGGAGGTGAAGAGTGTGATACTCTCAGACAGTCACAATCAGGTAATCCGCAAGTGAATCGCAGTGGAGATGTGCCGTTCCAGGCCTCAGAGTCACTGTCACTGAAGTATTGTCACACCACAGCACACACAACTAGTTATGTATCAGAACCCTGCTGCCACCATGTATTGTTATGTTGTTTGTGTTGATCACAATAATGTTGGGGTTCTCTTTTATCCAATACACTAACACATGGCTGAGTCACAAAGCATTCTTTATTACTAGAGACATAGACATATAACAACTAGCACAGAAGACAGAGGAACGTGTGATGGGTAGCAGGAACAAAGAGCAAGTGGCAGGCCAGTGTGTGAGAAACAGTGAAGAGAGGGGAAGGGGGGAAGGGAGTGGCTCTGGGGCATCGTCACTACTGACCACACTCATGTCAGTCTGGAAGCTGCTATCAGGTTGTTTATGTGTTGGGGTGGGAGCGTCCAGTTCCAGACTGTAGGGCAGTAAGGGAGCAGAGGCTAAGTGTGAAATAGGGCTATACCATTACAGTGCTCACTGGCTAATCAGGGTCTAAAGTGAGTAACTGGATTCTAATGACCTGTCAGTTTCACAGAGCTATCTTCTCAGAAGACTCACGTGGAAAAGCTGAGACGTCATCCTTGAAAAGGCTCTGGGTCTCTCCAGTGCGTGCAATGAATCGGGTCAGCGCTCGCTCCACGTCCCGCTTCTGTGTGGCTGCTTTCTCTCGGATTAGCTGATACTCATTGAAGGGCTGTCGGATAGCCTGTTAACACAAGTCAACACCTGTTAACACAAGTCAACACTTTCCTTTCTTTGCTTTAACCAGCTTGAAACCCCAGAAAGGTTACAAAACCAAAACACGCCAGTGCCCATTTAAGCCTGACAAAAGCGTTGTAAAAGTGTCAAGCACACAACTTGCTGTTGCACAGTCCAGTTAACAAAGGAAGCGGCTTTGTGTACACCCAACATACACTGCACAAGTTCAGCATGTTGCAAGGTACATATAGCATAAATAAATTCTGTCCAATTCAGAGGATGCACTCAATGAGCACCGCAAACTCCAAGCACTGGTTTGCATCTTTCCTCCAAGCACTGGTTTGCATCTTTCCTCCAAGCACTGGTTTGCATCTTTCCTCCAAGCACTGGTTTACATCTTTCCTCCAAGCACTGGCTTACATCTTTCCTCCAAGCACTGGCTTACATCTTTCCTCCAAGCACTGCACCATAGGTCTCTCTAACCTTTGTTGGTGTTCCAACAGCAGCAAGTTTGTAACAGACAACTCAAGTTATATCAGGTGTTTCTTTTATAACCGCCCACATTGCTTATGCCAGTAAAAATAAAACCAATATTGTCAGATGGGTTCCAGGTAAAGACTCCATAGCAAAATCAACAAAGAATGTTGACAGCACCTGACAAATGTTGTGCACAGTAAGGGGCACAACAACTGACTTCAATCACCTGTGATACCACTCACCTGGCAAGCAAGTAAATTCAAGATACAGAAGTTCTCTACCAAAAGTACACCCTCAAAAGCCAACACTTCACTGCCTATGTGGGTGTTACTGTAAATCTGGCTGGGACAAAACAAAATGGTAGAGAAAAGAGTCCTTACGTCAGTCTTGATGTAGGTGTGCGGGTCAGGGAAGGGAGGCAGGTGGGGCGGGATGTGCGACGGGTGTTGACGCTTCTCTCCCACCTGCAGGGTGCGTGGTGTGGCCGTCTGACTGCTGGCAGCCGCTGCAAGGGGTAATGAATGATCATGGCTGAGTGCTGAGCACTCTGGCAACCATCACCTTATGACTGCTGGCGGCCGCTGCAAGGGGTCATGAATGATCATGGCTGAGTGCTGAGCACTCTGGCAACCATCACCTTATGACTGCTGGCGGCCGCTGCAAGGGGTCATGAATGATCATGGCTGAGTGCTGAGCACTCTGGCAACCATCACCTTATGCCGGGGGGTTCATGGGGCATTACTGCTGTGATCAGGGGGCAGCGACCCCTGGGGGAGCAGTTCCACCAGGGAGGGGAAGCAACCCCTCCATGAGACAATCTGAAAAGCCTGGACTTTCTGCCACTGTTTCATAGCCATTTCCTGGCAGATTGCAAAAGTAACATTTTATGTTGAACACTGCTGGCAGATTTCAAAGGTAACATTTTATGTTGCACCTTGCTGGCAGATCTCAAAAGTAACATATTATGTTGAATAATGATAGGAAAAGGTGAATCAACAAACAAGGGAGTTAAGTAGTACTCAAAAGACGTCACACAAACACAACAAAGATCTGAGTCGCCTATGGTAACTCTCACCTGGCATGCAAGTAAACAGAAGGTGTACATACTTCACCAGACGTATACTCTCAAAGGAAAGACAAGTTTAAATATCTACATTTCCTGCTGAATGCAAGATGATAGGAAAGAGTAGTTAACTAAAAGATTCTGTACCACTGATACTTACGTGGAATGAAAACTGTTTTATTGGCCCTCTTGGCATGGTTTGGGATTCCTCTTATATCAAGACCTGCACAGTTTAAATTATACATCAATACTATAATAACTGGCAGACATGTAAAAATGTGTATGTTCATCACTACACAATACACCAAAAGAAAACCACACATTTTCCACACTTAACATTACTAGGTAGTAGGACTAGGAGCCAACAGCAGCACTTTTAATCAAACTCTAAAAGCAACCAACTCATGTCATGTTACTTTGTTAGATTTAAAATTCAGCCCTTGCTGAGGATACAATCTTGACCTCAGGATATTTTATAGTTAAGCAGATCAGTGTCCAAATGAAAACCAGGACACACTTTTCAACTTTACAGAAAATTACACACACACACACACACACACACACACACACACACACACACACACACACACACACACACACACACACACTTTCAGTTAAACTTAAAGTATCAAGATAGAATAATACTTTAACTCCAAAGTGATTTTTTGATTCAGCAGTGCAGTATTATAATTTATATATTTGTACTGATATTTTTAATCCGATTCCAGTGACATAAACTTCATGTGGATCACTTGAATAGTTCTGAAGTTATAATTTTTTTAATATTTATTTTTTTGCTGCAATTTGTTCACAGTTTGCAAATTAGGGAAATGCTGAAGTTTAAGGTCCCATATGGAAGCTATTTTGCATATAACCTGTCCAATATTAAAGAATCTCATTCTCTACAGTACAGACATCAAGCACAATTTTTTGCAGACCTTGATCTGTATTAGTTTTGCAGAAATTTTGCATTAAACTTGCTAAATTCATCAATTTCGTCGATTTCTGCTGACCGTCAATAATAAAATGTACAAAAAAACATAACTCCTGTTATACTTGTCCTATCACTATGTTTTTTATACCAAAATAATCAGAATTCAAAGCTCTAGATGATGGTACACCTTTCTAATTGATCGCAGACAAAAACTTAAGTCCACTTTTTTATGCACGGCCAGCTGGCAATGCATCATTACACTTACAGGCCGTCTGCGGACAAACATCAGGTGGCAGTCAATGATGATGATCAAGTCACTTGTGGTTTTAAATTGATCCTAACAGCCCTCTTTCAGTGCATCATATGCGGACACAATGTTGCTGATCTCTGCCACATGCCACATCCTCGAGTTGCTGCTGACAGGGTTGACATCCAGATCCCACCGAAAGACATAGCAGGAGGATGTTTCAGCCAGATCTTCCACTCTCGGCCATTTGAAGTAGTCACTCCTCCCGGTTGTTCGCTCCAAGTAGTTGACCATGGCCATGTCCTTGTTCATCACATGAACAACTTGCCCAATGTAGAACTGATCGTCGTAGAACATAGCTACCCACTGTCCTTGGTGCTGAAACGCAAATGGTTCACTTTCCAGGAAAGCTTCTTCTGGTGCTTGTTCGTCACTGTTCTCATCTTGGAGATGATCTTTCAGAATCTGCGTTAACTCTTCAAGGCTGCCAGAGAGTCGGAGGTCACCTTTCCTATTCAGTATGGTCTTCTGGTCCTTGAGGGCATTTACCAGAACTGACTCCTTCTCCCTTCGCAGACGCGAAACAAAAGCATCAATGTCATTTGATGTGAAGCACAGCCCACCATGTATAGCTAGTCTCCTGATCAGGTCAGCTTTGGCTGCAGCTTGCTTTGCATCTCTCTCTAGTCTCTTTTGTTCATTTTGAATCAGTTTCTCCCTGATACGGAGCATCACAAGCTTCTCTTGTTGGCGATGTTGCTGCTTCAGGGACTTGCCTTCTTTACGTGCAAACTTCATCAGCTTGGATGTTTCCACACAGTTCTTTTTGTTCAGCCATTTTGAGGTTTTATTGTGGCTTAGCATGTTAGTAGATGACCGATGGTGGGTGGAGGCATGTCGATGATAACCCATGTCGAAATCCAAGTCACCGAAGATGTTTTCACCAAGAAGATTGGTTAGAGAACAGTGATCAAGTCATTCTGGGAATGTTGCTGGTGGTCCACCATAATCACCACCTTCATGGAAGTCCCCAAGTTGTCTGAGAAGAACACGGAACATCTCGGGGATCAGCTGCTGCAATGCACTTGTGACCTCATCAGTATGCTGTATAGCAAAGGAATACACGCTCTCTTTCAAGGTTGCCATCTCACCCTCCAATTCAAATTCACCCTCGAACACACCTCTGAAGTTCGGATCAAGTAGTTCAGCGGCGTCTTCTTCCCGCTTGTCCATGTAAAAACTCAGACGCTGGACATATTTGTAGAACTCATTGTACTTCACATGGCTCTGCAGTAGCCCCCAGTATGGGCCAGTAATTCTGATGAAGATCAGGGCGACAGCACACACACATATCATGAGGCGTTGATCATCAAGGTCTGCAGCCAAACTCTCAATCTTAAGGTTGGAGTGTCCAAGTGATGGGAAAAAGCTGCGCAGATCAGTTTGGTGATGGATGATGGCTGCTGCTCCTTCAAAAAAAGTTGACTCTGTTAGACCTGTAGTTCGTCATCCTGCTCTTTTGATCTTTTTCTTCACAGAAGGCTAACCAGTCCATCCGACACCCATTTTTTTCATCACCACGAGGTCCTGTGAGGTCAGCAGCTATCCTGATGACACGACATGTGGCAGCCTCTGTGGATTTGAACATAACAAATCTGGTGGACTTGTCTCGACCTAGCTTTTCTTGTGGCTGTGATTCCTGCACCAGTTTTTCCTCTGCATGCTTCAGTGACAGCTCACATGCCCTGCTTAAACCCAACAAAAAATGGGCATTACAGTAAAGAAAATGTACCACTGTCTCTTGCCCAAGCCGTGTCCTGATGAAAGAAAGGAACTCTGTGTTGATTTTTTTCATGACAGCAGCCCTGTCAGACATGAAGCTGGTCAACCTGCTCAGTATCTGCTGAAATGTTGTCTCCATGTCTTCTTCCTTATACTTGCAGTAGAGATTGGTCATCTCTTCCAGCTGACGAACAGTAACTTCCAACAAGGTTGCAGCATCTTCAGTGGCCACATTCATGAAACCAAAACTCAGCGTCTCACCACTGTCCAGGGTGATCTGTTGGCTGACTATTTTCCTGTGGTCCCTTGAAGTCCCATCTGTGTGAAGTGTGCTATTTTTGCTTGCCAGGATTTTTTCTGTAGCTGGGATCTTTCCCAGGACTTGACCTTCATCAGAGATGTTAATTGATGTTTGTGTACAAGGTAGTTCTTTGTCAGCAAAGTGTTGACCATACAGAGTTCCTGAAACTATCCTGATCACAGCAGCACATTTACTGGCAGGAACATTGGCCTCTGCTTGAAGCTGGAGTACCGTCTTTCTAATCTCGTCTGTGAATCTGTTGCTTTCATGCTTCACTCTTGTCTCTGTCAGGTGTCCACTGGCAACAATCAGCTCTTCATGCAGTGCTTGAATTTTGTTCTTCAGGCGTGCATTCTCTTCCTTTTCTTTTTTCAACTTTTGTTGCTGTTTTCTGCATTGTCTGAGAAAACTTTCTCTGGCTCGCTTTGCTTGTGTCTTTTCTTCTGAGAGCTTTTCTTTCGCTATGGTCAGTTCCCTCCGAACAGTCCTGTATGCCTGTATTTCAGTTCTCAGATCTTTTATTCTCGATTTCATCCGTTGCAGATTGTTAGGTTGCAGTTCTCTGATCATTTGCTTTTGAGTCTTCACAACTGCCTGCAAGTGACGAATTGTTTTCCTGACACTGCCATTTTCTTCCACTCTAGCTGTGAGGCTCTTTTTGTCTGCACTCAGGTCTTGAATTGTGCTGTGCAGAATTCCAGTTTCAGTTTCCAAGTTGCCAACTCTCTCCTGAAGCCTTTGTTTTTCTTTTGTTGTCTGTGAAAGCAACTTCTCAGTTCCGCTAAGTAGCAGGGGAGCAGGTTTTGGGCAACTGTGCCTGTCTGCCTTTGTGTGCACAGTAAATGGTGTGGCAAGGAAGACAGCTAACTTTTGGTCATGAACACCTCCTTTTTTCCTCACCAAAGATCAGTAGCATGTCATCATTTGTTTTATGTTGGATACAAGAACCTGATCAGCTTCTGTACTGCCAGACAGTGTCCTAATCCACTGGGTTGTAAACTTATCCTTCAGCTTTTCCCTGACACGAAAATTCTCTAAGTCAACAATCACTTCATGCGTCACAGGCTGGCTAGGTTGAGTGGTGTTGATGGTAACTGCTCTGTCAGTCTCCTCTTGTAACAGATGTTCCCTCTTGAGTTCAAACTTCATAAGTGATGGAGACAAAAAGTCAAGGTCAACGTGGTTTTGCAGAAAAAACTTGATATCAGCACGCTCAGCAAATAGGTTTTTGGTCTTCTTCAGAACACTGCCCAGAACTCCACCCAGACGAGAAGATGGGTAGCTCACAGAAGGAAACAGTCTTTCAAACCACACTGCAACCTGAAACAGAAGGGGAAAAAATATAGCGGGTTGATGCTGAGTGTGTGCATGTATACCAGTATATATATACAATTATGTGTAAATAAACCCAGGTTAGTAATAATATGCTGATATGGAACTAACCTGACAACACTAAAATGCATAAAGCTGAACCACTTTAAGATCAACTCTATTTATAATAATTACTGCAGTATTGAAAGTGGTCTGCAGCATTTTATGATTGATCATTTAATGGTAAGGCAAAAAGGAGAGAACACTGAAATAAAATGTTTACACAAAGCAATCTAAACATCATCTTTTACTCACATCTTTGTATGTTCTTCTGCCTTCATTTTTGAGAACTTCAAACTGCAGAAGAAGACGGTTTGTCAGGAGCACTGTAGGTGGATCTGGAGGCCTTCCTTTGCCTTTGGGCAGAAAGGTCTTCTTCAGGGCCTCATAGGTTTCATCAGCTGGAAAAAAATTATAATGATCTTACAAGCTATAAATATTCCACCAATTTTCATTTACAATTCTCAGCTGAAAGTGCAGTAACTGGATAAGGAAATATGCACTGTCCACTGTTATGTATTGACAAGTATCAACTCAGTGTCATGTTTTGGACCAGGTTTCAAACATAACAAGATTAATTTTTCTCACTGACACTATGTACCCACACTTATTCCATCGTTAGTACCAATATTTATTACCAAGGCATTGCCACAGCCACAGAAAAATAAAATAAAAAGGGAAATACTAATGAATAAACAACCACAGATGAGAAGGCTATTTTTAGATCATAACCAGTGTTGATAAACTGAAGTCACGTGACCATAGTTTTTCTCGCTTTTGGAGCCTCAGAAATAAATAAGCTTGTCAAAACTTTCACAGTTTCTGTGCAGAAGGCCTCCTCCACACAGTCGGTAACAAACATTTTGCTGAGAAGTGATGTGCCTAAATAACTTTGACTGTGCCTTCACCCGGGGGTTCACACAGTCGGACAGTGCATACTTAACCGGCTCCGATATCATTTCAACCCAGATTTAATCACTTAACTTGGAATTGTATGCGGTTAAATCGACATCTTATGAAAAGAAAAATCATTTTACTCACCAACAAGATCATTCAAACAGAATTCAGGAGGTTCTGGAATCGGAGAATTGGCTTGATCATTCGCTTTCTGACTCTGGAGTGAGCCTGCTTCGGTGGCCATGACTGACCGCGTGGTTCGGCAGACAATTTGCTCTGTTTACATCTCTCTTAGGCAGAGTGTTTGGCTGTGTAGTTGCTTTAAGCTTCAATTCCACTGTCTTTTAAGAGATGAAATGTTGCTCTTTCCAGTGATATATTTTTGAAAGGGGTCTGTTGCTCGGAAATAGTCAAGATACTCTACAGAAGTTTTTCATCAAGTTTTTTTGCCGCTTTCGCCAAGCTGAGACAGCCATATTGGATATGGAAATGAGGCTAAGAGACAGACCTTTTGATTGGTCGAGTTTGTTTGTCGCCAGAAAGTTCGTAGAGCGAACCCCGCGAGCTCAAAAAGTAGTGAATGAACGATCTTCGCACTACACAATCGGTGATCCATAACGAGGCAGCGGCTACCCCAAGGCATTTCTGGTTAAGATTAAACGCTCTTTTTCACAATACGAGGTAACATTCATGCAACAAACAGAAAGATAAGACTTCAAATTTTCCATTCATGCAGTTTTTATTCAGATCGGATCTCAAACAGAAAATAAATCAAACATTCAAAAGTCACTAAAAATCGGTCAAAACAGCATGCCCCACCACTGATACAGGCGCTTTGGAGTACCTAATACTTAATACTATAATAACTTATAACTTATATAAGGCCTTTTAACACAATCACTGACTCAGCATGAACAAACAAGCAACAAACATACAATTTATTAGTGGTCTGTGTAACTTGTTAAACTTAAAAGTCTGCAAGTTATTCAATAATTTACTGACATAATCATAATAACGGCACAGATGAAAAGGATAATCTAGTACTGCAAGAAATAATTATCATTCTTGATGAACTGTTTAGTGTTCTTTTCCTATCACTGTATCAAACCGTTATGAATAAATGTACACTACAATAAAATGCATCCCTGAGAACTTACCCATTTCCACCAAGGCGAGAACAACATCGCTGACCATAGATTCTGTGCGACCAGCCAGCTCACTGAATGCTCGTGTACTGCGACCCACTTCTCCAATATCTGTTCAGGAATAAAAACACAGATAGTGGGACATGTGTAGGTAAGCACTAAACAGCTTTAACCTCTTTGCCATCACTGCACTTAAATGAGACTAAATCTAGAGCAGAGTTCTGCAGTCAGGTCTGTGAGAGAAGGTATGGGAAGCAGAAGTAACGGTGATGCCATATACTATAACATGGCACAGGGATCCTTTCTTCTTCTTCTAATAAACCATCACCAGTAATGCATACTGTATTATTAATATATGTGCATGCATGCGTGCATGTGTGTGTGCACGTGTGTGTGTGGAGGGGAGCAATCAGTCATGACTTGTTAAAAATTTGACATAAGAGAAGATGTACCATACGCGCACGCACGCACACATGTGTTTATTGCTGTGTTACAGTTTATGTTAATTGATAATCCAACTGGCCAGTTCGCTTAATCAATGTATAATATAAATAATTAATAATAACAGAGAAGTACATAACTACATTACTTTGAAAATAATGTCTGATTTACGGCAAAGAAGCATTTCTTTTCTTTTATGTGCATCACCAGTTGTGGAATGCTGCCCAAACTACTGGGATTCCCACAGTATAAACTATAATTAGAAGAAGATGTAGAAGAAGATTAAGAATAAGAACCTACACGCTTGGAGCATCTCAGTCAGCGTTTCAAGCGCGGCGTCTTCAGCCATTCCGAAGCCAACTTCAGAACACAGGGCTGCCGCTGCAACTTTGAGAGCTTTTCTACGAGATACCGCATGCCCATCAGTATCTAGAGACATGCTGGAAATCACAGAAGTGAGACAAAAATGAAGCCGATAGTTTCAACAATCGGCGGAAGTGACGTTCAAGGGAGAGCATGCAGTCATAAAATTAGTCGCATTGCTCAGAACTATTTCATGTACTCCGATAGCTGTTATAGCGCAAATCACTGACTCGCGAACCGGCAATAACTCAGTGCGCTAGCATGCACCATTCACACTGACATACACATAATCTATTGTCACAGGAGTGGTCTGCTTAGGTATGTAAAAAGGCCTGCCTAAAGGCTGAAGAGGAAAGTACTGAGGCTGGGACTTTCCGAAGCCAGTCAGTCACTGAAGTCAGTCAGTTGAGCCCGGCCGCTGCGGGCCCGGCCCGCTGTTCATCCCGGCGTCAGTCCCCGCCGGCTGTGGTGGGTTTGAAAGTGAAGAGCAAAAATGACCCGAATAAAGTCACGTGGTGAATGTATGTGGCAAAGTTGTGGGTGAAAGTGAAGTTCAGTGTGTGTACGTCGTGTGGTACGAAACTGAGGCTAGGGTGACTGTGGATGACGGCCGCACAGCGGCCACCACTAGAATGATGTCAATCCTTACCGCGGCTAAATGTTAAGAGATTCTTCCATCCGGTGGACGATTTCGCGTACCGATTAACCAAAATCTAATGCAGTCAATATCATTTCTGAACCGAATCCGTTGGCAAATCACGGTCAGACTAGCAGTGTGTGCCGGTGTGCCGTGTGTGTGTGTGTGTGTGTCAGTGACTGATACTATGATTATGACTATGTAATTTCTATTTCTCAGCGGGTTTTTAATGTATACATTTGTTGTTGCCATCTTGGAAAACTCACCCTTGTCGGCGGTGAGAAAGGACCGAGTATTTATCCGTATTAGATAGCTTAATGTATTAACCAAACTCAGTTAAAGAGAAGATTGAGAACTTCGGCGGGTATGCTCACGAAACTTTACAAACTTTGGCTTCTAGATATGACCATGTTTCTCATGTTTTGAAGCCTTGCACTGGCTTCCAGTTTCAAAAAGAAATGGCTGCAAAACTCTCCTGCCGCTGACACTCTGTTATCACTGGTACTGGTCCACAACATCTCGCTGACCTCTTACACATCTGTGTGTCCCATCTCGTTAACTGCGCTCTTCCTCTGGTGATAAATGGTGATAAACTTTTCTGACTCCCAACGTCCAAACCAAGCACGGCCATGGACAAAGATCGCTTGTACGTGGAAACAAACTCCATCCCGTCAGACACCTTCAGTATACGTGGAAACAAACTCCATCCCGTCAGACACCTTATACGTGGAAACAAACTCCATCCCGTCAGACACCTTGTACGTGGAAACAAACTCCATCCCGTCAGACACCTTGTACGTGGAAACAAACTCCATCCGGCGTCAGACACCTTGTACGTGGAAACAAACTCCATCCCGTCAGACACCTTGTCATGTCCACGTCGGCAGTAACCCCCCCCCCCCCCCCCCCAACACACACACACACACACACACACACACACACTATATATATATATATCGCTCTTCCTCTTTATATATAAACCTTTTGTGTGCTAGTCAGTGACTTGAAAACACCAGCGGGGATTTTAGGGGAGCGGGGATAGCTCAGTGGTTAGAGCGCCAGACTCGTGATTGAAAGGTCGCGGGTTCGAATCCCCGCAGGAGCGGTGGGAGAATTTTCTTCTCCAGGGTCAGCTTTCTGTGCTGACTCTTATTTTGGTATCCGTTCGATCCCCGGGTTACCGCAGTAGCACGTAAAAGCTGGGGTGGCCATTCTACCAGAAGTGCAGATGGCCGGTTACAGCTAAACACGCACGCACCTTACGTATGTAGCTTTGCATGAAGTGACATGGTGCATGGTTGTATGGTGTACACAGAACGCGCCGAGATGGCAGCAGTTTCATGTGGCACCAGCCATGCCAGCGCTGTAAGTACACCACTTCGGTGGATATTCAAAAACGCGCTATAAAAAGCTATTCACTGTGTGCGCAGTAAGTCTGCTCGAAAGCGCTATATAAAAGCGATCAACAATCAACAATAAAATCGTCAGAGTTCAGGAGCTGTGTGAGAGTCGAGGTGGCCGTCCCGGGCTGTCCGTCCTAACGAGCCTTCTGGTTTCCGTGGACGTAAAGCTATATTGAACCATGCTTCGGCATTGGTCACAGCTTGTCCCTAATATGTCAACTGACATCTGAGGACATTAAGCATCACTCATCAACAATAAAATCGCAGAATGCAGCAGCTCTTTTTGAGGTTGTTTTTGTTTCGTTTTCTCATTAGTCTCCTCAAACTGGCAGGGTAATCAACGAACCCACATTTATTGTTCCAGACACTCCAGGCATGCAAAGCATCGGAACCAGAGCCGGATAAGTACAATATTTTCATTTAACTTGTTTTGTGGCTTTAAAACGGGGACTTAGTCCGAAAATTCGCACAATTAACGTTCTTTCTAACCGTTTATATATATATGGAACTTCAGCGGTTTTCAGCGACGACATTGTGGCCAATGAATGGATGAAGACGAAGGGAAAGAACCGCAACAGCAATCAATGTGTAACCGAGTGCATTGTGTGTGTCCAGGGCCATGATCCTTTAACCTTTTCTTCTTCTTCTCTCTCTCTCTCTCTCTCTCTCTCTCTCTCTGTCCCCTGTCGTCCTTTCTCTTTTTTGACTGGGCGGGAGTTTATGGCACAAGTTATCCAAAGTGTTGATGCTGGGCCCGCCGCACATTACATGACAGAGTCCAGGCGAAATCAAGAGGAGGGAGGTGAGCTGGATTCTCATGAAGAAGTTAGGCCAGAAGAGATCAAGCGCAGGGAGGTGGAGCTGGGCTTGAGAGTTGGACTTCTTTTGCTTCGGTTGTTTCCCAACGGCGGAGCTACGGACATTGTCTTTGTGACTCTGTTCTGCCTAGCAGTTGGGACAGCAACTGCGTGGTGCGGTGGTCGCTGCGCAATGCCGGACGGACACTGCCTTAACATTTTGTTGTTCTGTCGGCGGTCCATGGCAGCCTTGGTCTTCGGGTTGGCGACTATTTCGAGGTTTCACTCTTCTGTCCCCCTTTCCCACTCGTCCCGGTCCCTAACAGGCCTTCTTGCCTTCGTGAACATTAAGCAAAAAAGTCTTTCCCCCGCCGCGTCCTCTTTCC
The DNA here is from genome assembly GCA_963584105.1 of Alviniconcha strummeri. Lineage (NCBI taxonomy): Eukaryota > Metazoa > Mollusca > Gastropoda > Provannidae > Alviniconcha > Alviniconcha strummeri. The sequence goes on from OY757543.1 coordinate 786,162, forward strand.
CCAGTGTCCCTGCAGAAGCAGGTCGTTTAGTCTGATCTACCGACTGGGCACCCATGTATCGGATTCAGGGAAGAGCCTACACTGTTTCCTGGTTGGTGTAAATAAAAGTTATGTTATAGCAGCCTCTGACTTGTGACTCTTCATTCATGTTTCCAACCTGCTTCCCTCACTTTCCACCCCGCTTCCCTACAAATGTAATGTAACGAAAATGTAAAAGAGTATTTGTAAGGCGTCTACACCTAAAGTGAACCCGAAGCGCACAATACAAAAACAGTTCGGTCAACAAAATATATACACAACCTAGAGCACAATCAAACTGCTAATTACATAAACACACTACAATACTTCATTAAACATCTTTCTCGTCACTTCACACACACATACACACACACACCCTCTCTCTCTCTCTCTCTCACCGTCAACCGCAGACATTGAATACTGACGTCAACAAACCTCAACGTGACAGAAAAATGACGCAACTGTCGCCGTATTACGTTTTTGGGTCTACCCTACGAGGATTCCCTGCAGACAGTGATCTAATCAATGATTATGACGTCAAGTGAAGCTGTGCTGGAACGTTTCAACAAGATAATGTTTTCTGACAGAGCAAAAATGATGTAATAGGTTTAGTCGGCGTTACCATTACCAATCCGTGATGGGAGGTTTGGTTTCACGTCGTAAAAGAACAAAGGTAGAGGCGAGAAGCGTTTCGACGCAGGCAACGGAATGCAAGAACGAGTCGCAGGCAGCTACGCGTCAAGTCGAGGCGGCAACGGATGCTCGTGAAACAGAAAAGGTTACCGTCACGGAACTGAACATTGGTGACGGTATCTTGTCAAGGTCCCAACTTCCTCAGCACGAAGTTGTGGTCGAAAGACGCGCAAACACAGAAAACAAAAAGCGAAGAGGGTTGTCCAAGGTGAAGATCAGGCCTAAATCGGGTAAGAAAATACACGCACAAGGCGTAGATTTTTCCACACAGTACGACTTCCTCAACATACCCGGACAAGTGTCACCTAGTTTCCGAAGTCCGATCACTGTAAACAGCGTGCAGAAAAATGTCAGTAGTGAAGCTGCTATCAGACCTCCTCTTCAGCAACCCTACGAAAGCATGGACTTTGGTCTACCACCACCACGATCAGACCAGAGGGAAGAGGGCGCAAAGCCGCTCCAAGAAAAAGCAAACGAAAGACAAACAATCCTCGGCACGAGAAAAGAAACAGTTGTCGATAACAACGTGGGTGAAGAAGACGAAAACTCCAACATCGTGAAAGAAGGCACGCTTCTGGCCGAGCTCCGAAACCGGGAGTTGTACGGCGGTTGCACTGACGATGAACTGAGTACCGTGCATGGCGACGGCAACGAGCCTCAGGTTTACAGCACCGGCCGCTCCTCGGCCGAGCGCTCGCCTCGCAGAGCACGGAAGAAGACGGTGACGTACAACGAGGACTGCAAGACCACGATGACTCCGGCTTCACCGGGGAAGATTTTGTCGGGCGCGAACAGGGACTTCAAGCAGTCCCTGGAGGAAATCTTTCAGTGCAACCTGCCTTGTCACGCCGAGGTCATGGAGGTGGCGGCGGTCACGGGCACGGCCCGGCATCCGACGCCCGTCCACGGGGGGTACGAAGACATGCGGCCCGCGAGGTACCAGACCCGCTGGGAGAGCTGGGAGAGCGGCGTGAGGGTGAGCGGAGCGGACAGCCAGCGTGGCGCCGAGAAAGAGGCCGTGAAAAAGGAGGCGCGAGGCGCAGAGGGCGGAGCTGGCGAGAGCTGCCAGCAGGGACAGGAAGCGTCCCACCACGACGAGGAGGACGCTGATGTTGACAACGATGGCTGTCGAGGGCATGACATTGCTGAGGACACGCTGGACTGGAACGTCGACGACCGAGTTCGCTCCCCCACGGATTCCAGAAGCGACAGCATCAAGTGAGTAACAGTCAATAATTACTGGTGCATGTCTGACCTAGTTAGCTGCTCGTCACGCTCCCTTGGATATATATCACTCATACACACATTTGAAGAGCGTAAAGGGCGGGGGGGGGGGGGGGGGGAGGGGAAGAGGAAGAGAGAAAAAGTTTGTAACGCCCGGTCAAGCGGGTATTCTATTACAGAGAGAGGGAAGTAATGTAATGCCGAGTTAGTGCGTGCATTCACAGTAAGCGAGTAGTAGAACGTAGAGTGTAACGAACTGCAAGGTGCAGTCCACGCCATGGGCGGACTCGTACCTGCCCAGTGTTTATCGAAGCTGGCCATTTCCTCAACTGCCCAACTCCATAACCCCACACCAGGAAGTCGCACAGCTGAGGGGGAACTGGGCTCAGACTGCAGGTTCAAATCCAATCTCTCATATTAACCGTCCTCCCACACTGTTAGACCACAGTGACGGGCCTTGTACCTCGTCCATTTGAAGGGACACCCCCCCTCCTCCACCAGTCCTCTGTGCTGCAGGTCTGTGCACGTCAAAGATCCCGCGACAAAGGGGAAGCGCTAGTCTGGCAAATTTCTATAAAAGTGTATAGATGATCGAAACTGATTAGTAGGCAGGGCAGCGCTGCTCTGTGACTGCTGCCTTTTCCTGTGGCCATCGAGCCGGATTTCCCATCATTATGAGAAAATGAAATGGATCAACCATTGTTATTGTTGACATCCTTTTCGTGCTGTCGTTTCAGCAGCAGTGACAACGACGACAATGTTGACCTGCTGACAGACTGCACCATTGACGTTGTTGCCACATCGGCCGGCCAGCGCCAGTCCAGCCTGACCACGCTCAAAGACGGAGACTCGGCAGGGGGCTCAATTTACTCGCCACCCTCCCAGTCCCCGCGCGCCAGTGCCAGGCAGTCAGCAGACAGAGGCAGCGCCAAGCTTCGCCCTGGAAGCGACAAAGGCCAAGTTAAGGAACGGCTCGGTAAAGACTCCGAGTCCAACGCCCTGGATGCCGCTGACGGTCAGCCAACCTCCGCCACAAGACCCGGCGCTGACGTGGCAGCTGACGCTGGCACCACGCAAAGTCCCCCCAAGGACGGCAGCCGAGCGACGACTCCAACCACTCAGAGCGGGGTCGCGCTCAGCAAGCCGGACAAAATCCTCATGAGTTTCGACGACAAAACTCTGTCGCTAGGCGGGGGCCAGAAATCCCTGCTGGCCATGCAGGAAGCGGAGGCCATGACTCTGCTGCTTCTCACCGGCACTCTGCCAGGCGACGACGGCGGAGCAGTGACCAGAGGAGCCGGAGATGCCCAGAATATGGATGCTTCCAACGGAACCAACAGAGCCGATGAACACCGCGAAGCCGATCAAAGGGCGGGGCTGGCTAGCATGCTCGACACTCAGTCCAAATCTTCGTGTCAACTGGAGCAGCTGCAGGCTCAAACCGAGAGCTCTCAGAACATGGCGCTGCAGTCCCCGCAGAGTGGACAAACCTCGGACGACAGCAGCGCAGCCGGAGCTGAGACCACACAGCGCCCGCAACCCCCGGCTCCCCAGCACGCCCCCAGCACGGAGCAGGCGGCCGACAGCAGCTGGCCTGACGGAACCTGCGGCACACGACGGGCCAGTACCGACGCTGCAGCTGCGGCCTGCCTGGCCGGAGAGGACGGGGACGACAAGCCGCCGTCCCCTAAGCCGGTCAGGAGCCCCGGTGCGGCGTCGCCGGAAGAAGACTGGGAAGTGATACCGCTGCACAGGGTGCCGGGTCAGACCGACCTCGGCGGCTCAGCAGCCGGGGCATCAGCGACAGAGCCCCAGCCGCCGGACAGGTCGACGCCACAGCCCGCGGCCCCAGCTGATAGCCAGCCGCCCCAGGGCCGAGCCACGGCGGAGTCGGACATCCCCGGCGAAGGTCCAGCGGTAGGAAGAAGCGGCTCCCTCCATGATGACCCGGCAGGGCAAGCTCCGCTCCAGCAGCAAGCCGTCATGGAGCAGCCGGACAGCGACAACGCTGGGGAACCGTCCCCCCGGCACTCTTCCAGCGTCGGAGATGGTGGCGAAAAGGAAACAGCAGGTAGCAAGCTGGCTGAAGTGGAGACGGCAGCCTCGAGTGAGGCGCCCATTCAGAGAGCAGGGGCAGGCAACTCACCGAAACAAGCGAGGGCATCAGTTGTGACACTGACAATGAACGTCGGCGAACAGACGACGGCAGAGGGGGAAGCGGATGAGAACCAGAACGCCAACACCCCGTCCGCATCGACCGCCAGAAGCGGCCCTTCCCCCAAGAGGGATGGCAAAGAGAGAAGCGGCAGCAGCAGCCAGCGGAAGATGGAAAGAAAAGCCAGCAAGAACAGCCGGCGTCAAACATCGGCCACTAAAACCATCACTTCAAGTCCCACCAGCTCGCATCCTTAACTCTAGATACCCCCCCCCCCCCCTCCCCCGCGTTAACTGCAGTACCAACAGACCTTGGCGTCGGCCTTAAAAGCAAGATTAGCGGCTAGGGAAAGGAGGAATGTGTGAGTCCGTGTGCACAGTGCTGTAGTGAGCAGAACACCAGGACAGAGCCCCCCAGTCAACAGCAATTGTAAAGAAACCCAAAACTATTCTGCTGGGCCAGCCTTTGGTGTCTTACAAGTTTGTTTGTTTTTAGAGCAAAAACAGCGACGCCATCAGTGGTAAACTGTGATGTTGCTATCGAATCAATGGAGTCGGAAGTGAGGGGGTGGTTTCTTTACATAACAACATCGTGACCCCCCCCCCCCCCCCCCACCTTTTTTTCTTTTTCTTCTCTTCTTCTTCTTACTTTCTTTCCCTTTTTTTCTTCAGTTTTTGTACTCGTGTGTATACTCTTTAACAATCAGCAGCGACAATAACAGCACAGATAACGTTCTTTTGTTGAGGCCATGTTCTCACAGCGCTGCTTGTGCCTACGTCGGAAAATTCTTGAGAATTAAGCCGTCTCGTGACCGCAGTGACTTTGTATCGGCTGGATATTTTCATCATTAAATCTTTGACAAAAGCACAAACCGTCGTCTAGTTCTGAATTCCGTATTTTGTATTGCTTACTGTCTGAGATGCAGAAAGGGTGTTTAAACGTTTCATTGTTTTGACAGATGTTGGTGTCCAAAAATGACATGACCATTTTTGACTGGCAGGAAGAATGTCAGTTTCTGACTGTAATGGTCTGTTGTGCCACTGTGCTGGCCGGTATGGCAAACACTTTAATGGTGCTATGTCCTTGGCCATTTAAACATGATCAGTGTGAAACTTTGACTGAGCACTATCCATTTACACCAACCACGGACTAACCGATGAACCAGCCATGACCAAATTTCACTGCTCCAGCACCATCTAACAATAGTAATAACTCAGATCTGCCTGTTTCAGTAGTCTTAACTCTTATCCAGTCCACTCATGCATATAATGCTTTTCCTTTGGCTGTCTTCATGGGAGTTGCATATGTGGTGGGTGTGAGCAAAGCAAAACTACAGAGAAACCTGCATGTGCTGTACATGTGGGTATGAGTACACCTATACCACAGAGAGAAAACCTTGCATGCTGTATGTCATGGGCATGAGCAAACTTTATGTGCTGTATGCTGTGGGTGTGAGCAAACTTTATGTGCTGTATGCTGTGGGTGTGAGCAAACTTTATGTGCTGTATGCTGTGGGTGTGAGCAAACTTGATGTGCTGTATGCTGTGGGTGTGAGCAAACTTTATGTACCGTACAGCATGGGTGTGAGCAAACTTTATGTACCGTATGTCATGGGTGTGAGCAAACTTTATGTACCGTACGGCATGGGTGTAAGCAAACTTTATGTACCGTATGTCATGGGTGTGAGCAAACTTTATGTACTGTATGTCATGGGTGTGAGCAAACTTTATGTACTGTATGTCATGGGTGTGAGCAAACTTTATGTGCCATATGTTATGGGTGTGAGTACACCAGTACTATTTAGAGAGAAAACCATACATGCTGCACGTCATGGGTGTGACAACAACCACAATATTTTGAGATTCCTGTGAAAAAAGATGTCGGTGTGAGTACACCCACAACATACAGGCAAGTATATTTACTGAAACGTTTGTATATGAGAAACTTTTGTGGCTAGTCGTTGGACTTCTTCCTTCGGGTGATGCTTAATGTCCTCAGATGTCGGTTGACATATTAGGGACAAGCTGAGACCAATGCTGAAGCATGGTTCAATATAGCTTTATGTCCACGGAAACCAGAAGGCTTGTTAGGATGGACAGCCCAGGACGGCCACCTTGACTCTCACACAGCTCCTGAACTAGGAGTCGTTGGACATCCGCTACACTCCTTTGATACTTCTCTTTAGAATGATGACCTCAAAAAGGAAATCCTGGCCGTTTCAGCAGATACAATCTGTTGTGTACTTTACTGGTATGAATGTCTTTGGTAGTTTTTAAGTGTGTGGGAGCCTACATGAATGCACTCTGTGCATCTGGCACTGCAAACATGCAAGATTTTGTGCGAAAATTTCTATGTACCATATAATTTTTGGGGTTCATTCATTCATTCAAGGTATAGGGATAGGCTGATGTTACACAGGAAAGTCATATTTCCTGCACTGAATGTTGGTCATGTAAATATTTGCTCTTCTTGCTACAGTTTCACAATGATAGACTCTATTCAGCTATCCTGGTTCTAACCAGTTTCACAAGCACAACTGTTTGAAATCATGCATGAGACTTGTAGTTTTTGTGTAGTTTGCATGCTCTCTTTCTCTCTCTCTGCTTGCATACAAATGTGAAGTTCATATTTGAATTGTTGTTTTTATTTTGGACACTTCCTCTGTAGTCAAATCAAGACATTCTAAAGCAACTATAAATTCCCTTTCAATAAATAAATAACTTTATTCACACAAGAACTGGACAAGATTTGATAAACAAAACTGCTGAAATTCATGCAGATCTTCCTCTTCATCCATGTCCAGAATATTGCACTGAACCTGTGGTGCACAACACCACCCACAGGAATGACTATGTATTAGAAACTACCATTCATACATCAGCCAAACAGGGTGACAGCACTGAGCCACAGGAACAAATGATGTATCAGAAACTACCATTCATACAAGTTCATCAGCCAGACAGGGCGACAGCACTGAGCCACAGGAACAAACAATGTACCAGAACCTACCATTCATACAAGTTCATTAGCCAGACAGGGTGACAGCACTGAGCCACAGGAACAAATGATGTATCAGAAACTACCATTCATACAAGTTCATCAGCCAAGCAGGAAAACTGCAAACAAAGAGTAAGCATGTCAGTAGCGGGCTGTGGGGAGGGGACAGGAGGAGGCAGCCGAAACAGCACTGCAGTCTTGAGTGCCCCTAGCTGAACCTACTGCCATAAACAGTGATACATTAACTGAAAGAAAAGATCTATATACCACACCAAGAATCCCAGCTCTTGACAAAATCATTTGTGAATATTTCTTGGTAAACAGTAGCTGAGGTTTGAAACTCCATCTCTTCAGATGTGCAACAGAGAAACAGTTTACTGCTGTGGACTTTTGTTCATGCTGATAGTCTCAGAAACATACAGCCCTCAAGCAGACATTCCCTTAGCCACCTTGAAAAAAAAGTAAGTTTAAAATTGAAAACATTTGTTCATGAGTAGCAATCGTGAAACCATCAGTCCATCTCACCACTGTGAAATTTGTCAGTGCCAACTGTTGCATCTGGCAGCATCCCACATCAACATGACAGGCATTCTCTGTTAATAGCATCAGAGAAACTCAACCAGTGGAAGCACATGCTGTCTGCAGCACATTTTGCTCACACAACTAGGCAGTGAATGTCATGTTCATGACACTGTGTGCTCATCAGCACTCATCAGATGTGATACGTCAGCATCGCTACACAGTGCACTCATCAGATGTGTTGTCAGCATCGCTGCACTCATCAGACACATTGTTAGCGTCGCTGCACAGTGCGCTCATCAGTCCAGATGTCCTGGTCGAGACAACACCAGTCTGGCAGACGCCCACGTTGCAGGTAGGCATCTCTGGACAGAGACTTGGAAGGCAGTGTTTCCAGAGCTCCAACCATGGCCCCTGGGGTGCACAACAAACACAGACTTGACAGTAAAACCTAGGCTGGAGTGAACAACAAACACAGACTTGACAGTAAAACCTAGGCTGGAGTGAACAACAAACACAGACTTGACAGTAAAACCTAGGCTGGAGTGAACAACAAACACAGACTTCACAGTCAAATGGGCTGAACAACAAGCAGAGGCCTCATAGCCACATGGGGTGCACAACAAACACAGACTTTACACTAAAACATTGGGTGTACAAGAAACAGACTGCACAGTAAAACAATCATTCACTTAACATCACAATCATTCACACCACAAGCATTCACTGTACATCACAACTGTTCACTTCGCATCACAATTGTTCGCTGCACATCACAAGCATTCATTTCACATCACAAGCATTCACTTTACATCACAAACATTCACTTTACATCACAAATGTTCACTTCACATCACAAATGTTCACTTCACATCACAAGCTTGATGATGATGATGATTGCTTTCATTTAGCACTATTCTCTGCTCTCGAGCAGACTCACTGCATTCACATGTGATTCTACATGAGTGACTAGCTTTTTATTTTCTGTTGTAAAAGACTGAAGGCCAGTGCCACTCACCTCCTAGCCAAGCAGTGTAGTTTTCCCGGGCAGGTGCCTTGGGGAATTTAAAGGTCTTGACCCCCAGTGCCTCCTTGTAGCGAGGCTTGGCCACCAAAGCGTCCAGCTCTCTCTTCAGGCGGTGGTAGAAGCCTGGCGTCATGGCTGTGCCCCCAACCACAACAATGTTTTCTGACAGTTCTCTCCGCGTATCAATGGGACACTGAAAGAACAGACATGAAGATATATGTATGCCCAGTGACAATTTTGTTCCTTTTTGTTCTTTTGTTTTTTAACTCTCCCCTGACCTTGTAACATGTCTGTCCTTGTGTGACCTTACCAACAAACAACCATGCAAACTTTGAACTGGACTGGACTAAAACTCACTGAGAAATACAACATGTACATCTACCTTTCCAACAGCCTTATAACCTTGAAATTAAGCCCAGGTTTTTGTAAACAAAAAGTGTAAAACAATATATGTGTTGGGGGGGGGGGGGGAGAAAGTGTCTGCCAAAGCCAAAATGAAAGGGATCATGTATTCACTGCAAAATCTGTTTTTTAATAACATAAACTGTTCATTTTTTTATAACATAAACTTTTTCTATTTTTCATAACATAGACAGTGGGCAGCTTTGTAACAGATACCGGCTAATTAGCAGGCATTTCTCTTACCCAGTGCATAACCATGCAGACAAAGCTGATGTTAACAATGCTGCCATGGACAGCCACGTGATCAAACACATGACAAACCAGATGTTAACAATGCTGCCATGGACAGCCACATGACAAACCAGATGTTAACAATGCTGCCATGGACAGCCACATGACTAACCAGATGTTAACAATGCTGCCATGGACAGCCACATGACAAACCAGATGTTAACAACGCTGCCATGGACAGCCACATGACAAACCAGATGTTAACAACGCTGCCGTGGACAGCCACATGACAAACCAGATGTTAACAATGCTGCCATGGACAGCCACGTGATCAGACACATGACAAACCAGATGTTAACAATGCTGCCATGGACAGCCACATGACAAACCAGATGTTAACAATGCTGCCATGGACAGCCACATGACAAACCAGATGTTAACAATGCTGCCATGGACAGCCATGTGACAAACCAGATGTTAACAATGCTGCCATGGACAGCCACATGACAAACCAGATGTTAACAATGCAGCCATGGACATGATCGGGCAGACAAATGAAAAATCAATCGTTCATTTTAAAGACTTGTATTAAAACTAACAAAAGGTTCATGCTCTGTCCCAAAATTCCAGATGTTTTACAATGGTGGTTCCACTGACTCTTATTTTTATCCATCACAGTGACTGGCAAAGATCACATTTTACACACTGCTATTTGTCAATCTTTTGATATAACCGCAGAGAGCATTAAAAAAAAGAAAAAGAAAAAAAAGAAGAAAAAAAGGGGTGAATCTGTTGCAAACTGAGTGGTCTTTTTTCTCGCACAGACTTCTGTGGGCCAAGTCCATTTTCCCTGTTTGAGACATTTCTCGAATCACTGATTATAATAAATTAATTGGACAAGGGCACAAAATTAGCAAACAGACTTTGGGTATGATAAAATAATAAAGGGTTTTATCACCCTTTGCTGTGCCCCATCTGCCTTCAGTCTGTCACCCTTTGCTGTGCCCCATCTGCCTTCAGTCTGTCACCCTTTGCTGTGCCCCATCTGCCTTCAGTCTGTCACCCTTTGCTGTGCCCCATCTGCCTTCAGTCTGTCACCCTTTGCTGTGCCCCATCTGCCTTCAGTCTGTCACCCTTTGCTGTGCCCCATCTGCCTTCAGTCTGTCACCCTTTGCTGTGCCCCATCTGCCTTCAGTCTGTCACCCTTTGCTGTGCCCCATCTGCCTTCAGTCTGTCACCCTTTGCTGTGCCCCATCTGCCTTCAGTCTGTCACCCTTTGCTGTGCCCCATCTGCCTTCAGTCTGTCACCCTTTGCTGTGCCCCATCTGCCTTCAGTCTGTCACCCTTTGCTGTGCCCCATCTGCCTTAAGTCAGCCATTTGGGAACAAGGTGCTAGGTCAGGAGCCCCAGAGGTAGCCACCTGATTGTTCACAACACAGCTGGTCACTGCCCCCCCACTGACCTGCAACAAGCTGTCCAGAATGATGGCTGCCACCGACCGCTCGTCATCATCCAGCTCAAACAGCACTTCACAACTGTGCTCCCTGCCAAAACAACACGCTGTTATGTGCAAGCACAAAATAGTAAAGGCCTAAAGGTTAAATAGCCCCAAATCCTTTTCAAATATACTGTAAAGAAACTTCCCACTCCCAATATATTTTATTTAATACAGTTGTCTGAACCTTTCCTTTCTTGCCTGGTGTGGAACAAGCCCATAAAGATCATGTTAGTGTGAAACACAAGTAGGGTCTGCTTCACCGTCCACAGCACTTTCCACTTTATGTTGGGAAAGTTACTGAAAACAATAAAGGTGACTAAACTGGCAAGGTAGAATTCTTGGCAGCAGGCAAAGCATGCAAGCCATATTGTGGCATTTACCATGCACCAAGAAAGAACCTCTGATAGCTCTGGGGTGCCAGCAGAGGTGACCCTAATTTCTGTGTCCATGGTACCCAGCCAAGAGTGCATACTGACAGTGACACTGACAGATCTCACAGCTCAGCGTCACAGCTCAAACGGTACTTTACAACTGTCTTTAAAGGACAAGTGGGGGCTTACAATTCAATCACTTACTTACTTACATGTACTCTGTATTAATGGCACTGGCATCTTAACCTCTGAGATTCTTACCTGGAGTCAGCTCCGGTTAGTATTGATTCCAGGAACATAAACACCATCATCAGACCAAAACAAAACATGACTGCAGAGACACTGAGCTATCCCAGACACTGAAACAACAAAGGGTTCCATCCTCACATCTGAGCTCTGCCTCTTTCCTCACAAGCTTTTGATCTGACCTCCACGTGTTACTGCGCTGACTGATGTACTGTACAATTTCATCTGACCACCAAGTGTTACTGTGCTGACTGACGTACTGTACAATTTCATCTGACCACCACGTGTTACTGTGCTGACTGATGTACTGTACAATTTCATCTGACCACCAAGTGTTACTGTGCTGACTGACGTACTGTACAATTTCATCTGACCACCACGTGTTACTGTGCTGACTGACGTACTGTACAATTTCATCTGACCACCACGTGTTACTGTGCTGACTGACGTACTGTACAATTTCATCTGACCACCACGTGTTACTGTGCTGACTGATGTACTGTACAATTTCATCTGACCACCACATGTTACTGTGCTGACTGATGTACTGTACAATTTCATCTGACCACCACGTGTTACTGTGCTGACTGACGTACTGTACAATTTCATCTGACCACCACGTGTTACTGTGCTGACTGACGTACTGTACAATTTCATCTGACCACCACGTGTTACTGTGCTGACTGATGTACTGTACAATTTCATCTGACCACCATGTGTTACTGTGCTGACTGATGTACTGTACAATTTCATCTGACCACCACGTGTTACTGTGCTGACTGACGTACTGTACAATTTCATCTGACCACCACGTGTTACTGTGCTGAATGATGTACTGTACAATGATTTCATCTGACCACCACGTGTTACTGTGCTGACTGATGTACTGTACAATGATTTCATCTGACCACCACGTGTTACCGTGCTGACTGACGTACTGTACAATTTCATCTGACCACCACGTGTTACTGTGCTGACTGACGTACTGTACAATGATTTCATCTGACCACCATGTGTTACTGTGCTGACTGACGTACTGTACAATGATTTCATCTGACCACCATGTGTTACTGTGCTGACTGACGTACTGTACAATGATTTCATCTGACCACCACGTGTTACTGTGCTGACTGATGTACTGTACAATGATTTCATCTGACCACCACGTGTTACTGTGCTGACTGACGTACTGTACAATTTCATCTGACCACCACGTGTTACTGTGCTGACTGACGTACTGTACAATGATTTCATCTGACCACCATGTGTTACTGTGCTGACTGCTTTACTGTACAATGATTTCATCTGACCACCACGTGTTACTGTGCTGACCGATGTACTGTACAATGATTTCTTCTGACCACATGTTACTGTGCTGGCTGCTTTACTGTACAATGATTTCATCTGACCACTATGTGTTACTGTGCTGACCGATGTACTGTACAATGATTTCATCTGACCACCACGTGTTACTGTGCTGACTGCTGTACTGTACAATGACTGGAATCTCATTCAGCAGTCAGAAGAATGTAGTTTGCCTCATTTGATGGTAACACCATTTCTCCCTGCCATGAAAGTGCACCATGACTTAGTTTAAGTTTTGTTCAGAGTCCACCTGTCCTCCATTTCCCTGCTATCTTTCAGCTTGTGAGGAAAACATCCCAGCCACTCTTCCAGTCTTTGTGTGTGAACTGTTCACTGTGGCATTTGTCTGATTGGCTAAACATACTGGGGACAGTGGCAGCCCAGCAGTGCAATGTGAACAGAATGAACAGGTCATGCACATACCTGATCTTGCCGCTGACAGTGACAATGCGACTGCCATCCAGAGGGTACTCCACAGCTGGGGGTGGGGTTGGCAACTGCACACCACAACATGGCATCTTTCAGCTAAACCAGCAACTAACCCAAGGCCTTTGCCTTTCTCACTGGGTAACATTGCAAAGCAGAACAAGTCATATCAAACTGCTGTTGCTAATATTAACAACAGAAGCAAAATGTCCCCATGACTGGAGTGTCAGTCAAAAATACCCCATCCTTCCTGCTTTACCTCTTGTATACTTGGAATGGGTCAGGGTCAACAAAAAATGAATGCACAAGTAAATCTAAATGCAGACCATCATCATCATTTGAAAGTAAAAGATTTCACTTGCAGTGTTGATGAAAATGCAGTTTCCAAATGCAGGTTATAATTTATACCCCTTGAACACACGGCAGTAACACTGAATGGAATGAAGAGGAACACACGGCAGCAACACTGAATGAAGAGGAACAATCCTTCAGAGTCTGATGTCAACCTAAAGGGAAGTAAGCCAAATGGCAAAAAATAGTTTAATCCATTTCCTCTCCTTTGATTTGAAGGTCAAGGTAAAAAAACCCGGGACTGATATGTGTAAAAGCTCAGCCAACATTACAACGCAAAGTTTATGTCAGCCTGAAAGACGCTACAAGGAAAAGCAGACAAACATTGGTTCAATTCCCCTTCAGCATTCCTTTTTCTTCAGAATTTGTGATTTGTGGGCACTGCCTTGTAGTGTTGCCCCTAACAATGACTGAGACGTGAAAATGGCTGACACCACTGCCCTTGTTAATGCAGAATCATTCCGGTGGTGGCAGTATAGCATTAGAGAGTGACTAAACTTCCCCCAAGTGACTGGTGCTAAGCAGACGCTGCTGGTGATACGACCATGTTTCCCTGTTGAGCTGGAGCTGAAATGAAATGGTGGCTACTAACCTTGCTGGCATCAGCACCCTTCAACACAACATCTTGAATGGCTTGTCCTCGGCTGAACTCCGTCACAAAACAGCAGCGAACTGTCCAAGCACACAGCAGTGAAACAAATGTATGTCCAATACCAAAACTTTTTTTTACAGCTCAAAGCACACAGCAATAAAACAAATGTATGTCAAATACAAAACTTCTTTTATAGCTTTCTGATCAAATAGGCTGAATGACTGATTCTACATATATATATGACAGTATCAAAAGCAGCTACACAAAACATTAGCAAAAAACAACACAAAGAAACATCAGATTCTTAATCTTACCTTTTATGTCTTCAAGTATTTCTTCAGTCAAGCAATCTGGACAAAAAGAAGACAAATTCAAACAAGTGTTTTCCGCGCAGCTCCATCACACACACGCAAACAGGGAAAGTGGAACATGTATCTGGAGAGACACTGGCACATCAAACATTTAGAGGTCACAAACAAAAGCTGCTGAAGTGCCTATCATGTCATGCGATGTGCAGTGATGAAATGGGTCTGAACTGACTTCAACACCCCAACCTACTCACAGTCAACCCCTTACATGATACCTCCTGTGTATATCTGTACCTGTGTTTACACACAAGCACTATGAAACATTAGTTCTTGGATTTTTATGTCCCACCAACTGCATGGGATTACTCATCAAAGAAACACATCGGGCATAATATCCCTACCCACATTTTGCAAACACATAAAACAAAAATATGCACAACACACACTCACACACATCAAACATTCATACCAAACACCTCACACACAACACAGATTTTGCAAACATATACTTCTAAAAAAAGTATGCACAACACACACATACATCAAACATTCACGCCAAACACAGACACTTCACACACAACACAGATTTTGCAAACACATACTTTTTTTTTAAAGGTATGCACAACACACACACATCAAACATTCACACCAAACACCTCACACTCATGTAACACACAACACACATCTTTTGCAAACACATACTTATGAAAAAAAGAAGTATGCACAACACACACCAAACACATGTGCACACACCATCACACACACCATCGCAAACACTATTACACACACACTGTCACACCCACACCAAACACACCCACACACAGACAGAGTGCTGAAGAAGAAGTAAGGGCTGACCAGGCACAGTGGCCACCGGCTGGTCCTGATGTTGAGAAGTCTTCACCATGCTGCCCTCCAACAGCTGAGACTTGATGCGACTGCAACAGCATCATACAGCCGCTTCAGTCAGCACAGGTAAACCGTCAACAGCATCAGGCAAATCCAGCAGAGGTTATCAAATTAACCACAACCACCCCTACATGGTGTCCAAGAAAACACGCAAAATAAACTATGAAGATTAACTGTGCACAGGTGGTAAGTCATATTTCACGAGGTAACTACATCACTTTATTCTGCAACAGAACTCTTCGTAGTATGACTGACATGTACATTTTTTCCCTGGACAGCATTTACCTGCAAACGGTTTAGATAGCACTCTCCATAGTAAGGCTGAGCTGTAGAAGTGGAATTTTGAGAGAGTATTTACCTGTGAATGGCTTTTCCTGCTGCAGGGATCGACTGCCACGCCATGAGGATGGGGATCCCTTCATACACCTTGTCACCGGTTAAGAGAAAAACCATCAGGCCAGAAAAGGCAACCAGCCCTACTGCCAAACTGAACAGTCAAATGGTGTCACTGTTGCTTGCAGCTTTATAAAGCTCAATTCCCACTGGTCCTACGTGTATGAAAACACCATTTCAAATTTACTTTTCAACTTAATGAACACCTGCTTGATCATTTTCAGACAAATGAATTTGTTACAAAACATAATCTTTTCTTAATGAACATAATATTTTCTTTGTTGAACTTAATGAACACCTGCTTGATCATTTTCAGACAAATGAATTTGTTACAAAACATAATCTTTTCTTCTTCAAAGGATTTTTTATTTCACAAAGCACTACTTGCTTAACTGTTGGTTTGAGATGGGCACTGAGAACTCCAGTCTGTAGACAAAAATGACCCACAGCCGAATACTTTTACGCATGTAACAGAAGTGTAAGTTTTATTGTAGCCCCTGAGCTTCGTTCAAAGGATACAGGAACGACCAAAGTCTCTGTGTAGCCCACATCCACAACCATCCCACAGGCACAGCCCAAGGTCAGCAGTGATAACACATGGCCAGGTGCAAACAGCACACACCCCACCTGGCAACACAGCATTTTATGACCATCTCAACACAGCACACCTGGCAACACAGCATTTTATGACCATCTCAACACAGCACACCTGGCAACACAGCATTTTATGACCATCTCAACACAGCACACCTGGCAACACAGCATTCAGTAACTACCTCAACACAGCACACCTGGCAACACAGCATTCAATAACTACCTCAACACAGCACACCTGGCAACACAGCATTCAATAACTACCTCAACACAGCACACCTGGCAACACAGCATTCAATAACTACCTCAACACAGCACACCTGGCAACACAGCATTCAATAACTACCTCAACACAGCACACCTGGCAACACAGCATTCAATAACTACCTCAACACAGCACACCTGGCAACACAGCATTCAGTAACTACCTCAACACAGCACACCTGGCAACACAGCATTCAATAACTACCTCAACACAGCACACCTGGCAACACAGCATTCAATAACTACCTCAACACAGCACACCTGGCAACACAGCATTCAGTAACTAGCTCAACACACCCCACCAGACAACACAGCATTCAATAACTAGCTCAACACACCCCACCAGACAACACAGCATTCAATAACTAGCTCAACACACCCCACCAGACAACACAGCATTCAATAACTAGCTCAACACACCCCACCAGACAACACAGCATTCAGTAACTAGCTCAACACACCCCACCAGACAACACAGCATTCAATAACTAGCTCAACACACCCCACCAGACAACACAGCATTCAATAACTAGCTCAACACACCCCACCAGACAACACAGCATTCAATAACTAGCTCAACACAGCACACCAGACAACACAGCATTCAATAACTAGCTCAACACACCCCACCAGACAACACAGCATTCAATAACTAGCTCAACACAGCACACCTGGCAACACAGCATTTTATGACCATCTCAACACAGCACACCTGGTGACACAACATTCATTGACCAACTTAACACAGACACCTGGCAGCACAACATTCAACTTAACAAAGAACAATCAACGATATACCCCCCATCTGGCAGCACAACATTCACTCTAACAATCTCAACTTGTCTGTCTTACTCCTATAGTTTAAGCCAAGGTCACAGACAGGACATGCTCTCAAATTAAATCTGAGACAATTTAAAAACAAAAAAACATGCCTACGAGAACAAATAAACTGCTGACTGCGCATTTCCAATAAAGGCAACTGATTCTTTGACATTCTACCACACATAGCTGCACAGCATTTCAAAAGCTCTCTAACTGTAGGATGCAAATGCACAGGAAAACCGGAGGATTAGATTCCCTAACACATACTGTCCATTTATAAAAACAAACAAATGTATTCTCAAATACATGCTGAACTTTCTGGTAATTAAATAAACATCTTGGACAATTTAATCAAGTTATTTCCATCTGCATATATGTACTATTTACCTGTAATTTATATTAATTCCTTTTTTTTAAAGCTCTAGTGACAAAATGTAATTATGGAAGTAGCAGTACCTCAAAATGCTGGAACAGCACACGTGCAATGCATTCGCGGAAGTCTGTAGGACAAAGGAGCGACTCCACAACCACAACACGCTTATCCTTTGGGCTCATCAACAGATACCTGTAACATGCACAGACATACCAGCCTTACATTCAAAACCTCTGCTATGTCAATGCAAAATGCTAGCTTAAACACTAAAAGTGAAACACAGAATATGTTGAATTGATCTGAGTTATTCAGAGGTCATCAAAACCAGCTTCATTGCACAATGTGTCAAACTTTGCAAGTTCTTATCCTTCAGAGTTTCAAAGTTATATTATTACAAAAATTAAACACCAGAAGAAACACAGAGTAAGAGACACAAAATGCTTTCATTAGTTTCCTTAAATAAATTTCAGATATTTTAAATAAAGCAATATTAGTTACTACCAGCATAATCACAACCCAAATATGTGAGATTTGTAGAAAATGTGTCCTCAGCTGGACATACACAATTGAACCTGTCAGCCAAATAGGCATGTGTTATATATGCAAAGCTCAAGGAAGTCATTCTTATTTCTATTTTGCCTGTCTAGAAAGATTTCTCACCAGATGTCAAATACAGTCATGAACAGAAATACGACAATTTAAAATCATGCCTCTGTCTAAAAGAAAAACACTACTGTCCCTGGTGGAAAGAGGTTGGATGGAAGATGCATAGGTCAAGGGTGAGAAATGAAGAAGAACCAGCACAGCACTGGACTGAACAGTCCTGGCCCTGTGCACCCACATCTCCAGCCACAGGTGGGGGGTGACAAGTGAAGGTAAGCACTCACAATTCTTAGCATGAGAAGTTTCATTGGTAGGACATCTGACATTCTAGCAGTTTTCACCTTTATGGCTTACTGAAGTTCATTTATCCAATTCCACTTCACCAAAAAAAAAGAAGAAGAAAAAAGAAGAAGACATATACAAAAAAAGACTAGAGAACCATACTATTACTTTTGGTTAGATGAACTGTACTTTGCCCTAATCTATATATTATATATGACCCTTGACGGCTTGACCCTTGACTGTATTAAAGAGCAAGTAGCTAAATGCTGCACTAGAAAAGGCAAGCAACCCAGCAGACATTACCAAGCAGAAGCTACAAAACCACACGTACCTGAATATCAAGACAGAAAGGAGTTCCTTCAAGTTCTCGTACAATTCTGCGGTGCAGCTGTAGTCCCATATCCTTGAAGTCTAAAACAAAAATAAAAACATATGGTTATTAATATCTTCTTTTTTTTTTTTACTTGAGCTGGCTCTGTAGTGTTAAAAAAAAACTTATATGCCTATTGTGACAATCAAGTAAGTAAGTAAGTTGGTGTTTTACAGCCAGTCAACCAGTTATATCTGGGCGATACACATCTCATATATTTAATTTTTAATAATGTGTATGTCTTAAAATGGGTCTATATACAGTTTTAAAACCATGCTTAAAAGGTGAAAACACAAACATAACTAAAAATCATCTCAAATTTTAAAAAATCCAAAAATTTTTTTTCAAAAAGTTAAAAATCTTCTCACTGATTTCTTCTCTCAGGTGAAATATCCTGAAACAACATGCGCAGTGATTTAGCTGTAAAGTGGCTCTCTCTTATTTCAGTAAAATCTGAACAAGTAAGTAAAATCTGCTCTATGGCTACACGTTTATCACATCGATGCACATTGGTGGTTCCTCACCCTTCAATAAAAAGGAACGAGTAATAAAAGAATCACCAGTGTGCTATCGGGCCAGCACAGTCTCTTCTTTTCTGTTTGTCTGAGGACAAACAATACAAAAACTGTTAACCTCAGTGTATATATGTAGCTATTCTAGATTTAGAATGTATATATATAGCATGTGACATGCAGTCAATTACTCAATGTGTGTGATGCAAGGCAAATGTCTGTATATGAAGTACTTTGTCTATTTCTACGGGTGTCTGTCTTATATTTGTACCTTTTTGCACATGTATTATATATATGTATTATGCATAAATCATATTAATATTTTTATTATATGCATAAACCATCTCTCTCTCTCTATATATATATATTATGTTATCCATTTTTAAAACAGGTGTACTGACATGTTCTATAAATAACTGTTATTTTCATTATGGTGAATAAAAGAAAGTTTTGTTTGTTTGTTTTTAAACACACAAAAAAGTTTTTTTTTTTAACTTACCTTTCCAGTCCTGGAATTTTTTACTGTGCTTGGAATGATGCACCGTGGCCCTGTCTCTCCAGCAAGGCCACATCTGTTGATAAGACATTCTTCATTTGTAACTTTTGTTCACAGCACACTCTTTATCAGTTCATGTCTTGCAATTTTTTTAGGTACTGTTGATGCATCATGCTTTATCATAAATATCAAGACCTGAGCTTTTGAATGCAGGTGCATGTGCTCATACTCATAGTCTCAAACATCATTACATACATTTACATGCTTGTAATTTAACTTTTAAGCACAGAACTATACAAACTCCTCTTATAATAATAATTACTGGGAAGGTCAGAGATGAGAAGGTCACAGAGGCAGGAGAAGAGTTGGAGAAGTTGTGACACTGACAGTTTGTAATTTATTCTGACTTGGATTTTTAACCAATCATCCAATGAAGACACAAGGCACTGAAGGTACATAGCACAACTGAAGAGAATTACAATAGTTAAAATATTAGTTTACACTGAACTTCTTGAAGGCACAGACAAGAATTGTGGTTGCTTCAAGAAGTTCAACAGTACAATACTGGACACTGGTGGACAGAGCTGATTTCTATATATTTTTCATCTGAGCTTCATTTCCATGAGTAAAATCCAAAAACAAAGTGATTTATTAATATTGGTTAGTTACTATAATACTAAGTTAGTATTATAGTAACTGGATTTTAATGTCCTGTTAACTGCACAGGGTCACCTCAGAACAATCAAACTTGGTCATAAGCAAACGCATACTTCAAAATATCTTATTCAAAATATATAAACCCTTTCTTAAGTCAGTTCACAAAACCAATCCCTACACAAACATAAAACATACAAAATACACTGTCACATACATAAATATTAAATGTAAATTTCTGAAGGGTGAGTGAACTTAGTCCCTTCAAAACTGCTCCTGTTAAAAGACCATATAACTAAGGTTAGGACATGCTGGTATCTTCATCCATTCTAATTTATCAATACCAGCTCTCTTTTTCAGAAGCGTATGGCCATATGGCAGCAAGCTGCACATACCTACCAACTAAGATAGATCTCCTTGCTGCTCAAAAGAACCATACAAAAACAAAGAAGAAAAAAAAGCCTCACTCTTATTAGTCTTAATGAAAACTGTTTGCAAATTTTCTGGAAAAAAAGTCAGAACAATGAGAGCTTTTAGAGCTACACTTACTACACATTCTTTATCTTAGACAACCTATTCTTCACCACCTGTCATCACATTCTTCTTGTCTAGAAGTAGAACTGTAGAACTCTGAACTGTTCCTTCCTTTTTTATAATACCACTTTATATGTCTCTGCAGACCCCCCAAAAGTGCAGCATAATCTCCGATAAGTTTTCTGCTCATTGGAAGGTGGCTGCCTAACACAGTAACAGTAACACTGTAAAGAAGAAGTAGAATTTGTAATTTAACTATTTTAAGTAGAACAGTTTTAAAGAGTTTTAAAGTTTAGTCACTTGGTCTTGGTGTTCCTGCCAATACAATGTCGGATGGCAGTATATTCCAACTGTTAATAACTGTGTTGTTGGTGAAAAAGAAAAAGAAGTGCATTACTGATTACCGACCCATACGAGTCATAGTATTAATTGTTACTGTGTTCTTGCATTGATCATCCAGCGGATTCAATTCATCCAGCTTGAACAAGGAACAGTTTCGGGACCCATTTCTAGTTCGTTCAAGCATGAACGCTGAATAATCGATGCGCCGTTACTACTTACTTTGTATATGCAGATCCGATGTCTATGATGTATACATTTTTGTCATTGCTGTACCCAAGTCCTTCGAAAAGAGACATCCTTCCAACCCAGTACACTAACAATATGCCGACATCAGGAAGTACTGAACACACCTTCGTGATAGAAGAACGACTAGGGGAAGTTACTCAACTGTGGCTGGCAGCCAAATGTTCTCTGGAATTTTCGATTTATACGCAGAAAAACCCTTTCAAACAGAATGCCATACGTTTTGATCAGCACACAGATTCGACTGGTAGCGTATTCTTTCATTTGTGTCATTACATGCTTCTTAAAACTATGACTAAAAGGTTAAAAGCAGAACTGAAATCACCTGTGCAGCAGACGAATCTTTTTCAACTAGACAACCAACATCAAAAGGAACAAACCAAGGCATGGGAAAGTACCCAAATCGACCCCAGCACTTCAGTGAAACCCTCCGCTTCACGGAACTGAAGGAAAAGTTCCGTATGGGACCGTAACACAAAAAATAATTTTACATCGGCCAGATTGAAGTCTTCAACAGAAGAGTGGCAAATTTTCTTTTCGACCGCTACAACAGAACATCTAAGTAGACACACCGTCCAAATTTAGTGGAGGTGGTGTTAGTCTGTGCTACAGCAAACGTCGACCTCTCCGGCCAAACCGACAACGATGAGGCAAAATTAAGAACCAACAATGCAGCACAGTTGTGGTAGTGGCGGCGGTAATGTGATAATTATGGGGAAGGTTCGATGAATGGTTCCCCACCCACACTTCTTTTTTTCTTTTTTTAAAGTGAACAGCAGTTTGCGCATACCAGTTCCAGTTTTTTAACCCAAGGATTAGTCCACAGTGACCGAGACAGCTATACTGAACAAGTGTTCCCTGCCAACAAGTGTCATGTCAGTTTCCTTTCCAGATGATTTTCCAGAGTCTGTGTGGACAGCATAGTCAGCCCACTCTGATTTTGTTGGGTCAAGGGTGCACTATGGGGGCAGGGGCGGGGGGGGGGGGGGGGGGCTTCTTTGAAGACAAAGTGTGATATAAGTAAGTAAGTTGGTGTTTTATGCCCAGGCAACCATTACAGTTATACTCAGGGCGAACGAGGTGTGATGACCAGCCATGAAGATGTTGCCACCTGCATGAATGTATGGTGTCTTGATGTCCAGTTTCACAATGGAAATGGTAGCAGTCACACTTGTTGCTCACTGCATTGTCTCCGAAAGCAATTCAGACAGACCACACATCTTCATTCTCACAGATTCAATGAGCTTGTGGTAAAAATAAAATAAAATAGGAAAGCCCATGCAGACTGGTATTTGACAGTGTTCAGAATTCATCTTCAAAGGCAGTGCCCTGGGTTTAATGGCCTGAATATGCTGGGGTTAAGCCAAAGGCCATTTGACTGAGGAGCTAGACTGGTGGGCAAAGCAAAGTTCTGTTAGCAATGGCTTGCATCTCAAAAGGTCTAAAGTACTGAGGAGCTTGAGATTCGGACTGCAGTCACAAAGCTGATGACATCACAGCTCTGATTGTCTGGAACAGGTATGTAGAAATAGGCAGTGCTGCACCTTCTACCTTGAAAGGATGAAAATTGGCCATCATCAATCAGACCAACATTGGATTTATTTCAGAAGCAACATCAAAGAATGGACTTTCCCAGGCCTGTGTACCATCTTGGACTGAACGGAACTCAGCCTTGAAAATCCTTGCTTGGTCTTTAGAATAAGAAGGTGAAGAGTATTTACATTAAAGGGACAAGATTACCAACTGTAAATCTTTCAGACCAAACAGTGAGGTAATATACACATTAAGACTGCTTGAAATCCACTTGGTTGTACATATCATTTTCTGTCGGCAGTTTCAAAATGGCACCGGTCTAATACATTTTGCATGTCACTGTCTGCAGGAGTTTGGACCAACCATTGTTGGAGACCAGTGGAGCGACCCTGAATTAATGCAGTATCTGGGGGCTTCATTAATAAAGGAATTTGGAAACAATTTGTAAGCCTGCCACAGATTCATGCATGCATGCAAGCATGCACATGTGCACACATGCATGTGCACGTGCACATGCCCACACACACACACACACTCCCTCCCTCTCTCTCTCTCACACACACACACACACACACACACACACACACACACACACACACACACACACACACACACGCACACACACTGAACTAATGCAATATCTGGGGGCATCATTAATGAAGAAATTTGGAAACAATTTGTAAGCCTGTCACAGGTAAACATACTCACACAATATGCTTATTACAGACAGACAGACATACACACCCACACAATATGCTTATTATAGACAGACAGACAGACATACACACCCTCACAATATGCTTATTATAGATAGACATACACACCCACACAATATGCATATTATAGATAGACATACACACCCACACAATATGCTTATTATAGACAGACAGACATACACACCCACACAATATGCTTATTATAGACAGACATACACACCCTCACAATATGCTTATTATAGATAGACAGACATACACACCCACACAATATGCTTATTATAGACAGACATACACACCCTCACAATATGCTTATTATAGATAGACAGACATACACACCCTCACAATATGCTTATTATAGACAGACATACACATCCACACAATATGCTTATTATAGACAGACATACACACCCACACAATATGCTTATTATAGACAGACATACACACCCTCACAACATGCTTATTATAGACAGACATACACACCCTCACAATATGCTTATTATAGACAGACATACACACCCTCACAATATGCTTATTATAGATAGACATACACACCCACACAATATGCTTATTATAGACAGACACACCCTCACAATATGCTTATTGGCTCAGTCCATGTCGAACACATGCCATGGTCAGTCATAACAAAAGACTTATTTAAAAGAAAAAAAGCTGAAACTGTTGAGATGACTGCCTGTATTCTAAACAGAAAAATAAAAATATACAGAAAGGACAAACAAACAAAAAAGATACACATCTGCCTCATGCCTATGTTTCATCGAGGCAAAACTTGGTACAACTGAAACCTTTAAATGATCTTGTTTGTTTCATCATTTATTTGCAGAATAATGATGTACTTGTTACTAATTACAAAAATGGGGTCTGCTATGACGGTTTAGCACATTACCATTATGGTTATATCAGCATTTTTTTTAACCTTTCGCTATGAGCATGCATGCAGTGAACCATTCACTATATATATATGTCTTTTTTTGTTGTTGTTGTCTAATGTCACCTTGCTGTGAACAGACATAAAGTAAAACATTGATTGATTGACTGATTTTGCTATGATCTTATGATGGTAACAGAAGTGCCACAGAAGTGTGATTTGTGTTAAAGTCAAAGATAGTGGAAAAGCCTGGCACTAAGATCACTGTGCATGTTACGATTCTGTGTCCACCTTTTGGTCAGAGAGGGCCTCATGGCCAGTGGCATGAAAACCAAAGACAATAAGCACTAAAGATATAAACAGATTATAAGTGTGTTGAACTCACTCAGCAAGGAATTGTGCTGTAGAAAATGTATGGATTATGATTAAAAGCAGAATAATGAAAGTGATGACTGTGGCTGGTCCTGAAGAAAGCAGAAGAAGACTGGTGCATTATTTCTTACCTGTCTCCAGTGAGGAGTATCGATGTTCGGAACCGCCACGTGTGGTGCTGGACAAGCTGGAGAAGCTAGGCTACCGTGTGGTCAGCATGACTGGCGTTGGACAGACCTGCATCTGGACCTTGCACTGCGAAGACAGCAAAGTCCAGTGACCTTCACTGCCCTGACTGGCACCAGTTTGTGCCAGGAACCAGTGATCTGTCTGTGGTGGAACCAATGATATGTCTGTGGTAGAACCAATGATCTGTCTGTGGTAGAACCAGTGATCTGTCTGCTAGACTGATTCATGGCCTCAGCTGGTGCTGAGAACAGAATTATGATGAACATCACTAATTATTGCATACCAGTATGCTTTTGGTTATTATGTTTACTTATTTCATAATGAATTGAAATGAGGTTGTTGGTATGTGCAAAATGTTGATGTGTACAGGGTGGGGGTGGGGGTGAGGGATGTGTGTGTCTGTGTGTAAACTGCATGTGTGTGTGTGTGTTGGGGGGAGGGGGGGGGGCTGTATATGTATGTGTGTGTATGCCTGCCATGGAAAATGCTGTGAAGAACACAGCTAAATGGGAACAGTTAACACTCGTGTAAACATAGTCAGTTAGAAAATAACCATTGGCTTGTTTTCAATGTAACATTTTCAGTTTGTTAAAAAATGAGAAATTTTCTTTCTTAGAGTGAGGAGACGTCTGTGGCTAGAGGCTAGAGGAATATTCCACAGTGTGTCTGGGGTATGTAACCTAATTGTTTAAAAAAAAAAAGACTGTTGGTTTGGGTTTCCAATGCACCATGTTTAGCTGATCATAGTGTTTCAGTTGGCTTGGGTTTCTAATGTTACATTTTTAGTTTATTAGAGTGTGTTTCAGCCAGATTGAGTGTGTTTTTGAATGTAATGTTTAATTTATTTGAGTGTTTCAGTTGACTTGGGTTTCTGTTGTAACATTTTTAGTTTATCGGAATGTTTCTGCTGGCTTGTATTTCTAATGTAACAGTTTTAGTTTATTAGAGTGTTTCAATTGGCTTGTGTTTCTAATTTAAAATTATTTCTTTTAGATACTAGAGTGTTTCAGTTGTTTTGGCTGTTTTTTGGTAAGATTTTTAGTTTATTTGTGTGTTTCAGTTGGCTTAGGTTTTTAATGCAGTTTTGTTATATTTGGTTCAAGCGTTTTAGTTGGCTTGGGTTTCTGATATAACAATTTTTGTTTGTTAGACTGTTTCATCTTGCCTTTGGCTTGGCTTTCTGGTGCAATATTTTTAGTTAAAATGTTTTGGTTGTCTTGGGTTTCTTATTTAACATTTTAGTATGTTACAGTGTTTCATCTGGCTTGGGCTCTTGTATAACATTTTCAGTTTAGTAGTGTTTGAGCTGCCTTTGGTTTCTGGTGTCACATTGTCAGTTTAGTAGTGTTTCAGCTGCCTTTGGTTTCTGGTGTCACATTTTCAGTTTAGTAGTGTTTCAGCTGCCTTTGGTTTCTGGTGTCACATTTTCAGTTTAGTAGTGTTTCAGCTGCCTTTAGTTTCTGGTGTCACATTTTCAGTTTAGTAGTGTTTCAGCTGCCTTTAGTTTCTGGTGTCACATTTTCAGTTTAGTAGTGTTTCAGCTGCCTTTGGTTTCTGGTGTCACATTTTCAGTTTGTTAGAAGGTGAGCTGGCTTGGGATTCTACTGCCCAAGCCAGCTGTTGTTTTCCAACAAACTGAAAATGTTCAGTAATGTCATAGTCTGAGTAAAGTCAGTAGGACCAGTTGACATGATGCTCAGTACAAGTGATACACAAACAATGTAAACAAATGCTCAAGTAACTTGGTAAATCTGCATTTACATAAATCAAGAAACAGAGTTCCTTTTAAAGTTACAGATGTGTGTGTGTGTGTGTGTGTGTGTGTGTGTGTGTGTGTGTGTGTGTGTGTGTGTGTGTGTGTGTGTGTGTGTGCATGACAAATATTGACCTGTCAGAGAGGAGCATCACTGTCAAGCACAGTGTGATCACAATCAGTGAAGATGGTACAGCCTGTAATATATGGTCTCTACCTCCAGCTTAGCAATAATAATGATAGATCACTTTTGTAGTGATATTTTTTGGGCTGTACAATCTCACTGAACTTTACAACATTTTCTGACATTTTCAACTTTAAGTTAAAGACATTAAAGGTAACTTGTTCAAGAAAGTAATACCTATTTGAGAAGTAACAATAAAAATAAATAAAAATAATGTACATGTGTATGAGAAGCAGCAATATACACAAGAACTTGAATAAAATAATCTCATTACCAATTACCCATAATTCCCCCTTCTCCAAAAATATTAATTTCTTTCAAAAAGTTAAAAATCTCAGGTGAAATATCCTGAAACAACATTTGAGATCATTTTTAGTTACGTTTGTGTTTTCACCTTTTAAGCATGGTTTTAAAACTGTATAGAGCCCCATTTTAAGACATACACATTATTAAAAAATTTAATATATAATATGAGTTGTGTATTGCCCTGATATAACTGCACTGGTTGACTGGGCGTAAAACACCAACTTACTTACTTACTTACCTCCCTTTCCAGCGCCCAGTGCAGGTGGAGGCAGTCACATATGCTCTCTGCTAGATTGCTGCAAGAGGTGTCAGTCTGGCCATACATGCCATCACTGATCCTCACACGTTTAATCAATTTGCGACAAAAGTACCCTTTTATTGCATGTTTTTTTAATATCCACCGAAGTGGTATGCTGACGGCACTATTTGGCAGTTACACGGCTGGTGCCACATGAAATTGTTGCCATCTCGGCCATACAACCATCGTGTTGGTGACCTTTTGAACATGAGTCCAGCACTCTAGCCATGAACTTTTATCTGAGCACCTTTACCGTCATATTATTGCAGTGTTGAGCACGGCGTGATTTACTTTATGATATTAAGTGTTTGTGTCATCGAGGTTTGATGCGACCAGATCAAGCGCTTGGTATTTTGCCCCCTCAGTTGTCAGTTATTCACTCATGACCATAGTCAGCTACCACGACGACAGCCAGGCAGCAACACAAATGCATGCTGCTGCATTCGGACAAGTAGTCGGTACACTAGTGTATCAATGTGAAATTTTGCAGTATGTCAGACTAACACCAAAATCAAGCTCCCTGGGCTGTAGATTTCGGTATTCATCCTAACGGTAAACAAGCACATCATAGTTCAGGAGCCTCGTGAGAGTCGAGATGGCTGTCATGGGCTGTCCATCCTAACGAGCCTTCTGGTTTCCATGGACGTAAAGCGATACTGAACCATGCTCACGCATTGGTTTCAGCTTGTAACTAATATGTCAACCGACATCCGAGGACGTTAAGCATCACCCGAAGGAAACAAGCACAAAACTGAGTCTTCTAAACTACCATGTGGCTCAGCTAGGCATGCCGCTGTGTCAGTGACGCTGTCATGGTGTTACCTGGCTGGTAAAAGATGCGGAACTGACTGGAGAAAGATATAATTATATAGACTGGGAGAATGTAGAGAGATAAGGCAGTGGAACTGGAAAGGTACAGTGGAACTGGAGAGATACACGGACTGAAAGTCATAAGAGAACATGAACTCGAAAACTTTATGAGGATTGCAGTTTAGGTTCATTCAAAACCTGACAACTAGTCCTTGCTAAGCTACTAATGCATAACAACAGAAAGATGAAGAAAAAAAGAAAAAGAGGATAAGGCATCATTCAGTCATACATACATATGAACTGTACAGCATGAACTGATGACTTTTTTCTTATTTTCAGAGAGAGAGGGTAAGTAAGTTGGTATTTTACACCCACACAAAACC
Source organism: Alviniconcha strummeri (assembly GCA_963584105.1). Classification (NCBI taxonomy): domain Eukaryota; kingdom Metazoa; phylum Mollusca; class Gastropoda; family Provannidae; genus Alviniconcha; species Alviniconcha strummeri. The sequence goes on from OY757543.1 coordinate 815,403, forward strand.
AGTGCGGTTATAATTATCAGCGTGATCACAGAGAGAGGGAGGGGGAGAGAACAAAGACGGTGGAACTGGACAGGCAGATTGGAGGTGGGGGAGGGGGGTGTGGGGGGGACAACTGACACAACGGCAACCAACGAGGGGAAGGTAACAATTTCAGTTTGTTGTTGGATTGGGGGGTTAGTATATCAATAAGTCAGTGCCTTGTGTTTTATTCCGCAACATAAAGCCACTGAGACGCGACAAGCCAAAGGTCAGTGCACCTGGCTGCAGCGCTAACTCGACACGCATACACCTTTAACCGAACAACTTCTGCTGCTTTTTAAACACGCTTTCCTCTCCTTTCATGAGTCACAGAAGATAATAAATTATTCTAGTTTTCACTTGAAATGCATTTCCACAAGAAGTGCAGCCGGAATTTGAAGTCAATTTCATCAGAACCAAATGTTACAGTGGCGGCTATGGAACTCGCTACTGATGATGACTGAACACATGAAGCATGAACACGTGTGTGTGTGTGTGTGTGTGTGTGTGTGTGTGTGTGTGTGTGTGTGAGTCAGTGCCGTGATGTGTCATAGTGTGTGTGTGTGTGAGTTATCATAGCGAACAAATGTAGTTTTCACCACTAAACCACATGCCGCACTGGACTCTGAAGCTGACCTCAAGTCCGTTCACTACTCCCCGTGCTTTTGCAGATAGATGAAGCCAGTTTACCATCGATCGTCTACAGCCACACCCATGTCACGTTGTACATACTCGTAGTCAAGTTGTGCTTTGCAGTAGAAGGCCCGTCTAAACTGTCTTTGTGTTTCTGGAGAGTGTACGGGTACACTGTACAACTACACGGCGGCACTGTATTAGTGACTGGGCACATGTTACTGTCATAGAATCAGGCTGAACTGACATACGGAGTGTCATATAGCCCAGCTACGGCTAAACACACGATCAGTTAAAATTAAAAAAAAAAATTAAATGCTCATTTTTATTTGATGACTGCCCCCCCCCCCCCCCCCAAAAAAAAAAAAAAAAAAAATCATGGGCCGGAAAACCTTCCATCACTAGCAACACTGAAACAGATAATACACCCAAAATCAGTGATAATAAAACTCAAGTTATTTGTCTAGCTCAAGCAACTGCACTGGCTCTCCATCGGAACAGAAAGTTAAATATGGCTTGTCCGTCTGCTCAGTATCAAGTCATCACTGGCACTGCCCCTCAGTAGTGCGGGCTGAACGTGACTTGTCCAGATGCTACGCCCCTTCTAGGTCTCTGCAGCGCTCTTCTTCGGCATGATAGAACATTTTGCATCCCCACCTCAGTTCAAACAGCATCACTGAGTGGTAGTCTGCCTTTTACTGAGCTTCAGTCTCTGCTGCCGGCCAAATCAGGCCGAATTCAGGCTCTTCATTTGGCTTTCCCACGTCACTGCCCTTCCCCGTCAGTCCCTGCCTTCCAAACTAGTCCAAACGTACCTCTTCAGGTAGTATTTTGGGCCGAGCGGCTTCCGTGCTGCACCCAGCGGAAAAATCATGCCGCTTGAACTCTCAGTTTCGCTCCTTAAAAGTACTGAGGTCTTCTGGCCCTTCCAACTTCAAACTAGTCTTCAGACATACCCCCCCCACACACACACACACCCACTGCCCCTATCCTCGGCGGTGTGTATGTGTGCACGGATGCGCGTTCCGTGGCATCAAGCCGTGTGTGCGCGCCGGCAAGGTGGGTATGGCCCGAAAGTGTGTGCGCGGCACCCCAGTGTGAGTGTTTTGCCATTGGCTTTACGTATGAAAATGTTCATGTACCGTGATTTGTATATGGATACGCGCGGGATCATAACTACAGTAACTGGAGCACTGTTGAGTTGCCGCCGGGTGAGTCACTAGTCTCAGTTGAAAGCACTCTATAAATTCCCCATCAGTTATTACTATTATTATTTCAGTTGTGTCAGTCCAGGAGTTCAGTTAGTGTTTGGGGTGAATACACTAACCAACGATGATAAATAAAAGGACTCTATTTGGGTCTGCTTACACGGCTGGTTTTCAATTCAGTCGTTGTCGCCGGGAGACATGAACCGAAACCGCGGGCCAGACTACATACGGCCGCACGGACACACGTCATGGGTCAGTATCGTTCGTTAGTGTATTGCGTGTCAGGTTTTGCTTGAAAAAAGGGTTTACCATGATAATCAGATTTTCCATGTATTTTTATTCAGAGCCCCAGTAGTTTGCTATAGTTGTTGTAATTTCAACTGATTAAAAAAAAAAAATTGGATTGCCGTTACTGCGTGATGTTATACTGAAGTTAATAGACTGATCCAGTTTTCTGATATGGAAATATTTAGGAGCACAGAAGCTTTAGCCAGTGATACATGCAGTAGATTAAAACTGAACAGACAGTTCCTACCAGGCTCTATGCGGCAAATGGCCATCGGAACTGCAGCCGCCTCGAGACTGAACTACACAAGAGCGCGTAACAAATGCGAGCAGCGGCTTTGTCATCATCACAATAATAATAATAATAATGTACATTTATTATGCGCTCATCAACGCCCTGAGCGCTCAATGATACATATTAACCTAAATATGATATTCTATACACATGTAAAGCATAGTCCTACCAAAACCGTGAATTTACCTAAAGTATTATTTTTAAAAATATATAAATAAAATAATAATAATAAAAACGCACTACAAACACACACACACACTGACGCGCGCGCGCGCACACACCCACACACCCACATACACTGACTGTAGCAGAAACTGGGTACTGATGTTAGTTAGGATGGAAATTCTGTGAGAAGAGGAAGGTTTTCAGTTTAGCTTTAAAAGATGACAGGGTTGAGCAGTGTCTAAGGTCTTGTGGGAGTGAATTCCAAATGTGGGGTCCAAAGCAAGATCGGAAAGTGCGGAAGCCATGAGTCTTGCGTTTTGCGTTTGCATTGTTGAAAGACCATCAGCGATGTAAATGTTGAACGGACCTCTTTTGGTCACGTTCAAAGTGAGAGCTTTTGGTAAAGAACTGTAGGAAGGATCATAGCACATAAAAGATTTAAAAGAACGCTTATTTATTGGGACACGAACACGCAATCTGCAAGTTTCCGCTAGCAGTCATTCTCGTTCCATTTTTGTGTGGGAAGGATCACAAAAAATGATGACGTTTTACGAGACGTTGCAAAGAAAATACGGATTAGATAAAGCGGAACCGCCAAATCAGTTTACCGAGAGAAGTGGTCTAGCGCTAGTTAGCAGTATGACACAAGCCTACCCTTGCCTACTTCGTATAGGCAAAACATCGTCCAAATATAGACATTTTCCCTTTGTTCAAGATCAGGTAGGCCTAAAGTTTGGATCCAGTGTGAACGAAGAATTGTTTTCTTCTTTCTGTGAATGTGATGTTCGCCCTCATCTTTTTGAACACACTGTTGTTTCTCTTCTCTCTTCTTCTTCTTCCGATAATTATAATATCAGTCCAGGATCAATGTCTGATCATTACTTATATTTATGGTGTGCGAGAAAAAGTGATGCAGCCAGCATCTGCGTGACACTGGAAGGACAGAAAAATCCGAAAAAGCAGGGAGAGGGACTGTGACTGAGATTTCTGTGATATTTGTTCCTACAGACACTCCATCACACGCCCCCCCCCCCCCCCCACTTCTCCCTCAGTACTCGCCTTCACTAGGGCTAGGCTTCGGATCTGCATTAGTCATTGGAGGAATGGATGGAAAGATACCTGATAGTAATACCTAATCACGTTCAGAATCCGTGATCTAGTTAAACCAGTTTTAACTCTAGAACAGACAGTATCAGTCTATCACCAGCTGAACAATTCATCATAATGTAGACTTTACCAGCTTTTAGCGTAGTTGAACTGTCTTTTGAATTGCTTTGCATGCAGCTTCGCAATAGTCAATCCCTTGATCGGGGATGGACTATAATCAGTATAATTATAAATAGATATTATACATTATCAAGATTTTTTTTTTTTTAAAGACTCAAAGAAAATGTAAAACACTGCACAGTATGACCTGGAGAGAGTCAATGAGGGGGTGGGGGGTAGCAAGGGTGACTGGTATATATATATATTATATATAATAGTATTAATACTGCAGCTTCCTCTTCAAGGAGTAGCCACAATCATCATTATGTGGTCTATTTTAGAAAGTGTGTGCACTGTTTGTGCTTTCAGGCATCCCTCCTGTAACTGACAGTGACAGTGTTAATACTGTTAATTGCGTTATTAAAAGGTGGACATGGTTTCTTTAATGAATAATGTGCACAACAGTCTTACTGTGTGTTATGTACATGATTAAATAAATGCATGTTGTATACACAATGAAGGCAAGACAGGATCAGGCACTAATGTGTCCACACAAGTGTTGACCAAAGAACTGAAAATGTCCTTCTGCCTGCTGGGTCCAGGAGTCAAACCCTGGCCATTGCCACATTGGTTTTGCAATTCAGTGTATTATTTACACTGTGTTATTCTTAGTCTTACTCAAGGTACTGTGTTAGCCAACCAGCCACAAACTCCTCTGTGTGTGTGTGTGTGTGTGTGTGTGTGTGTGTGTGTGTGTGTGTGTGTGTGTGTGTGTGTGTACATGTGCATGTGCATGTGTTTGTCTACAGGTGTGTTCCTTTAGGTTCAGCCACAAACATTATGGGAGGCAGGTGGCAGAGGAGAAACTTGTAAGACTGCATGAAGCTCAGCTGAAGTGCAAACCCCCTGCCATAGAGATCTAAAGACGCAGAAACTGAATATGCAGCAGATCTATATAAATGGCACTGCAACTGGTGTGTTAAACTTCTCAATATCAGCCACAGTGGATGCTGCAGTATAACCTGAACTGCTCATGTTCATAGTGCAGATTTATAACCAAGGGCATGGTTTTACCAGACTGAAGGACACCTACTACTGTGTACTAGTAGTACTACTAGTCTACTAGTACTTAGTTTAAGTTCTAAATCTATGACTTGTAATTATACTACTTTCTAGAAATGGTACTAAATTTCCCGTGGTTTTCTTATTCTCTCAGTGTACAGGTAGCAGCTGAGCTAATGCTACTTAATACTAGTAATTAGTCAAATGTAAAAGCTCTTAATGATAATATTAGTACTAAATAAGTTATAACAGTGTTGATGTAAACTTGTAAATGTAATATTATATTTATAATGTAATGTGTGTATTTGGACAGACAGGACTTGAATAATATATTCATCCTTCAAGGGGTGAGAGCTGTGGTCACATGACCTAGCCTGAGACGGTGTTCCACTTCGGGTTGTCGTGTTGTTTGGGAATGTCAGCCTCCGCTCTTGATGGCTGGTGCTTGTCGAAAGTTGATTGCTACCTAGGGTGAAAATGTGGTGTGTGAATGAATCATTACACACACTGCATCTCTGGCTTGACTGATTCTGTTGTCTGTTGTACAGACCACAATTGGACGAGCTGTGGATGCAACATACACCATTTTATCAACTACCATATCACGCTGTCATGCTATCATCGCTAGGCAAGAAGACAACACGTGGACAATAACGGACAACAAGGTGAGACAAGTGGTCAAATTGCAGAAGGATCCTGGTCATTCTGCCAAAAGTGCAGGTGGCAGGTTACAACTAAGCACACATTGACATATGATGCACCTTACATACATGTATGGCTTTAAATAAAATAACACTATAATTAGTGTATACTGGTGCATTGTCATGAACATGTTATATTTCTGTATATATGCAGGCACACAAGAGGAACAGATTATTTTCTGTCATTGTTCAGTTTGCATATAATATAGATAGAATTTGCCGAAGTTTTAATTATTGAATTAAGTGCATCACTACATACAGCCACTCTTCAGTACATCAAATTCAAGATACCTATGTACTTTGGATTTGAAAAGATCTTCAGCTGTATGCAGGTGTGTGGTTGACATTTTATGTTACAGAGTTTGAATGGTATTGCGGTGAATGGCAAGAAGCTGAAGACACTTGAGCCTTACATACTTCAGGATGGTGACACGGTGCAGCTGGGGGTTCCTGCAGCTCCTGATGCATCCTCAGAGTTTGTCTACCGCTTTTTTGCCTCTCTCAAAGTCCGGAAAGAACCCCGCAGCAAGCACAACAGGCCTGGCACTGACGGTGGCAGCCCTGCCAAGCGGTTCAAGGGATCTGAAAAAACAGAGGAGTCCAGAAAAGAGGACGAGGAGTCAGGAAAAGCAGGCGAGGGAGCTGAAGCTGAAAGGTACGTACTATGCACGTAGCTTCACTTCCACAGTTGGAGGACAGGTTTGATGTTTTGAGAAGTGCACTTTTAGGTTTGAACAGAGCACTTTAATGAACTCTCTTTAACAATAACCATTGTCAGCTGATGTCAAAAATGTGAAATGGCAGCTGTATTGTTTCATACTTTTCCTTGTTTTTAGTTTTTTTCTTCCAGAAACATTCCTCTTTGTGTCCTTGTGTTCTTTTTCTGAGTGCTTGGTACTATGTGCTAGCCTTGCCTGATATAATCTGTTTCATTTTTATCATGGGAAGTCCCGGCCTGTACAACTGCTGTCACTCTATTAATGTGTTTATGGTGGGGGTGGGGGTGTATGTGTGTTTGGGGGGGGGGTGGGGGGTGGATGTGTGTAAGTGTCTGGGGTGGGTGTTGGGGGTGGATATGAGTGTCTCTGGGGTGGAGTGGATGTGTGTGTATTTGGGGTGGATGTGTTGGGGATGGGTGGATGTGTGTGTGTGTCAGGGGGTGGGGGGTGTCTGGAGTGGATGTGTGTGTGTGTCAGGGGGTGGGGGGTGTCTGGAGTGGATGTGTGTAGTTGGGGGGGGGGGGGGGGTTGTTGGGGATGGATGTGTGTCAAGTCCGTGTGTCTGGAGTGGATTGGGGGGGGGGGGGTGCTGTCATGTGTCTGGGGTGGATTGTTTGTGTGTGTGTGAGTGTGTGTGTGTGTGTGTGTGTGTGTGTGTGTGTGTGTGTGTGTGTGTGTGTACGTGTGTGTGAAGTGGTGATGTTGGATGTTGGTGGGTTTGTAAGTTATGTGCCATGCAAAGGTACAGTTACCCAAGTTGTGGGTGTGCTTAGTTAGTATGGTAGTTAAGTGGTGATGTTGGATGTGGGTCAGTGTTCTTCAGTGTTTGCCCTGTATGTATCACCCTTAATTGTTTTGTTAAATAAATCTGAAGTGCTGATTTATGGTGGCTGTGGTTGTGGTTGTTAGTGAAGTGCTGATGTTGGGTATGGGTGTGTTTATTATTGAAGCGCTGATGATGGGTGTGGGTGTGTTTATTATTGAAGCGCTGATGTTGGGTATGGGTGTGTTTATCATTGAAGGGCTGATGTTGGGTATGGGTGTGTTTATCATTGAAGTGCTGATGTTGGGTATGGGTGTTTATTATTATTGAAGCGCTGATGTTGGGTATGGGTGTGTTTATCATTGAAGTGCTGATGTTGGGTATGGGTGTGTTTATCATTGAAGGGCTGATGTTGGGTATGGGTGTGTTTATCATTGAAGTGCTGATGTTGGGTATGGGTGTGTTTATCATTGAAGTGCTGATGTTGGGTATGGGTGTGTTTATCATTGAAGTGCTGATGTTGGGTATGGGTGTGTTTATCATTGAAGTGCTGATGTTGGGTATGGGTGTGTTTATCATTGAAGTGCTGATGTTGGGTATGGGTGTGTTTATCAGTGATTGAGTAAAGTGCTGATGTTGGGAATGGGTGTGTTTATCATTGAAGTGCTGATGTTGGGTATGGGTGTGTTTATCATTGAAGTGCTGATGTTGGGTATGGGTGTGTATATCATTGAAGTGCTGATGTTGGGTATGGGTGTGTTTATCAGTGACTGAGTGAAGTGCTGATGTTGGGTATGGGTGTGTTTATCATTGAAGTGCTGATGTTGGGTATGGGTGTGTTTATCATTGAAGTGCTGATGTTGGGTATGGGTGTGTTTATCATTGAAGTGCTGATGTTGGGTATGGGTGTGTTTATCATTGAAGTGCTGATGTTGGGTATGGGTGTGTTTATCATTGAAGTGCTGATGTTGGGTATGGGTGTGTTTATCAGTGATTGAGTGAAGTGCTGATGTTGGGAATGGGTGTGTTTATCATTGAAGTGCTGATGTTGGGTATGGGTGTGTTTATCATTGAAGTGCTGATGTTGGGTATGGGTGTGTATATCATTGAAGTGCTGATGTTGGGTATGGGTGTGTTTATCAGTGATTGAGTGAAGTGCTGATGTTGGGTATGGGTGTGTTTATCATTGAAGTGCTGATGTTGGGTATGGGTGTGTATATCAGTGATTGAGTGAAGTGCTGATGTTGGGAATGGGTGTGTGTATCAGTGGCAGGCCAGAGAAGGAAGGCTGGAAGGAGCAGGATGAGCAGAAGGCAGGGTACGAGGAACAGCTGCGTGTGTTGGCGCAGCAGCTGCAGGAGAAGGAGGCGGAGAAGCTGGCCATCCGGCAGCAGCTGCAGCAGGAGCGGGAGCAGAGGCAGGCCATGGAAGAGCGGCAGAAGCTGCAGGAGGAGAAGGTGCAGGAACTGGATGCCAGACAGGTCTGTAGTCACCTTGGCCTGCAGACTCTTTCAGGGTGCGCACTCACACTGGCTTGTGTCACCGTAATCAGGTTTGCGTCACTGTACACTGGTTGTGTCACCTGATGCTGGTTTGTGTCACTGTACACAAGATGTGTCACCTGATGCTGGTTTGTGTTGCTGTACACAAGATGTGTCACCTGATGCTGGTTTGTGTTGCTGTACACAAGATGTGTCACCTGATGCTGGTTTATGTCACTGTACACAAGATGTGTCACCTGATGCTGGTTTGTGTTGCTGTACACAGGTTGTCACCTAACGCTGTTTTTTGTCATCATACATTGGTTTGCATCATCTTACACTGGTTTGTGTCACCTTATGCTGTGGTAGGGTGTAGAGTCAGCCAGCAGAAGCAGCTGAGAGTGCTGAAGTCATGTCACAAATAGGACACAACACAGCAGGGACATGAATCTCCCACTGGCACTGATGTATTTTGTTGTTGCTGCAGGTATTGACTGTACACTAACAGCATCAAGTCTGGGGAACCTTTAGTCATTGTGTTCCTTTTTATGTACATGTGGAATGCGTTGGCACATTCTCCTTGTTTCTCTCTCCAGAAACTCCATACCTTACCCTTTACTTCAAAGCTGCCATGTCCAATGAACATGTGTATTTACTCTTCAGTGGTGTCTTTGCACTTGTGGCTTTTGAAACTGACAGCTGTCATCTGTGCCCAGAGACTGCTTTTCAGTGAACATGTGTATACTTCAGTGTTCAGTGGCTGTTAAAACTGCCCAGAGACAGCTGTTCAGTGAACATGTATTTATTTGCCAGTGGTGTCTGTGTTCATTGGCTGTGGAAACTGACAGCTGTTTGTTGTGGCTGTTAAAATTGACAGCTGTTGTCTGTGGCTGCAGAAACTGACAACTGTTGTCTGGCTGTGGAAACTGACAGCTGTTTGTTGTGGCTGTGGAAGCTGATAGCTGTTGTCTGTGGGTGTGGAAGCTGATAGCTGTTGTCTGTGGGTGTGGAAGCTGACAGCTGTTGTCTGTGGGTGTGGAAGCTGACAGCTGTTGTCTGTGGGTGTGGAAGCTGACAGCTGTTGTCTGTGGGTGTGGAAGCTGATAGCTGTTGTCTGTGGGTGTGGAAGCTGACAGCTGTTGTCTGTGGGTGTGGAAGCTGATAGCTGTTGTCTGTGGGTGTGGAAGCTGACAGCTGTTGTCTGTGGCTGTGGAAGCTGCCAGCTGTTGTCTGTGGGTGTGGAAGCTGCCAGCTGTTGTCTGTGGGTGTGGAAACTGACAGCTGTTTGTTGTGGCTGTGGAAGCTGATAGCTGTTGTCTGTGGGTGTGGAAGCTGCCAGCTGTTGTCTGTGGGTGTGGAAGCTGCCAGCTGTTGTCTGTGGGTGTGGAAGCTGACAGCTGTTTGTTGTGGCTGTGGAAGCTGACAGCTGTTGTCTGTGGGTGTGGAAGCTGATAGCTGTTGTCTGTGGGTGTGGAAGCTGCCAGCTGTTGTCTGTGGCTGTGGAAGCTGACAGCTGTTGTCTGTGGGTGTGGAAGCTGATAGCTGTTGTCTGTGGGTGTGGAAGCTGCCAGCTGTTGTCTGTGGCTGTGGAAGCTGACAGCTGTTGTCTGTGGGTGTGGAAGCTGACAGCTGTTGTCTGTGGGTGTGGAAACTGACAGCTGTTTGTTGTGGGTGTGGAAGCTGCCAGCTGTTGTCTGTGGGTGTGGAAGCTGCCAGCTGTTGTCTGTGGGTGTGGAAGCTGATAGCTGTTGTCTGTGGGTGTGGAAGCTGACAGCTGTTGTCTGTGGGTGTGGAAGCTGCCAGCTGTTGTCTGTGGGTGTGGAAGCTGACAGCTGTTTGTTGTGGGTGTGGAAGCTGACAGCTGTTGTCTGTGGGTGTGGAAGCTGCCAGCTGTTGTCTGTGGGTGTGGAAACTGACAGCTGTTTGTTGTGGGTGTGGAAGCTGACAGCTGTTGTCTGTGGGTGTGGAAGCTGATAGCTGTTGTCTGTGGGTGTGGAAGCTGATAGCTGTTGTCTGTGGGTGTGGAAGCTGATAGCTGTTGTCTGTGGGTGTGGAAGCTGATAGCTGTTGTCTGTGGGTGTGGAAGCTGACAGCTGTTGTCTGTGGGTGTGGAAGCTGATAGCTGTTGTCTGTGGGTGTGGAAGCTGACAGCTGTTGTCTGTGGGTGTGGAAGCTGCCAGCTGTTGTCTGTGGGTGTGGAAGCTGCCAGCTGTTGTCTGTGGGTGTGGAAGCTGACAGCTGTTTGTTGTGGCTGTGGAAGCTGACAGCTGTTGTCTGTGGGTGTGGAAGCTGATAGCTGTTGTCTGTGGGTGTGGAAGCTGCCAGCTGTTGTCTGTGGCTGTGGAAGCTGACAGCTGTTGTCTGTGGGTGTGGAAGCTGATAGCTGTTGTCTGTGGGTGTGGAAGCTGACAGCTGTTGTCTGTGGGTGTGGAAGCTGATAGCTGTTGTCTGTGGGTGTGGAAGCTGCCAGCTGTTGTCTGTGGGTGTGGAAGCTGTTGTCTGTGGGTGTGGAAGCTGACAGCTGTTGTCTGTGGGTGTGGAAGCTGACAGCTGTTTGCTGTGTCCAGAGACAGCTGTTGTCTGTGGGTGTGGAAGCTGACAGCTGTTTGCTGTGTCCAGAGACAGCTGTTGTCTGGCTGTGGAAGCTGACAGCTGTTTGCTGTGTCCAGAGACAGCTGTTGTCTGGCTGTGGAAGCTGACAGCTGTTTGCTGTGTCCAGAGACAGCTGGTGAAGGAGAAGGCGGTGGCGGAGGAGCAGATGCGGCAGCAGCTGGAAGAGCAGCTGCGGGAGCGGGAAGAGTTGCTGCGCTGCCAGATGCAGCAACAGCTGGCCTCGCTGGCGGCAGAGAAGAGCCAGGTGGAGGAACGGCTGCAGCAGGAGATGGAGAAGGCTGTGCAGGAGAAGGACCGAGAGCTGCAGGACCGACTCAAAGGAGAGATGGATCGTCTGCAAAAGGTAGGGATAACCCAGCCAGTCTGTTGCCGGGACAAGGTGGCAGTGACAGGATCACCTCTGTCTGAACCGTTGGAGCTGGTAGTGATGAACTGGGGTAGACTGTTGGTGTGAAGGGAAAAAATGTGCAAATATTCCAGGCTTTGAAGATAGTTCTGTTGATGTTTATGCAACAGAAGTACTGATGTTTTTACTTTGATTTTGAAATCCTCGGGATGCAGCTTTGTTGTTTCAATCTTTAACGATACAGAGCAGAGAAAGGTTGGCTCATGACAATGGACATAGTGTACTCATTTGCAGGCCTTGTTCATGATGTCACACTCACAGACACAGACTGACAGGTGCGAAATATCAGTGCTCACGGCTGTAAAGATTGATTTACAACAAACTAGACCATATACTGAGTGAAGAACTGCCATGAGTGCGGTTTGTTCCGTTTGTATGGATATGGTCCATGATGCATCCTGGCGTGGGGTACCCTTTAACATGCATTTGTAGTGTGTGTGCTGTACTCTCCTTGTCACTTCCAGTGTTTCTACAGTAGGCAGGTACAATGCAGGCAGTGCTGCAACTTGCACCTGTAGAATGTAATCAGGTGTTAGAACCATTTGTTTGTTTGTTGTGTTTATTTTTTTGAAGACATGAGAAATGGCACCAAAAGTATTTTATTTTACCTTATGACCAGCAGTATCACAAAACTGACCAATGCCAGTACTGTGCAGATTATTGAGACCAAAGAACTGGAACAGAAAACCCTGGAGAATCAACTGGCAGAGAGTCGAGTGGAGAATGAGAAAGCAAGGGCAGATACTCTGACAACACGAGAAGCCATCCTCTCTGAGTTTGCTGAAACCATGGAAACTGAACTTCAGTGCAGCATCTGCAATGAACTCCTGGTCAAGGTTTTTACCATTTCTCCCATATTTGAACATTTTAGATGCTATCTTTCCTGCTTCACTTGACAGGAAATAATGTTGCTTCTCATGTACCCAGCAAGCATTCTGTGCTCCTCCTGTATCTTACATCCAGCAAGTGTTCTGTGCTCCTGTATCTTACATCCAGCAAGCATTCTGTGCTCCTCCTGTATCTTACATCCAGCAAGTGTTTGTGCTCCTCCTGTATCTTACATCCAGCAAGTGTTCTGTGCTCCTGTATCTTACATCCAGCAAGTGTTTGTGCTCCTCCTGTATCTTACATCCAGCAAGTGTTCTGTGCTCCTCCTGTATCTTACATCCAGCAAGTGTTCTGTGCTCCTGTATCTTACATCCAGCAAGCATTCTGTGCTCCTCCTGTATCTTACATCCAGCAAGTGTTCTGTGCTCCTGTATCTTTCACCCAGCAAGCATTCTGTGCTCCTCCTGTATCTTACATCCAGCAAGTGTTTGTGCTCCTCCTGTATCTTACATCCAGCAAGTGTTCTGTGCTCCTGTATCTTTCACCCAGCAAGTGTTCTGTGTGCCCCATGTGTCTTACACTCAGCAGGTGATCTGTGCACACCAGGGCTTCTTTTCCCCCCAGAATATTGAAGAAGTGGAAAAAATCAGAACAAGTTGTTCCCTGTTAAGATTGTTCAAAGGAGACAATGAGTGCTTTCGCTCCAATTTGAATGCTAGGCCCCTGAGCATCTATGTTCAAAGGAGACAACAACTTTTTTTTGCCCAGTTGGAATGTTAGTCCCCCCTGTATAGTTCCTTTGAATAATCATGTAACAGAAAGGTGAAAAGAAAGAAGAAAAAATGAACACACTTTTATATCCCTGATTTGACACAACCAGTTGACTGGCATTGAAATGTCAAGTGACAAATCCTTTGTAGGTCAGTGGAGCATTCCTGCTTTTATCTAGTCTGCCAATGCCAGGAGACTTCTTCTGATCTGCATGCATTGAGGGGAATGCAGGGTGGGGATGATCTAGCCGACCAGGAGACTTCTTATCTGCATGCATTGAGGGGAATGCAGGGTGGGACATCCCCACTTTGATCTAGCTGACCAGGAGACTTCTGATCTGCATGCATTGAGGGGAATGCAGGGTGGGACATCCCCGCTTTGATCTAGCTGACCAGGAGACTTCTGATCTGCATGCATTGAGGGGAATGCAGGGTGGGACATCCCCGCTTTGATCTAGCCGACCAGGAGACTTCTAATCTGCATGCATTGAGGGGAATGCAGGGGAGGGATTGCTCAGTTGGCAGAGTGTCACACCAAAATGCCAGGTGCAGTACTGACATGAGTTTGATTCCCTGGTTCAGGAAGGAGTTTTTCTACCGGTCAATTTTCAGTGCAGGCTATTTGGGGGGGGGGGGGGGGGCACAGATCAGTACACAAAGCCAGAACTGACGCCTTTGTCTCTTGCAGGCAACATCTCTGAACTGCTCCCATGCTTTTTGTGCGCTGTGCATCCGGCAGTGGCTGGGAGTGAAGAAGGAGTGCCCCAACTGTCGCACGGCCGTCACCTCACAGATGCGCTCCATTGTCCTGGACAACTACATTGACCGCATGGTGGAGCAGTTGAGCGAAGAAATGAAGCAACGCCGTTGTAACCTGGTGGCAGAGAGAAAAGGTGGGTTGCCTGTGGGTGAGATGAAACAGCTGTCTGGTAACCTGGTGGCAAAAAGAAAAGGTAGCTTGTCTGCAGGTAAGATGAAACAGCTCTCTGGAACCTGGTGGCAGAGAGAAAAGGTAGATTGTCTGCAGGTGAGATAAAACAGCTCTAAGGAACCTGGTGACAGAAAAGGTAGGTTGTCTGCGGGCAAGATGAAACAGCTGTAAGTAACCTGGTGACAGAGAGAAAAGGTAGGTTGCCTGTGGGTGAAATGAAACAGCTGTAAGTAACCTGGTGACAGAGAGAAAAGGTAGGTTGCCTGTGGGTGAAATGAAACAGCTGTAAGTAATCTGGTGACAGAGAGAAAAGGTAGGTTGCCTGTGGGTGAAATGAAACAGCTGTAAGTAATCTGGTGACAGAGAGAAAAGGTAGGTTGCCTGTGGGTGAAATGAAACAGCTGTAAGTAATCTGGTGACAGAGAGAAAAGGTAGGTTGCCTGTGGGTGAAATGAAACAGCTGTAAGTAATCTGGTGACAGAGAGAAAAGGTAGGTTGCCTGTGGGTGAAATGAAACAGCTGTAAGTAATCTGGTGACAGAGAGAAAAGGTAGGTTGCCTGTGGGTGAAATGAAACAGCTGTAAGTAATCTGGTGACAGAGAGAAAAGGTAGGTTGCCTGTGGGTGAAATGAAACAGCTGTAAGTAATCTGGTGACAGAGAGAAAAGGTAGGTTGCCTGTGGGTGAAATGAAACAGCTGTAAGTAATCTGGTGACAGAGAGAAAAGGTAGGTTGCCTGTGGGTGAAATGAAACAGCTGTAAGTAATCTGGTGACAGAGAGAAAAGGTAGGTTGCCTGTGGGTGAAATGAAACAGCTGTAAGTAATCTGGTGACAGAGAGAAAAGGTAGGTTGCCTGTGGGTGAAATGAAACAGCTGTAAGTAATCTGGTGACAGAGAGAAAAGGTAGGTTGCCTGTGGGTGAAATGAAACAGCTGTAAGTAATCTGGTGACAGAGAGAAAAGGTAGGTTGCCTGTGGGTGAAATGAAACAGTTCTAAGTAACCTGGTGACAGAGAGGAAAGGTAGGTTGCCTGTGGGTGAAATGAAACAGTTCTAAGTAACCTGGTGACAGAGAGAAAAGGTAGGTTGCCTGTGGGTGAAATGAAACAGTTCTAAGTAACCTGGTGACAGAGAGAAAAGGTAGGTTGCCTGTGGGTGAAATGAAACAGCTGTAAGTAACCTGGTGACAGAGAGAAAAGGTAGTTGTCTGCAGGTGAAATGAAAGAGCAGTGTCATAATAACTGGTTACCTGGAGGCAGCATACTGTGTAACAATACAGTATTTTTCTTTATTGCTTGATATGATGCAGCTTATGATATGTAAATTGTATGTTTAAGCTATCCATGCCCATCATCCCATGTTTCAGACAATGATTTTGTTTCTCTGTTTTAGCAGTGTGTCATTTTTGTATTCTGCAGGCATGAACCTAGCAAGAGTGATTTCTTTTTTTCATACAGTGAAATTGTCTGTATTTTCTCTGCCATTTGTTCAAGGGGTGAGACTAGTTGCAAAAACTAGAATGCCTTTTGCATCATGGTATTTTAGCACCCACCCCCACCCCTGCCACCCCTGTCCTGGAGAAAATCAGACAGAAATGGTGAAGTTGATGGGTATAGCAGGGTATGACAATAAGGACTGCCCGACTGTCCGGGGCAGGTAACTTACTCAGTTGGGCAGGTGAAGATCTCAGTGGCCTGCCCGACCGGGAAAGTCGTTATCATTTTTTTATTTTTTATTTTTTTATTGACAGTATCATAATTACTTCAATTCAAGCCTTAGGTTTCGAGTCACTGTGACAGTTTTTGTTTCGCAGTTCCACAATCGCAACATCAGTTTCCCTTTACTAGTTTACAGCATCAAACCCACAGACTTCAGTGTCGTAGCATGTCATTGGCTTGCCAGTGCAGTTAAGCTAATCAGAAGCTAGCTCTCTTTGCTCATGGCGAAGCATGGCTCGCACTCAGTTAGCTTTGGTGTGAGCTTTTTAAAAGGAGCATCGGAGGAAGAAAGGGGGCGGGGGGAGAGGGGGGAGAGAAATGAAAACAAAAATAAGTCTGAAAAGCTGAAAGCTAACAGATCCCAGTCAAAAGAGAGGAAGTTTGTTCCCAAGTGCAAACGAAAGAATTTGCTTGGGGTGTTTGCAAGGAGGACATGGGCCACAACTATGCCAGTACTAGTGGGAATTTTAAAGCAATTTCTTGGTCTTCTCTTTCTTTTGGTGGAGGAATGGGAGTGTCAGATCCAAAGTGTAATCAATGAGCATTTTAAAAGACTAATTGTGGCCACAAAAATGTTCAAATTCATAATCATGTTCTGATCGGGAATTTCCATTCAGCAAAACCAAATCTGGCGCAGGTTTGGCACAGTTCCTTGTGTTAAAATATACAACCACTGATCCAAACTGCCTGGGCTATGTTGGGTCATGGCTTGGGGCATGCATGGCAATTTGGGTCATTAATATTAACAATAATTAAAATTCTGAAATTAGAACTGTTACAGTGTTAGAATGAAATGAACAGTAACTGCCTGTTGGCTTTCACAGAAGTCATGACACATGACAGAATGAGGCAGTTATCATTCTGTACTGCTGCAATGATTCATTGCTGACACCATTAGTACTGAGACAGGTAGCACTGGCAGTGGCACTGTAGATTTTTTTATTATGAGCTTGAGTACTTTACATAATTTTATCTCTTTCAAGCATGAACCTGGCAATTAACAATGTTACAAATTTATGTAACTTTGTGGGGAAGATGGTGTGTGTGTGTGTGTGTGTGTGTCAGTCTGCTTAGAACTTTTATCACACTTTCAACCCTTCAAAATCCATTTGACAAACATATCGCCTATTTTAATCAAAATGGCTGATTTTAAGAATCTGGCATGGGCAACTAGTTTTGCCAGTCAGGCAAGTAGAAAATTCATCTACTTGCCCTACAGGGCAAGTGGGGAAAAAAGTTATTGTCATACCCTGGGTATAGTCATTCTCAGTTTAGTTCCATTTGTAGCAGTGACATAGACTAGGTATTGTGCCAGGCTGTGAATCTCTGTGCCATGCTCTGTGGGCAGCGGCTGAGGCCAAGCTGGACGAGGCGGAGAACAAACAGAAGGCGGGACCTTCAGGGGCAGCTGCAAGAGGTCGGGGTCGACAGAGGGGTGGAGCCAGAGGGCGAGGCAGAGGGCGAGGAGCGAGAGGTGCCACACTTGCTGCACCAGTGGCCCCTGTGAGGGCAGGGGTTGTGGAGGAGGTGCAGGCCATCTTGGGGGTGGGGCCGCCGGCTGTGGCGGCCACCGTCACTCATGACAGCGTTGACGCCCCATCCGTGGACAATGCCGCTGGCGCTGAACCCATCCTAGTCAGCGACGCAGAGTCTGAGGTCATCACGGACAGTGAAGAGGATGAGGAAGACTCTGAGAACATGGACGATTTTTTAAGTGATGAGTTTGATCGTTATGATAGATACCGTGGGAGTGACCACTCAGACTCAGAAATGAATTCTGATGAGGATGAGGAGGATGGGGACTATGTTCGAGGAACAGGAGCCTACTTTGGTGGCTTTGGCAGATGCTTCAGATGTGGTGAGTAACGTCATATTCCATTAGCATGGAAAATATGCATAGTGATCAAAAGTAATCTGATGGCAGCTACTTTCTGACAGAACTGGAAATCATCATACTTAATGTTTTTTGATTTAAAAAAAAATCCACTCCATTTTTGTTCTTATAATTTTGATGTTAATGACACCCCCCCCCCCCCCCCCCCCCCCGCCCACTTTTATTGAAAAAGTAGTTGGTAATAATGAACAGTGCTCAGGCATCCTTGTAAGAAGCTTAAATGTTTACATTTTCTCAAACACGAATACAGTAATAGTGTAAATATCATAAATACCAAACTGCATGATGATATTACTTTGCTTGTACTTCAGTATGTTCATGATGGTTGTTTGCATTAAACTTGATCTGAACATAGCGTTTTTGCTAACCTGATCTTCAGTGACGTCCCAGCATCACATCGTTCAAAGTTTTGAGTCCTGCTCAGTAATTTCTGATCCAGTTGAGCTCTGGTGGCTTGATCTGATACATCTCTCTTTGTGGTCACCTCTAACAGTGATGGCAGTCTCTGACCTTGTTCTTCAACTGACATGAACATGCAACTTTCATGCCCATTATCAAAGACATGGTGCCTGCAAGATGGGCAAACTAGGATTTTGTGTGCAGCCAGACCTCTTATTCATCGTTAACATTGGAACAAAACCAAATTTGGGAAATTTAATATTAATTTGAGGAAGTGGTTTAAAGCAAAATAGTGAGCTGGTTTAGCCTAGCAGTAAGGCGTTAGGCTGGTAAGCAGAGGGACTTCAGTTCGAATCTGCTTCGGTTCTCCTTTCTCTTTCAGAAGTTGTGGTCTGTGGACACTGTCTTGTGACTTTGTCCCTCACAATTTTTGAAACATTGAAATGGCTCTCATCACTGCCCATCTTAATGCAAGAGTCATTCTGGTGGTGACAGTGTAGTGATAGGGATATAATCTCCCTCTCCCCACCCTCCCCCCGCGCATCCACACCCCCTTCCCCCACCTTCTCCCCGTCCCTAATAAGCCTTATGCTTATGGTTTCTGTGGACGTTAAGCACCATGTTTACTTAAAGCAAAATCCCTGGTTTTAGTTTTATTTTGCTGTCTGCTACCGCTTGAACCAGGCTTGTTTTGAGGAGGCTAGTTTGTTGTCTTCACATGAGCAGCATCAACATTCCTGTTTCTTGTTGCCAGGTGCGAGGGGCCACTGGGCCAACGGGTGCCCCAACAGGTGAAGGCCAGCCAGCTAACCGCCACACCAGGCTCCATCTTCATGGCACCATCAGCAGCAAGGAAACCAACATTTGCAGTTCAGACATCCAGCTATGTCAGATTTGAACTGATCAGACATGAGTACACATGTGATGTGGCTCACCAAACTGTGTGAGTGACATGTGGGCCATGTTGCTGTGGTTGTGAATATAGTCCACTACAGGGGGTCAGGCTGGCCAGAATTCAGAACACACCCAGATGGCAAATGACCAGCACATGAAACTGACTTGAAGAGTCTTGTTAAATACAACAAATCACATGTGCGTACATGGATTGAGGATCAGATGACAGTGTGATGTAGCTTAGGATGTAAAGGAATAACTGCAGATGGTGTAACAATTTTGGAGTGTGTGTGTTTACATGTACATTTGGTGGTTTAGGTTGATGACTCTGAGAAACAACATACTGCATTAACATCCAGGCCAATTTCCTGCACAACACAAAGAACAGACCAAGAAAAACCATTATCACGTTATTACTTGAGGCTATGATCCACTCTCGATCAGTCATATGACTGCTTAAATACGATCAGTTGGACTACATGAAGTATGATCAGTTACTATGGAAAACCACAGATCATGAGGTTTCTGTTGAGAGTCTGTATAAGATGGGTTTCAAATGTGCTTCATTTGATTCTGATCTGACACAAGCCATCAACAGCCAGTGAAAATCGCATATTGTATAATTAATGGGAATTCTTGGTAGGCTGAGTCTACTACCAGGATGTACTGTGTTTGATCTAATAAACCAAGACTGCTTCCAAAGCAATGAAAAAATATTACAGATTTTCTTTGGGTCACTGGTGACATCGTGAATGGTGATGTGACAGATTTCATTATACCGTGAATGGTGACGTGACAGCTGTGATCATGAATGGTGATGTGACAGCTGTCATAATATGAATGGTGATGTGACAGCTGTCATAATATGAATGGTGATGTGACAGCTGTCATAATATGAATGGTGATGTGACGGCTGTCATAATATGAATGGTGATATGACAGCTGTCATACAATGAATGGTGATGTGACGGCTGTCATAATATGAATGGTGATATGACAGCTGTCATACAATGAATGGTGATGTGACGGCTGTCATATGAATGATGACATGACAGCTGTCATTCTTTCATCCCAGCTCTGACAGGGTAACAATGATGCCACCAACACTGCATGCTTTTTTTCCCTACACCGCTGTTTGCCATTCAGCTGCAATATTTACCTGCCATTCCATCGATCGGTACACAAATGTGGGACATAAAATGACACATGCATCATCAACAGTCTAAAATAGCCTTTATTCAAGAGCATAAATGGAGTGAAGAAATGTATAGAAAAAGAAGAAGCAAATGCCCCTGTAATTGGGATATTTTCAGTTTTTTTTTTTTTTTTAAGGAGACACTTCTTTTTGAAGAGGGACACACAGTAAAGGACTGATACTGGAACTTATTTTTTTGTTTGTTGGTATGATCATTTCAGATTTACAATATACTGTAGAAAAAAGAAGAAAAAATGACTTTCAGTATACAGATTTCTGCAAACAGTGTCTTCCCTAACCTATTTTGCTTATCGCCTATCAAAAGAGAAAAGTGTTTCCTTGTTACCAACCTGTAAAACAACCCCAACAGAACGACAGTACAGCATGTAATACAAACTGTAGACAACAACACCTGTTACACAGTTACATACAGTCAGAACACCACTTGTGAGGAGTTACAACCAGACAACCACCTGTCACGCAGTTACAGCCAGACAACTGCCTGTTACGCAGTTACAGCCAGACAACCACCTGTTACACAGGTACATACAGCCAGAACACTGTTACACAGTTACAACCAGCCAGAACACTACATGTTACACAGACAGCCAGAACACCACCTGTTATGCAGTTACATACAGCCAGAACACCACCTGTTACACAGTTACATACAGCCAGAAGTAGACCAGAGGATTCAGAGTATGCAAGTACACACACACACGAACACACACTTTCTTTCAGTTCCAGCTCAGCTGTCTTCCCATACTATGTACCCATTTTTAATATCACAGCATTTGCATCACAAAACATTGGTTTAATATGTATCATGTGAGCGCTCAGGGCATTGATGAGTGCATGATAAATGTACATTATTATTATTAAAATAATTATAAGTCCCCCACACACCTAATCAGTATTAGGCAATACTAACTTGATGATGCACTGTTACATTCTACAACTTGCAGAGCAATCCTGCTGACTTTCTCAGCTCACACCAGCTGACATCAGCTTCTGCTGGAATTTCCTTCTCAGTCTCCTTGGTACTTGCTTCTCATCAGTCACACCAAGTACTTGGTCCTTCTGCTTGTTCAACCAGTCTGGCTGCATCAGTCCTGATCTGCATGCTCATCAGACATCCACAACTCCACAGCCTCTAGCCAAACACTGGCCTCTCCCACTGGTTCAGTGTATGTCTGTTCTATAACACTCTACAGCCTCTGGCCAAACACTGGCCTCTCCCACTGGTTCAGTGCATGTCTGTTCTATAACACTCTACAGCCTCTGGCCAAACACTGGCCTCTCCCGCTGGTTCAGTGCATGTCTGTTCTATAACACTCTACAGCCTCTGACCAAACACCTCTACCACTGGTTCAGTGCATGTCTGTTCTATAACACTGCCTCTGGCCAAACAACTCTACCACCGGTTCAGTATATGTCTCTTCTAAAACACTCTGCAGCCTTTTGCCAATCACCTCTCCCACTGGTTCAGTGTACTACAACACCGCAGCCTCTGGCTAAACACCTCTACCTCTGGTTCAGTGTACTACAACACTGCAGCCTCTGGCCAGACACCTCTCCCACTGGTTCAGTGTACTACAACACTGCAGCCTCTGGCCAGACACCCCTACCACTGGTTCAGTGTACTACAACACTGCAGCCTCTGGCCAGACACCTCTACCACTGGTTCAGTGTACTACAACACTGCAGCCTCTGGCCAGACACCTCTACCACTGGTTCAGTGTACTACAACACTGCAGCCTCTGGCCAGACACCTCTACCACTGGTTCAGTGTACAACACTGCAGCCTCTGGCCAGACACCTCTACCACTGGTTCAGTGTACTACAACACTGCAGCCTCTGGCCAGACACCCCTACCACTGGTTCAGTGTACTACAACACTGCAGCCTCTGGCCAGACACCCCTACCACTGGTTCAGTGTACTACAACACTGCAGCCTCTGGCCAGACACCTCTACCACTGGTTCAGTGTACTACAACACTGCAGCCTCTGGCCAGACACCTCTACCACTGGTTCAGTGTACTACAACACTGCAGCCTCTGGCCAGACACCTCTACCACTGGTTCAGTGTACTACAACACTGCAGCCTCTGGCCAGACACCTCTACCACTGGTTCAGTGTACAACACTGCAGCCTCTGGCCAGACACCTCTACCACTGGTTCAGTGTACTACAACACTGCAGCCTCTGGCCAGACACCCCTACCACTGGTTCAGTGTACTACAACACTGCAGCCTCTGGCCAGACACCCCTACCACTGGTTCAGTGTACTACAACACTGCAGCCTCTGGCCAGACACCTCTACCACTGGTTCAGTGTACTACAACACTGCAGCCTCTGGCCAGACACCTCTACCACTGGTTCAGTGTACTACAACACTGCAGCCTCTGGCCAGACACCTCTACCACTGGTTCAGTGTACTACAACACTGCAGCCTCTGGCCAGACACCTCTACCACTGGTTCAGTGTACTACAACACTGCAGCCTCTGGCCAGACACCCCTACCACTGGTTCAGTGTACTACAACACTGCAGCCTCTGGCCAGACACCCCTACCACTGGTTCAATGTACGTCTGTTCTACAAGAAAAAGCTGACCGCACTGCTTGATCTTGTCTGCTTGCACACACACTTGGTTGAATTTGTGAATATATGGCTCACCACTCCCATGCGTGGTTTGCGAAAAGAGTGAACCCTCTAACAGTTTGCTCACCCATTTGCATCCCTGAATTCCCTCCTTTTCTCACCTGCTTTCACTCAGAACTATTGTTCATCCACATAATTATATACAGATATTCATACCCAAATACATTCAACTGTTATTCACCCACATACAGGTATTTATACACAAATACATGCAACATAATGATTCCACACAATACACACACAATAAATATTTCACACAAATAAGCTATAATATATGTGACACCTGTTACTCAAAACTTGTACCAAGCAGTACATTTGGATGACGAGAAACATCAACTGTGTGCCCCAGACCAGAGCTTGGTGGAAGACCAACACCACATCAACAGGTTATCTCTGAAGACCAGTGGCCCAACACACACAGCCTGAGTTCAGTGCATCTGGCAAGCACCAGCTGAAAAGAGGGAACCCACTGGACGTGGAATATTACAAGGTGATCGAGGTTCATTCTGCTGTGCTAGGCAATCCACCATTGATGTGTAGTACCTGTGCTCAATGTCCACTCAGAGCACGCTATTACTCGCATTCTGCTAGGCAATCCACTAGCAAGGTGTGCAGCACCTGTGCTCAATGCCCATGCAGACCACACCATTACTCTGATCAAACTTTAGTTCATTGTGCATCACAGCGTTGACAAGTTCATGGTCAGCTGTGATTCCATTTCAACAGTACCATAAAACCATAGACTAAATTTAATTCAGCTGTTTTGATGCTCAACTGCAACCTGTCAAACTGGCCCTGACCTGACTGCTGTGAGGTCAGATGAACAGGAACTCCTCAGAAAACATACTGTGTAAAAGCAAATTGCAAACAGATGCGCTGAATAGGAAGCAAGTACAATCACCTGTCAAACAGGCCCTGACCTGACTGCTGTGAGGTCAGATGGACAGGAACTCCTCTGACAACACACTGTTTAAAAGCAAATTGCAAACAGACGCACTAAACAGATGGACAGGCACTACACAGACAATACACTGTTTAAAATCAAACTGCGAACAGTCACACTAAACAGGATGCAGGTCAAATCACCAAGTGGCAGAGCTCTGACCAAGGCACTGGCAACAGCATGCAGATCACTAAAATACCACACAGAGAATGAGCACTAAGACAGTTCACAGCTAGGAGGCAGTCCCACATTCCCAAAAAACTTCTTTTTTCTGCCACTGCCTTCTTTCAGACTTACCAGGAAATGATAAAAATGTAGTTCATGTAAAACTGCAGCACATAAAATGAACAAAAATCAAACATCTGGTCACAAAACAGAACTCACCATGTCTGTAATACTGTTAATTGATACATTTCCAGTGTACTGAATCCTCCATAATATGCACGTGGTTTAAAATGTTGAACATAAACAGGCAAAATAAAACTGCAAAACTAACAAAGAAAAGAGATAACAAACTGATCATAATATTTAACACTGTATAACCACAGACAGAGACATCATCTGCAGTCTAGAACAAGAAAACTGATCACAAAAATGAAAAGTAAAATTGTGTACTTTTTCTGTGGGTTTTCTGTGGCCTGAATACAGAACTGAGAGTACAGCCACTTTAGTGACATCAAACTGAAATGCAGAAAAGCTGTGTACAAAATGTGGTAAAGAGTGCATGGACAGAACTGAGAGTACAGCCACTTTAGTGACATCAAACTGAAATGCAGAAAAGCTGTGTACAAAATGTGGTAAAGAGTGCATGGACAGAACTGAGAGCACAGCTACTCCAGTGACATGGAACTAAAATGTGGGAAATCTTAGTACAAAACATGGTAAAAGAGTACATAAACAGAACTGAGAACACAGCTACTCCAGCAACAGACTAAAATGTGGGAAATCTTAGTACAAAACATGGTAAAAGAGTACATAAACAGAACTGAGAACACAGCTACTCCAGCAACAGACTAAAATGTGGGAAATCTTAGTACAAAACATGGTAAAAGAGTACATAAACAGAACTGAGAACACAGCTACTCCAGCAACAGACTAAAATGTGGGAAATCTTAGTACAAAACATGGTAAAAGAGTACATAAACAGAACTGAGAACACAGCTACTCCAGCAACAGACTAAAATGTGGGAAATCTTAGTACAAAACATTGTAAAAGAGTACATAAACAGAACTGAGAACACAGCTACTCCAGCAACAGACTAAAATGTGGGAAATCTTAGTAAAAACATGGTAAAAGAGTGCATTAACAGAACAGAGCACAGCTACTCCAGTCACAGACTAAAATGTGGGAAATCTTAGTACAAAACATGGTAAACGAGTACATAAACAGAACTGAGAACACAGCTACTCCAGCAACAGACTAAAATGTGGGAAATCTTAGTAAAAACATGGTAAAAGAGTGCATTAACAGAACAGAGCACAGCTACTCCAGTCACAGACTAAAATGTGGGAAATCTTAGTACAAAACATGGTAAAAGAGTGCAAGAACAAAGTGTCAGTGATGCTGATGACTTATAAAATCAACACTAAATCAATGATAATTTGAATCGCATTTTTTTTAAAAACTGCAGATTGTGTTCTTTTTCACCTGATCGAACCATCCCAAGGTGTCACTTTCAATTCAAATCTGAGAAGGCTTGTTAAATTTGTTATGAAAAATATCCTCATCAAAACACATTTTGTCCAATGCTGGCAACAGATACAAGAAATCAGAAAAACTTCCATTGCAAGATTTTGTTTTGAAAAGCCCTGTTGATTTCATATCAAATTCAGAAACCCACTTTATGTGCCTGCATTCAGTACAAAACATGTCAGGGTTTTTAGTTTGCCTGCCACATATTGCTGCTTTCTGTGTTCTGAATGAGGGCTGTATGCTCACATCACCGGAGGAAAGGCATCATTGGGGCTGCTGGTGACAAACTGCACAAGCAAAGACCAAAAACAAAATCTCTCTTTCTTCCTGTTTCTCACTAAATATACACTTACACACATAAACTTTGTCAAATTACAAAACCAAATGTGATCAATGATACTAAAAGTAAAAATGTCAACTGTTTGATGCCACTAGTCTTGAAAGAAAAACATCCAAGTGTTCTCGAAAGTGGTGAGAAAGTGTAAAAGTCTAAATCACACACATATGTGCATGATGTGAATGATGTATAATGTATACAAACACCCAAAAGCAAAGATGTTTTATTGATCTTTCCCCACAAAGGAACACATGCTGTTTGAATGATATGTGCCTGTGTCATGTGCACCCTTTCCACCGGCACCAGTTCCTCATCCAGTACAGCAGAGGGGCAGGACAGCTCTGGGGGTCCAGCATCAGGCCTTAAGCCGGCACCAGTTCCTCATCCAGTACAGCAGAGGGGCAGGACAGCTCTGGGGGTCCAGCATCAGGCCTTAAGCCGGCACCAGTTCCTCATCCAGTACAGCAGAGGGGCAGGACAGCTCTGGGGGTCCAGCATCAGGCCTTAAGCCGGCACCATACTGATGCCAGGTTTGATTCCCAGAGTCAACTTTCAGTGCAGACTTTCTTATGATGTCTGCACCGCCCCTGTGTGCTATCACATGCCACTGTAGACATCTGTATGCACACTATCAGTTCCAAACTCACACAAATACTGCACACACTGGTAGGAATGGGGAACACTGCTGCAGCCCTACCCTGCTGAGAAGGACAAGTTGTAGAGAACAAGGCAAATGTCACAAAAAGACAGGACATCAGTACAAAATAGAAAAGGGAAGAAAAAAGTGTTTTGTTGTCCTGTCCTATTTTGCTGAAGTACGTTTGCCTTGGTCTTTACCCAGCTAAGGTATCCCCAATTTCCAGCAAGAGTCATAAAGTTTTTTTCTTTTTCTTTTTTTAAATATATATAAAAATTTTAAAAAAAAAGGGGGGGGGGGGGGGGGGGTCAAAAGCTGTCACCTTTTTTTTAAAGGGATGGGTTCATAAAAGTGGTTCTCCGTGAGCAGGACATGGATGTATATCCCAACTGAACTCTCAGCTGGGTATGAAAAATTGCTTTGATGTAATAGGCATTTTGATATTTAGGGACACGTAGAAAGCACTTGGTCAAGGGGAAAAAGGATAACATTAGGAACTGGGTATAACCAGAATGTACTTTGTATGTACTTATTATATGTCTTTGGATCAGTGCTTGGGTACTAAGCAGGTAAACATCTTGTTCAAAACAGCCTTGCAGAAAGGTACATACTTGACCAGAAGGACCAAGGTTCGCAGAAACAGCATGCGTAAATAGTCAGCAAATGCTAACTTTGGGGAGGGAACAGACATGATAGAAAGCGACAGTGCCAAGAAGGCCTCCACACTGAACAGTGGACAACGACAAGCAAGATTCAGTCCATCAGTCAGCGCTTTCGCCATGGGGTAAAATGCCTTAGGCGGATCCCTTAGAGATGGTAGCAGAATATAAGTCTCAATCTCCTTGCAAATGCTGATTGTCTCAGCTAGGCCTCCTCTGCAAATGTTGTTTTCATCAGTGATACCAAGAAGATATCCAATGCCATACCAGAAATAACAGTAGTCAGAAAGATCATCCACGGTGCACCGGATCCCACTCGATTCAGGATACATCACAATCGCTCCCATGAATCCACATTGAACCAGTGACATGTCATACTGTGACAGCCATACAGTTTCCACATTCTCACGCTTGTTCACATCCTCCCTCATCCTTCTCCCCACAGAACTGTGCATCATGCGCACTTTGGCTATGGACTTGTAGGCCTCTGCCGATGGATCCCACACATTGCCGTAATGCCAGTGCAGCACATGCTGAAAGGTCATGAAGTAGCGACGCAGAGACTTGACTGGGCTGTTGGACTGCCCCGTGAACACAAGCGGCTCCAGAAGGTTGATCACACTCAGCCCACTGATCAATGACGCCAACATGCTGAATGTGCATGAGAAGATGTTGTCCTGGAAGAATTTTTTGCCTCGGTTAAACTTACGCAGATCAAAACCCTCTGGCATTGGTGGTGGCAGACAAGATTCAGAAAATGAATCTGAAACCCTGGCTCCACTCTGCTGGAGACGTTGCAAGTGCTCCATACTGACCTGTTTGATTTTTATTCTGTTGCATTGGAGCTGAAGGCTAATTATCACTAAACATGTAGGTAAACTGACACAGTGTAGTTGAAAGTGGACTTCACACGGTGGCTGCTGCTGGCTGCAGATTGTGGTGGCTGCAGTGGCACCGTGCCCAAGTTGGCTGCAGGGGAAGAAGCTGGCAGGGGGCTGCGCCTGGAGCTGTTGTGCATTTCAGTGTGAGCTGGTGCCAATGTTCATCTCAGTGTGAAGGTAATGTTCATCTCAGTGTGAGCTGGTGCCAATGTTCATCTCAGTGTGAAGGTAGTGTTCACCTCAGTGTGAAGGTAGTGCCAATGTTCATTTCAGTGTGAAGGTAGTGTTCATCTCAGTATGAAGGTAGTTCCAGTGTTCATCTCAGTGTGAAGGTAGTGCCAGTGTTCATTTCAGTGTGAAGGTAATCTTCACTCAGTGTGAAGGTAGTCCCAGTGTTCATCTCAGCGTGATGGTAGCCCCAGTGTTTATCTCAGTGTGAAGGTAGCGTCAGTGTTTATCTCAATGTGAAGGTAGTGCCAGTGTTCATCTCAGTGTGAAGGTAGTGCCAGTGTTCATCTTAGTGTGAAGGTAGTGCCAGTGTTCATCTCAGTATGAAGGTAGCGCCAATGTTCATCTCAGTGTGAAGGTAGCGCCAATATTTATCTCAGTATCTGCAATCTCTTGTACCCTGGAATATAACCAATCAATAATGAACAACAGAGAATTAACAAATTGCCCAATTTAATATTTGTGGTATTTTTGTCTATGTTTCAGGATTGAATGTCTTGCTGTTGACTTTTGAACTGTATGACTTCACTTGTCTTTTGCTTCTTTTTGTTCTGTTATCAAATCTAATATGTTAAAGTTAAATATAAATATAAAACCAAGAAAGGCATGGAAAAACAACATTTATGTAAATTGTAACAATAAGAGGTAATCTCTATACTGTTAAAGTGTTACAAAATATTTGTTTCTTTACTCTTACACTTCAGTCATACACTTCTGCTCCTCTGTGGTGGTCAACATTTATCAACCATGCCAGGTTAGATCTCAGACTTTAACTGGCACTTGTAGATTCCTGGCTGGTTTGTTTACCTTCTTGTGTAGCTAGCCTATTGTCAACTGGCTCAGAACAAGTGGAAGGAACTGGTTTAGAACTATCTACAAAAAACAAAAACAAGTCAGTTTTCTGCTTTGCCTTTCGTGACATTATGCTGAGCTGCAAAATGTGGTCTGTCCCGCATGCAAATGAATGGCGGGAAACTAGTAATGCAGGCAGAAACTGACACAGGCCGTGAACTGCCACTGACCTCAATAGATACCACCCACCCTGGCTTGGCAGCTGTCAAAGTTAACATGTTCTAACAACCAACTTCACACCCTGGCATTAGAGAGACAGACACTGAGTGAGAGACTGCTTAAAGTTCTTACTTAAAACACATTCTGTCATACAGATCTGGACTGTTTTCAGTAAGTAAATGCATGGGGTTTGAGCAATTGTGTGAGACGGGTTTATTTTGTGTAATAAATATGTTTTCCTGTGTATTTGTGACTCCTTCAAGTGATTTATTTCAGGTACACCATTTCAATGACTACATTTGTATATGGTCATTGGGAGTAACAAATGCTTACTGACATTTTCAATGGTAGTCTTTTTAATTTGATGCAGTAAACAACAAGAGTACTACTGAAGATCTTGACAGGTTTGTGTTACTATGCCATATGGCCTTCAAAAGACCTCTAGATCTCTAGGGTGATGCAAAAGTAAAATACAACAAATCACATCCATCAATAGCATGCTGAAGGTAACACATATACCTACAAAAATATAATTCAAAATATTGCCAGTTACATAATTGTCGGCATTCAAACACACAAAATGTTCAAAAGAACACCTATTTTAACAGGACAACACAAACCACGTTTGGTAAACCCCTTTTCTGAGCAACAGACAGGTTGATAAACAATGATAAATGAAAATTGTCTTCGTGTTCGGTTTCAATTATTGGTGCTGGAGTGTCCCACTGTGTTGAAGTTTAAGTCGATAATTTTTACTTACTATCGTTTATCTGTCTTACTTAAAAAGCTCTATCAAAATCAGCCTTCTTCTCAACCTTTTTGTCTGGTCGATCAAGATCTTATTTCACAACGTAGTAGCCAACTTTGTTTCAGTTTATGATTATATTATTTTAGATATAGATTATAAATTGCATGTTTACCCTCTACCTGAGCCAGAAGGTCAGAAGGCAGTTGATGTGACCGTCAGCACATTACACTGTGTCCCTCAAAAGATGCATCCTAGCTGAAACTATGCGGTCAACAGCCATCGGGTTCACGTCAAGTTCGACTTCATTGTTGCTTTACGTCTACATTGACCGTGCAGACTACTGGGGACGGGGAACCCAGAACGGCCCCTCGACGTTCACACAGTTCCTGAGCTCTGATCGAGCCATCGGGTCCGGAAAAGTTATGTTTAAGTGCAGTCACTTGGGTCTGAACAGAAAGTGAAGCCCACTGACAAGGGAGATCACTGAAGTGGTACTAAACAGGGGAGATCACTGCCTCACAGCTGGGCCCATCCGAGCTGGCCACAGACAGAATAATACGTTTGTATTAAATTCTGTGTCTGTGCACCAGTCCCGTAGACTTATTCTTCTGCACTATAATCTATGTACTTACTAACGTCATCGGCCAGTGATATAGATATATAGATAGATGTAGATATGCGAAAGCTGTCACGGAGGAAAGTAGAACAGGGAAAGCTGTAGTAAACTGAGTCTGCCAAAAGCTTGTGAAGGAGAAGGAAGGAGGAATGTTGGG
Organism: Alviniconcha strummeri; assembly: GCA_963584105.1. Classification (NCBI taxonomy): domain Eukaryota; kingdom Metazoa; phylum Mollusca; class Gastropoda; family Provannidae; genus Alviniconcha; species Alviniconcha strummeri. The sequence continues at coordinate 846,157 of OY757543.1, forward strand.
TTTAACAGTCACAGAAACCTGTAGATGTTAAGACCAACATATTTATGATGCAATGGTGCAAACATTCAAAAGTTTGAAGAACAGACTTGCTGAACTTTGCTTGCACTTGCATACACTGTGCACACACACACACACACACACACACACACACACACACACACACACACACACACACACACACACAGATGCACGTGTGTGTGCACATGCATGGACAGACATCTCCTCTCTTGTTTTTCTGCCTATAGTCATTTTGTTAGTTTGCCCTTTCTCTGCTCAGGCTAATTCTCCTAACTGTCCAGAAAATCAACAGTTTTCATCAGGAAAAGCTTTCTTGTATCCATGGCTGTTCTTGGGCTGCTAGGAGACGATGGTTGGTGGGTGGTATAGGCAGCTTGCTATCATACAGCACTGGTATTCGTCATCATGCACGAATAATTATGTAATGTTTCCAAAATAAATCCTTTGAGGTCAATGATAACAGCATGTCTTAGCATTATGTTTTAATTAATGAGGGCAATATTTAAGGGAATAACCAGTTTGAAAATTAGTGTTTCAATGATATTTGTGTATGTCTTGTTTTGCATATTTGTGTAGGGACTGATTTTGTGGGTTTTACTTGAGAAAGGATTTACATAAATATGAGAAGAGAGGAGTGTTTTCCCTGCCTACTTTCACTTTTCAATGGGTATAGTTAGTATTGAGCAGGGCAAGGCACTCAAAGCCAACCTGCTGGGCTTGCATTTGAGAGGTAGGGTAATGTGTATGCAGTCAGATATGCAGTTAGATTGATGCATTTGCTTATGACACAGTTTGATCATCCTGAATGAACCTGTGCAGTGTACATGATGTTAAACATCAATTACAAACTAACTCTAACAAAAAGCCGATGTAAAATGTTTGTGCAGCAGACAACCTCATGGACAAGCACTTGTCTGTAGCCATGCCACCCTTCCACCAACACATAGACACATATCTATAGATGCATAGCTCTCTCTCTCTCTCTCTCTCTCTCTCTCTCTCTCTCTCTATATAGAGAGAGAGAGAGAGAGAGAGAGAGAGAGACAGACAGACAGACAGACAGACAGACAGACAGACAGAAAGAGAGAGACACACACACTCAAAGTCAAACACACACACAAAGTATTTGAGGGAGTCAGTAGATCAGAACAAAATATACTCCTGCATAAAATTTGGTTGTTTTCTTATTAGGCATGTATTATTTGACTTGTCCCAATTTCTATTCAAAATGTGAATGCACACTGGCAACTTTGGAATTACGATCTGTACAAAAATTACCTTTGTGCACCATGTATTGGTACTTTTCTGGATGCATGCATGCATGAACGTAAAGTGCACACACATATATTTATGCAAACACCCACACCCACACAACAGAACAAAATTCATGCAAGTTGCTGTATATTTTCAAATGTCACCATACCTTTACAGTACACACACACACACACACTCTCTCTCTCCCTCTGACATCAGTAGGACACTTTACTGATACCAGTGCTCCAGCAGCCAAGAAACCTGCTGTCCATGGGCTACTGTCACTCATTCAGTAGTGTACAACCAGAGTGCAGTGTCACTCATTCAGTAGCGTGCAATCAGAGTGTAGTGTCACTCATTCGGTAGGGTGCAACCAGAGTGCCCTGGGTCTGCTGGGAGGCTGTGAACAGTGCTGTACCGCTGCTACAGAGATGCCCTTAGGGCTCATCTCAAGACGAGTTGCTCAACAAATGTTCATGCAACAACCGCAAAAATGCAACACCTGTTACTACGAATGACCCTTACTGGGACCAACATCAAGCTCTCAGGACACAGCAATACTTACTGCTGTAACAATGTTCACTGCCACTGGCCTAGAACACAAGCTTTCTCTCAGGACACAGCAATACTTACTGCTGTAACAATGTTCACTGCCACTGGCCTAGAACACAAGCTTTCTCTCAGGACACAGCAATACTTACTGCTGTAACAATGTTCACTGCCACTGGCCTAGAACACAAGCTTTCTCTCAGGACACAGCAATACTTACTGCTGTAACAATGTTCACTGCCACTGGCCTAGAACACAAGCTTTCTCTCAGGACACAGCAATACTTACTGCTGTAACAATGTTCACTGCCACTGGCCTAGAACACAAGCTTTCTCTCAGGACACAGCAATACTTACTGCTGTATCAATGTTCACTGCCACTGGCCTAGAACACAAGCTTTCTCTCAGGACACAGCAATACTTACTGCTGTAACAATGTTCACTGCCACTGGCCTAGAACACAAGCTTTCTCTCAGGACACAGCAATACTTACTGCTGTAACAATGTTCACTGCCACTGGCCTAGAACACAAGCTTTCTCTCAGGACACAGCAATACTTACTGCTGTAACAATGTCAACTGCCACTGGCCTAGAACACAAGCTTTCTCTCAGGACACAGCAATACTTACTGCTGTAACAATGTTCACTGCCACTGGCCTAGAACACAAGCTTTCTCTCAGGACACAGCAATACTTACTGCTGTAACAATGTCAACTGCCACTGGCCTAGAACACAAGCTTTCTCTCAGGACACAGCAATACTTACTGCTGTAACAATGTTCACTGCCACTGGCCTAGAACACAAGCTTTCTCTCAGGACACAGCAATACTTACTGCTGTAACAATGTTCACTGCCACTGGCCTAGAACACAAGCTTTCTCTCAGGACACAGCAATACTTACTGCTGTAACAATGTTCACTGCCACTGGCCTAGAACACAAGCTTTCTCTCAGGACACAGCAATACTTACTGCTGTAACAATGTTCACTGCCACTGGCCTAGAACACAAGCTTTCTCTCAGGACACAGCAATACTTACTGCTGTATCAATGTTCACTGCCACTGGCCTAGAACACAAGCTTTCTCTCAGGACACAGCAATACTTACTGCTGTAACAATGTTCACTGCCACTGGCCTAGAACACAAGCTTTCTCTCAGGACACAGCAATACTTACTGCTGTAACAATGTTCACTGCCACTGGCCTAGAACACAAGCTTTCTCTCAGGACACAGCAATACTTACTGCTGTAACAATGTCAACTGCCACTGGCCTAGAACACAAGCTTTCTCTCAGGACACAGCAATACTTACTGCTGTAACAATGTTCACTGCCACTGGCCTAGAACACAAGCTTTCTCTCAGGACACAGCAATACTTACTGCTGTAACAATGTCAACTGCCACTGGCCTAGAACACAAGCTTTCTCTCAGGACACAGCAATACTTACTGCTGTAACAATGTTCACTGCCACTGGCCTAGAACACAAGCTTTCTCTCAGGACACAGCAATACTTACTGCTGTAACAATGTTCACTGCCACTGGCCTAGAACACAAGCTTTCTCTCAGGACACAGCAATACTTACTGCTGTAACAATGTTCACTGCCACTGGCCTAGAACACAAGCTTTCTCTCAGGACACAGCAATACTTACTGCTGTAACAATGTCAACTGCCACTGGCCTAGAACACAAGCTTTCTCTCAGGAGTGTCTGGCTGATTGTTTTTCTTTTCTTTTTTTCTTTATTCAATTCTGGTTGCTTTTCCAGACAAAGCTTTGGACAGCATTTCCCATCACCACTGTGGGTAGCTTTTCCATGCAACATTTGGCCAGCATTTTCCAACGAACCTTGGGTAGCTTTTCCCATTTAAACCTGGGTAATTTATTCCCATTAAAGCTTGGGCACATTTCCCATCAGAACTGTGCATATCATCTGCCATGAAAGGGGGAAGGGTGTCACACAGACGAGACTTTCAACCCACAACCTCTTACCCTGTGCATGTAACAACTGCTGGACACAAAATAAAACCGTGTGCAGTTTGTAACTTGGTACAGTTCAAAGACATGTTTCTTGCATAGACATTCGAACTCCAGGTAATCTTTCCATGAAAAAAAGCTGTCTAAAAGACTAAAATCATGTTATCCACAAGTTGTTTGTCAGCATTTAAAACAAGCACAGGAATAAAGTTTGTCCCCCCCACCTCACACCTCACATATACACATGCACACACACACACACACACACACACACACACACACACACACACACACACACACAGATACAGCAAAGTGTGTGTGCTCAGGTACTGTGTCCTTTTCTTTCTTTTTTGCCTAGGTAGCGAGTGTGTATGCACTAGCGAACATGAAAAAAGGAGGAAACAATAATTCATCTTTGCGTATATACATGCACACCTGTCCTGTAATACAGACACAATAAAACATACTTCAGAATCCAGCAAATAAGGTTACGTTACATTCATTCCGCACAACTTCTCTGTGCTTTTTTGTTTTGCTTCTTCTTTTTTTAACAGCTGGTAGGCCGGTGCCTTTGGCTATGTGGTTCATTGAGTGCATCCTTGGATCATTGTGCTTTCATATAATTACTCATTTCAGTGGAACCCTCCTAACATGAAATCCCAAAGGATGACATTTTGCTTTTGTACACATGAATATGAGATCCTCACTCCATTTTCAGTCCAGTTAAAATCATGGCTGTTAAGAAAAAACAACTGGGTGGTCTACTATGTCTATCACCAAGGTGGTCCATCATGTCTTTCATCAAAGTGGTCTGTCATCAGGGTTTCACTGTAGCTCAGAGGTAGTATTGCTGGTCCCAAGGCCCCCATGTTAAGAGGGTCTCTCTGTGTCGGGCTTCCCTGCAAACAGTCTTTTGATCAGACCCATGTTTGCCCTCTCCAGCTCATCTACTGACCGCTGCAGCTCCCGTATCTGTGTTTCCTGCACTGCTGTCACCAGATCCAAGTCCTGCAACACAGCACACCCACTTCATGCAATAAAGAGAGAGAGAGAGAGAGAGAGAGAAGGAGAAGCTGCAGTTACACATACAGTTAATCTGTTGTTCCACCTTAATTCCCTTCAGCACAAGTAGTTCAACAATGCAGCCTGCATTAACAGTCAGTTACAGTCATTAACTAAAAAGTCCTGTCATATACTATGTAATGCTTCTGGCTGCATTATCTTTAACGGTAGAATTCCTTTTGCCAGGCAATGGGACATGTTATCTTTAATGGCAGAGATTCTATTGCCAGGCAATGGGACACTTTATCTATTTAATGGTAGAGATCCTATTGACAGGCAACAGGAAATGTACTGAAATGAACCTTTGCACTTCAAATGCATGTGGCCCTTTTTAATACTTTTTCCTCTCTTTGTTGACAATGGACTTATTTATCACTCAGAACTGCCAAAACAGTGAAGGGGAAAAAAAGAGCAAGAACAAAAAAAACAAAAACAAAAAAATGAGATTTGTTTCAGTATTGATGATCACTTGGCATTTACCACTCTTCTCCTTGGTGAAGTTGTTTCTTGTCTCAATCAAACATACTGAGTTGGGCAACAAAACAACAAAGAATAAGAGCAACATGCTTAGACAACTCACATTCAATTGCAAAACCATGAAAGACATACTAACTATCCCCATGAGCCACGCAAGCATATTATTATGTGCACAATGTTTTTTCGTGTGCATGTACTGATGCAGTAATCACTGAAATTACAATGTTTAAACAAGTGGCCAAAGATCTAAAAACCCAAATTTGCACTTCACATATTTGTTATACCTGTGACATTGAAATAAGGTTGAGATTATAAAACCTACTCATTGAAATAAATCTGCAGACTCCAAGCAAGGTCTGAAAGACCTCACTTAGTGTCGAAGAAATGAAACGTCAATTATTTCTCTCAGATACTTGAGTTGTGTTCACTTTGACCTGTACATGATGAAATGACTGCTGTTCATTATTGTGTAATCTGTCATTTCATTAAGTGTGATTGATGATGTGGATGGTACCGTTAATTTGCCATGCCACTGTCTACATCCTGGTACATTTTTCTGCAAATTTTGACCATGGACTGGAAAAATATCTACTTCGTTGTGTTTGGACTTTTCCTTCTGGCACTGCAATGTGTGCCAAAACAATTGCTCAGCAGGCCAGGCTGCACAGCTAATTGGGTACATGGGTATCTGTCCACTCTGCCCATGTCACACACCGGGTATCCGTCTACTCTACCCGCGTTGCACACTGGGTATCCGTCCACTCTGCCTGTGTTGCACACCAGGTATCCCTTCAATCTGCCCGTGTTGCACATGGACTCCACTCACTCCACTTGCCTGTTTTGCTCCAAGGAGAAACTGTTCAGTCTTGACACTGCTGTGCCTCCTTTCATTAACGTCAGTATTGTTCTTTCTCCTGTTTCTCTCGCCATGGATATTGTACCAGCCTTCTTTGCTGTGTCAGCAGGTGTATATCATAGCATTCATTGCCAGCAGCTGCTGCACTTGCCATGCAGACCGAAGAAGAGGCAACTGTACAGGGCTGGGCGTGGAGCATAGGGTACGAGAAGGAGGGATAAAATGTCATCTGATATTAGATGTTTGTGACATGGGTTTCTGGTGAAATCACTGATGACTGGTCCACTCAGGGTGATTAGGAATAAAACACTCCTTCTGTTGATGCCAAATGCAGGTGTAGAAGGCTGTGTTTGTGCATGCATGTATGTAATGTGAGTGTATGTGTGTGGGAAAGATCAGGCAAAAACCTGTGGTCTGTGTGGGGTTTAAAGCTGCTGCAGACATAGGTGACATACCACAGATGCAATAGTGCTCAAGTGACAGGCATTCTTCAATGCAAATAAACCTTGACAAAGTTGACCAACACCTTCACACCCATCTTCCCAGCCCTGTCTCATTGCTGTAGCAATCCTCCTGATTGTAACACACAAGGAACTGTGTATTCTAAACATTTCCTGGTTTAGGTCGATACAAGTCCACTAGTCTTGGCATTTCTTAACTGGGAGCTGAGCGTGAGCTGCCATTGTGTCAGCCTGTGCTGACTGTTGATCTACAATAGGTCTGGCTGAAACAGTGCCTCATGATTTAACACCTGCCCTAGCCTTTCCATGTGTTGCTTGTGGCCTTGCTGCCACAAACATCTTGACACTTTGCTACTGTGTGACTTGTGGCTGTGGCGTGTAGCCCATGTCTGCAGCAGCCTTAAGAAGAATCTATGCTGACCTGAAGTTTTTGCTTCAGTTCCAACATTTGATGTTTTTCCCTCTCCTCCTTTAAGGCCTCTTTGTTTGCAGATCGCCAATACTCTGCCAGCAGTGTTGCTGCCGCCACACTAAACATCACAAACTCCCCAAGCATCTCAGCTCCCAGTTCAATGGCCATTTCTTCGCTCAGCTTCTCCACATTCTTTGCTTTTCCCATTCCCATCAGACGTAGCCGGATGTTGACTTCCATCCAGTGGTAAACTGTGGACAAGCAAGGGTTTTGTCATTAGAACATACTGCGAAACAACCAATGTTTCATCATGAAAACATGGTGTTAACCAACAAAGGAATCACAATCTGAAACACATTGAGGCCCAGAGCGACTGCAGAATCAACAAGCAAGGGAGTTAATTAGCGCTTGAAAGATGTCATACAAAAACAACAACAAAGACCTAGTTGCTTACGGTAACTCTTACCTGGCAGGCCAGTAAATACAAGGTACATAAACTCTAGCAGAGGTATTTCCTCTGCCAGCCTGCTAGTTTCTACTAGCCTGCCAGTGAGCAATCACCCAATTGAATGCAGTTATTCACTAAATTCAGGTAATTTAAAAATACGCAATTTATAATGAGGTGCATAGAAAACTGACAAAATGGCAGCAGTTTTGCACTGCAATAGCCATGTCACAACCAATATATTTATTAGTGATGCATGTACATCACTCTGGCAGATATTCAAATGTGCTGTGTAAAGTATAAGTCACTCCATCAGTCACATGTAACTAGAGTTCACTGAGTCTTCTCGAGAGCACAAATTTGATCTCAAAATCACACACACACACCCCCCCACACACTCAAGCCTAGTTTTGTTTTATCTTCTGTGAAGTACCTGGGGATGGAACTAATGCATTTTAGTTCACAGAAGGCTGTTGTCATAGTGCTGAATAGATTACCATCATATTTTGTGAGTTGGAGTCAGGGTGAACCCCAAGATCCTATTCCTAACTTTGTCTGAAAATGTCATTTTGTTGGTATCAATAATGACTGACAATGGTAATTTAAACAGTAAGAAGACAGACCAGAAAGGTGTCTTTCTGTTGGAGTGACATCCATTTAATATCTAACTAGAATCTAGATAAATGTTACATAATTCTAAAAAATAACAACCAAAAACAACAACAATCAAACAACATATTTTTATTAGCAAGCATTTACAATAACTTTCGAATTGTATGCATTGTTTGTAGAGGTCATTTGGCCACAGTTTTGTCCAATAAGAGAACAAAACTTTCAAAACCTGACCTCTCGTGTATTAATAAGAGTTGATACCTACAATACTATTTGACCACTGTTGGGTTAGAGAGTGGCTGTGGAAAAGGCTGGCATCTGTTTTTTCCAGTACTTATCTTTTCCTATCAAAGCTAAGTTTTCAGCTGTGTTCATCATGCTGACCATTTTTGTGAGCATCTGAAACAAAAAAGAAGCTTCTAAAATGCAGTTTGTTTTGTGCCATTTTCATCTTGTAATACAGCTTATATACCACAACGTTTTGATCTTTATTTGATTTTAAGTGCCCTCTTCTTCTGTTAATGACCATCGCGCACTGGCCACAAAGTTGGCCATTACTGTCATTTTAGGGTACTGCGCAGTTTTGATAGATAATAGTGATACAGGCAGAAAACAAAATGTTTTGGAATTTATTGGGAGGGGAATGACACCTTCGACTTGAAGGTGCCATGGGTGGGAAACTGAGCTGCATCCGGGGGGAGTTCGTTCCAGTCCCTGACTGTGCGGGGGAAGAAGGTGCTGCTTCAGTAGTCCGTGCGGCTGCTGAATGTTGCTGTGGTATTGGAGGCTGTTTATTAGAACTCCAGTTTAAGATAACCACTTTCTTTTAAAACATTTATTACGCATTACAACTCTTATTACAAGGCAACGAACAGTCTCTCTCCAGATTCACCCTGAAACAAACGTAACGTAAATTTCAAAGCATAAAAGTTAAAACTTTTATGATGAAATGTTTTCGTTTTCTTCAATACCGATGTTACAGCTTTGACACCAGAAATAACTTTGGTCGTTTTCACGATATGTTATGTTTGTGTTCGCCCTGATATAACCGTAATGGCTGACTGGGCGTAAAACACCAAGTTACTTACTTACGTTTGCGTCTATAAAATTCCTTAATTGCACTCCATTAGCTGGGATGGGTGAGTAACTGTTCTTCAAAATCTCTGTGCCTCGGACCAAACAGATCGAGCGATGACCTTGTAAGGTGACGCCTAAGATTATACTTACTTTGTGCCGGCGGCATACAGACATATTTTCTAAAGAAGGGTGAGGTCTTTGCATTCTTTTTGATCTGATTGGCAATTGGCTTGCTGACTTGTTTTAAGGCTAAGTAGCCGAGTTTCACTATGGGGAAGGCCCCGGCCACCATAACTTGCGTGTTTCCTTAGAGTAATCTCCCTTGCGCGACCCACTCAGAATCGTCTGCAAGTCTATTTTAGCTGTGATTTGTTTTGGTTTCGAAGCCTATGTAAAATTCTCGTAAAAAATAACATCATATCTGGTTAGAAAAGGATTGTTTGTGTCTCAAAGCACACATGAATACCCTCGATGGAAAGGGATATGTGTGAAATTGCCATCATAGTTTTGCATAATTTATGGAAGCACTAGAAATCGACAGAAACTGGAACTCGGCGCTGGACAGCAGATTTGACCACTGGTGGACACTGTGATCGCATAATTATTCTGCTTCCACAGCAAGCCCGTCGATCAGCAGTATGATAAGTAAGTATGTTTATTGCATTGACCTCGCTTGGTTTCGATTTTGCAGTGATCTCAGTTTACATTTGGTTTGATCCTCGGCCGTGAGTGACTGAAAACGGCGACTAGCAGATTTAGTCTGAGTGCAGATTCAAGTACTTGGATCGATATAGTTTTATTGTGTGTCCACTTGGACTGCGATATAAAATTCGCTGATAATTATGACTTCAGAATCATAGAAAATCTATGGCTGACAGTTAAAATGTCGACGAATCATGCCAACGGCTCAGGTATTGCCGATCGGCTTCCAGTCACTGGAGTCGAGTCAGGCAACAATTTTCTCACCGCCACGTTATTCTCGTCTCTCAGACAAGAACACTGTTCAGTTCTGTCGTGCCGTGATGAGAGAATGAAATGATTCGATACGGAAGAGAGTCTGAGAGTCGTGGCGTAGAGCAAGAGCGGCTGTCGCTGTCGAGGGCCATCAAGCGGCTGAGGCATGATCGAGCGTGACGGTCACTAACAGTGAAGATGGGCGGCGACCGCTGCATGCTGACTGACGTGCTAGGCGGCTTTGCGCCCATCCCTGAGATGTCTCCGGACCTCCAGTTCTGTATAGATGAGATGAGAATGTATGTAAACCGAGGTCTTCCGTGTATACGCTTTCAAATGATGACATACGCACGTAAAAGATCCTGTTAGTGGGTTGGGTGGATTATGGAAACACCAAAATAACCCAGCATGCACTAGAAGTGTGAAGAGTGTTCAGGGTATCGAAGTTGGACACTATACGCAAGAAGAAGAAGAGAGATTAAGAATTTAGCAAGCAATCAGCAGCCGACCGACCGATAATTGGCGCCAGGAGATTGACACTGACCACGAAACGCCGCGGCGCTGAACTGACCGCCAGTCAGTGCCGACTCTGTCACTTGGTCAGACTGACCAACAATGCCTGCTGCATGCAGAATAAGTAGGATGAAGCAATAAATAAATAAACCAAAAAGAGCAGTCTTCTATCTGCAGTCTCTGTTCTGCTGGCATAGCATTTTGGCACGTACCTGTCAGCAGCCAACACTGACAGGAGATGGATCACTACTTGCAGACAGAAATCCAGTTTATCGGCAAGAGCCAGTGCCATTCCGAGATGATAATAATGATGATGATAATGATGATGATGATGATGAAAACAACAACAACAACAACAACAACAACAACAAAAAGGCAGAATGCCTCAGTTTGGCCACAGTAATGGCGACACAGGACCGACTCGCCGGAGGTCCACTGACTAGTTCACTGGCCCATCTGGAAAAAATAAATAAATGAAAAAGTGTCACTGTATGATTAGAGAAGAGTGACGTACTTCTACCCGCCATGTAAGCGGTAGGGCAGGATCAGGAACTGAGGCACGGATAGAGCGGCCGTAGGCAACGGGCTTCAAAATAACGTTATGCCCTACGGCGCTTTGGGCTCATTTGGACTGAATGAAGCCCCCTATCCCCGGCACTACCTCAGTCCCTTCCCCGCCCTCTATCCCCGCCACTACCCCTCTTCCCCGCCCTCTATTCCCGCCACTACCCCCTTCCTTCCCCGCCCCCTATCCCCCCCACTACTCCCCCTCCACCCCCCTCCCGCCACTACCCCCTTTCCCCGCCCCCCAAATCCCCGCCACTACCCCCTTCCTTCCCCGCCCCCTATCCCCACCACTACTCCCCCTCCACCCCCCTCCAGCCACTACCCCCTTCCCCGCCCCCCCCACCCCCCAATCTCCGCCACTACCCCCTTCCTTCCTCGCCCCCTATCCCCACCACTACTCCACCCACCCCACCCCACCCGCCACTACCTTCCTTCTCCGCCCCCTGTTCCCGCCATTACCCCCTTCCCCGCCCCTATTCCCTACTGTTATCCCCCTCTTCTCCGCCCCCTGTCCTGGCCCCCCTATCCCTACCGCTACACTCCCTCCTTCCCTGCCCCTCTTTCTGCATCTGGAGTTTCCTGTGCTACTTTCACAAGTTCATCGACTGGAGCAGATGTTGGGTATTGACGGATCTGAACCGGTTGTTGTTGCGTTATGCCAGTTCACGTGCATTCATTTTTGAAGTCCACTGAGTGTCAGTTCTTGTTTGCTTGCTTGTAACCAACCATAATGATATCAAAACCATTGAATGTCAGTGTGGCAGCATTAGGATCTACTGAGCACCATGAAGGTAGGTATTCTCACTTACCATATATCAGTTTTACGGCTCCTGCTTTTTAGCCTTTAGCCTGCTAAGTTGTTATTCAGTACACGTTTTGACTAACATGTTCTTGTCTTAGATTCAGTTCAGCTTGAACAAGGAACGGTTTCAGGATCTTAAAATCCACGTACGATTTTGAAAGTTTCAATCATCTCATATCACCTGTCGATCTCTTATCTACTTCCCGGCAGCCCCGCTCTTCTGCAGACACCGGAGAGATCAGCATACCGCCCCAAGCTCCGCACAAAGTCCGCTGGTCAGCGCTCATTCTCTGGAACCAAACCTCAGTGTCTGTCCGCCATGCTGCCTTTGTCACACAGAGAAAGAGCGAGAACTCGAACTTGTAAACTTTACTTTACAAGGATTGTAGTTTAGGTTCAGCCAAAAACCTGTCTAACAACTAGTCCTTGCTAAGCTACTAATCAAAATACAAGCACTATTTATATACATATAGGCATGAATGAGTAGGTGAAACGTTGTACATGACTGAGAATTTCCACACAAACATAGCGTGTTCACAGCGCCAGATGAACACATGCACATCATTCAGTTACATATTATGAGCATACAACCAGTAAATAAAGCAGCAGAACATCTGATCAGTTCACAGAGAGAGAGAGATGTTCGGGTGTTCACAGCGCTAGATGCACTACACTGATGCATCAAACAGACCGACCGACAGACCGAGAGAGAGAGAGAGAGAGAGAGGAGAGAGAGAGGAGAGAGAGAGAGATGAGAGAGAGAGGAGAGAGAGAGAGAGAGTGTGTGTTGTGTGTGTGTGTGTGTGTGTGTGTGTGTGTGTGTGTGTGTGTGTGTGTGTGTGTGTGTTATGATGAACTACTTTTGACGACTGCTTTTCACGGCTGTTTCGACGTGCTTCGGTTTATTATTGATTTGATTTTTTAACGTTCTATAAATTAAAAACAAAACAAACACTAAACATCGTTTAAAGTAAAGTTAACAATGACTGATCACCCCCAATCCCACCCCCACCCCCTTTTTGTTACAAATCTTATGAGAACCCAAATGAGACCGGCAAGGGGGGGAATCGTGTCGCATTTCCCCTGACAATGTCTATAGTTGCTAGTTGCTTCCCTTGTACCTGTCTGCCGGGTTGGCCTATGAGTGTGCTCGCACCTGTGTATTTTTGCATTCGTCGTGCGCGCATGTGTGTAGTGCCGACACACTGTGTGTGTGTGTGCTTCATTAATAATGATAATAAATAATTATTTTTGACGTTAATGTCTTGTTGTTGTTAGATTGCAATGTTATGTTTATGTCTCCAAATGCTGTCTCCAGCTAGGTATGTACTGGCTGGGACCTAGATCTCAGGAGTTGGTGGGGGCGGCGGTGGGGGGTGGGTGGGTGGGGGGGAGTGGAGGGGGGATGGCACTGTGTGTGGAGGGGGGGGGGGGGGCGAGATTATACGCAACGCTGCACTGTCACCACCATATTTAGTCTGCATTAGGCTGGGCAGCGGTGTGAGCCATTTCTGTTAGTCGCTGTGACAAGACCGCGTCGTGTGACTGAAGAGAAAAGAGAGCCGGATCGGACTCAGTCCAACCGACGGCGAGCTGTTTACCAGCAGAGTGCTTTCCCGCTAGGACAAACCGGCTCAAGTTCTTCCGTCCCCCTCGACTCCCCCTCCCCCCCCTCCCCACCTGTCCCCCCCCCCTCCACCTGCCCCCCCCCCCCCCCCACCTCCCCCACCTGCCCTCACAGGGGAAACAACAAGACGCGCTCAGCATCGAAACTACCTTTTCTCCAAGTCCACAAATCAGTCAGATCAACATGTGATGCCATGACACTGAAAATGTGACTGACCTTGAACTCTTTCATTATTGATTACTACTCATTTGACTGATGACGATGCGCCGCGTGCAGCTGTATGCCGTAAGCATGACAGCAGTAGCCTGACGGGCAGCGCTGCAGGGGAAATGCAGCCAACACACACGTTGCAAGCTGCAGCCGCACACGTTGCTGTAAGGACGTGCACCCTGCTGTTCAGCTTACCAGCTGTGACGGAACTGGGATGAGAAACACGCTTGAAACCAAAACTGGGCCACAAGATAATAACTGCCTGGCCGGGGTTGTTCCTTGTTTCATTCAGCAAAGACATTAAAAACAACAAATCCCAACATTAACAACAACAACAGCAACAACAACAACAACAACAACAACAACAACTCTCTCTCTCTCTCTCTCTCTCTCTCTCTCTCTCTCTCTCTCTCTCTCTCTCTCTCCAAGTCTCGCTTTCCGGCAACCTTCCTCGCAGTTAACTGCAGTTCAAGATGTTATCTAGGCGCTCGGAAAAGCCCATATACGCTCCATCCCGTCTCTCAGAAGTTTCCCCAACGTTGCCGTTGAAACGGTTCCAGTGTTCGTCTGACTGACGATGGCCCTCTCTCGGAAGATGGCCCTCTCAAGGAAGATCGTTTTGTGCTTCCTCTTTCCACACCTGTTTCCTCTAGGTCATCCGGCTGTGACCTGCTAAGCAAAGCACATGAATCGATAACCAAAAGAGAAAGATACGATTCCCCCACCCCCATCAGAAGCATATAAAACTTCCAGAGGAGAGTAAAGTGAGCATATTTGTGGTCCTTCATGTGCAATGCTTTTCAGTAATCTCGCCTGAGGGTGGTGTGGTCATAACTTCGTGGAAACGACTGGGCACTTTGCATCAGGTGCCACTGAAAGTGAAAGAGCTTCCTTGCTCGGTACAGATACTGAAGTCAAGACAACTGTCGATCAGCGTTGAAAGGGACAGGCTAAATCGATCATTACTGTCACGTTCGTCTCCAAGGAGTGGGCCTACCTGCGGACAGGCAGCGTAAAGGCGACAAGGGCAGGGGTACGACTGACACACGCATCGTTCCGGTCCTGGGGCCCGTATCGGACATCTTAGCCCACTGTCACTAAAGGATACTCGATGCGTCAAACTTCTGTGGCGTCAAACTGCTCTTCCAGAGCGACAAATGTACACGCTCATACGTCAAACTGCTCTTCCAGAGCGACAAATGTACACGCTCATACGTCAAACTGCTCTTCCATAGCGACAAATGTACACACTTATGCGTCAAACTGCTCTTCCAGAGTGACAAATGTACACGCTTATGCGTCAAACTGCTCTTCCAGAGTGACAAATGTACACGCTTATACGTCAAACTGCTCTTCCAGAGTGACAAATGTACACGCTCATACGTCAAACTGCTCTTCCAGAGTGACAAATGTACACGCTCATACGTCAAATACATGACAAAAAGTGAAGTTGTTGTGCTGCGCTTAGTGACTGTACCAAAGTTCGTGTTGTCACATCTAAACCACTCTCAACTGTAACCTAAACATGCCAAACAGTTTGGTGTAAACATGCAGAGGATGTACCTTTGGTAGAGCACCTTGTATTTACTCGCATGCCAGGTGAACATTGCAGAGGGTGTACCTCGGCTTTGGTGGAGTTTATGTACCTTGTATTTACTCGCATACAGGTGGATATTGCAGAGGGTGTACCTCGGCTTTGGTGGAGTGTATGTACCCTGTATTTACTCGCATGCCAGGTGAACATTGCAGAGGGCGTACCTCGGCTTTGGTGGAGTTTATGGACCCTGTATTTACTAGCATGCCAGGTGAAAGTTACCGGAGGTGATCCAGGTCTTTGTTGTTGTGTTCGTGTGGCGTCTTTTGTGCACTGATTAACTTTCGTGTTAACTGATTTTCTAGACAGGCAGAATTTGTCAAAACTTCAATGAAAGGGAGAGGTCCGATGATTCCATGGTTTAAGACTATAATGTTTGTAATGCGCAGGGGCCGAGTCATTTAGGTCATCAGTTTCTGGCGTGAAAAACTTGCTTTTGATGTGCTGCTATGTAGGCATACTAATTTTCGTATAGCTAAGCCAAAGTACGAGCCTATAGTGAACGTTGACGCTACGCCCCTAGTTTGATGTCAGCCGTCGTGTTTTGACAGAGACTGCCAACGATAGACAGGTATTGTGCCGCCGCGGATCACTTGACCAGAACGTGAGGTCAGTTCCAGGTCACTTGCTTTGTTTGAACACCTTCACATGAGGTAGTCACACTGTGTCCAGTGCCCTGCAAGTAGCAGATTTCTTGTTTGCGACTTCTGGTCACGACAGGGACACCTTCTAACCTCTCAGCTTGTGTCGAGCAGTGTGTGAAGAGTGCTTGGCACTGAAAGGCACTGCCCCACAGTCAACGTTTCACTGGATTAAAGACGAATTAGCACTTGAGAGTTTAAACAGAAACACGATCTGGGGTATTTCCCTTTCTCAAACCTTTGTGGCAAGTTGGCTTCATGTCAACACAGAGTGTAGCAAAGGCTTCTAGGACCAGTCGTGAGAATACGAGGTGGACTTACAGAGTTCAAACATTCCTTTATTCTCTTCCATTCGCAAGATGTTTTAACGTGGAATGTGTTTTGTTGCCCGTGGGACCTGCAGAACTAGATATACTGTTGTCTGCGGACGGCGGCGTCCCAAGTGCCGTCTGTTTCAGTGACAGCCACGGCGTTTCCAGCAGAGTGGGAATCCTGACGCTAGTGCCGCGTCGAGAAGCTCCAGTACCGTGTTAGTGTAGAATGGAACTAGACAGCTTGTGAACACGCAGCGACAGCAGTGTTGATGGCAGATGAAAGCTGTTTGGTTGTCACTGGAAGAACTGCCATTTAGGACATTTCCAAAGACATCTGTGTTGGAGGTATTGTGTAGTGACGTTCTGGCTGTCGCACATTGTCAGTGTTGTGATTGGGAAACTGGTGACTGTGTGTCGGCTATTTATTTTTTAATGACGCCTGCGTAGTTAGGATCCACAGAGTGCGGGTATGCTAATTACGTACACCATTCACTCACGGAACTTGTTTGACTGTGTGGGCTTACGATCACCGTGAACGTGGTCAGTTTGAACGACAGGGCAGGGAGCGTGTGGTGGATTGTCAGAACAGCTTGAAATCACTGAACACTGCCTGGTGTGGCGGACTGTGGGAATGACTTGGCACAGATGAATAGCATTTGGTGGGGTGGATGACAATAAAATGGACCGTGTTAGGTGTGTACGATTGTGTGTGTGCGACTTGAAAGGACGGGCAAGTTCTTGTGTGATTGAATTGTGTTAATGGCTTGGCATAGCTGGACAGCATTTGGTTAAGTACTTGGCACATGGCTGGCTAGTGCTTGGAGTGGTGGACTGTGTCACGACTTGAAATGACCAGATAGTGCTTGGAGTGGTGGACCGTGTCACGACTTGAAATGACCAGATAGTGCTTGGAGTGGTGGACCGTGTCACGACTTGAAATGACCAGATAGTGCCTGGAGTGGTGGATTTATGTTATGACTTGGCGTGGCTCTATAGTTCTTGGTGTGGTGGATTCTGTTGAAGACTTACCATAAGGTGGTTAGTTCTTGTGTGGTGGATTTTGTTGAAGACTTACCATAAGGTGGTTAGTTCTGGGTGTGGTGGATTGTGTTCATAACTTGCTGCAGCTGGATAGTGCTGCGTGTGGTGGACTGTTAATAACTTGCTACGGCTGGATAACGCTCGGTGTTGCAAACTGTGCCAATGACTCGATATGGATGAGCAGGATTTGAACTGCAGCCTTTCTTTGTTGGACTGTCCTGCGGGTCTCACCCATCGGCCAGGTAAGCAAGCAGCGGTTCCACGCTAACATCACCGCACACCTGCTTAGTCATCGCGTCTTTCACACACCTGTAGTTTGGCCCCTTCTTGCACAGTCCCCGTCTGCTTGAAGTGCACGGTGCAGCTAGTGCAGCTAGCCCCATAAAGCCGAGGTTTGAAATGGTGCGGAGGTTGGGTCGTTTTAAACTCTGTCTCTGCCTCTCTAGGTCTCTGTCTCCCTCTTTCTGTTTCTGCCTCTCTCTAGGTCTCTGTCTCTCTGTCTCCCTGTCTCTAAGTCTCTGCCTCTCTCTAGGTCTCTGTTTCTCTGTCTCTGTCCCTGTCTCTCCCTGTCTGTCTGTCTCTCTGAGTCTCTCTCTCAGTGCCTGTCTGTCTTTTCTCTCTGTCTATTGTCTCTCTGTCTGTCTCTCTGTCTCTCTTGTATTACTCATCGTATGAAAATCCACGTCCTTCCTGTCCATCAATATAAACAAGCTGTTCAGTGAATATTGAGATCTGTCGCAAACTGACCAAGGTAGACAAGCACACTAACGCTTGTTGTCTCCCTTCGGCTGCACTCGACTGCGGTGGCTGTGGAAACGTAGTGCGTCGGAAAATGTTACAGGCAATGATGATGGTGATAGAGGGTGATGAATAGTGTTAAAACACGATGATAATGTCATTTGTTTTTATTGGCTCCAGCTGGCATTTGAAGAGTAGGGGAAACCGAGGCACAACGGGTCACGGGGCACAACAGGCCAAGGAAGTGTTCTGTGTTTCATTCCACAGACCTTTCGTAGCTGGGTAGGGAAAGCTTAGCTGTCTCTCGTGTATGTAGGATGTCCATTAATTTGCCTCATGTGGGTTTGGGATGTCCATTAATCTGCCTCACGTGTATGTAGGATGTCCATTAATCTGCCTCATGTGGGTTTGGATGTCCATTAATCTGCCTCATGTGTATTTAGGATGTCCGTTAAGCTGCCATGTGTATTATGTCCATTAATCTGCCTCATGTGTATTTAGGATGTAGAATAAGCTGTCTCCTGTGTATTTAGTATGTCCATTTATCTGTCTCGTGTGTATTTACGATGTCCATTAATCTTTATTTTAGAAGACAAAGGTACTTGATAGAAAATAGACAGTGAATTTGCAGTGGTTGCCCGCATGACAAAGTGAAGGTTGCCCACATGACAAAGTGAAGAGTGAATGCTGCATTTTTGGGACAGAAGGATCCAGACAATTAGAAAGTCATGCTTGTAGTTTTATTCTCGGAGTCAGTTACACTAACGTGCAGCAGTATTCTCCTCCTTACTATAAGCAGCAACAAGATGAGCCGGTCACAGTGCACTGAAGAGAGAAATGCCAGATGTTGCAACAAACATTATTAAACTAGGTCGAATGTCTGCTTAACATGCAGAGGCATCATCATGCGCCTTTTCAAACAACTGGCCCGGGGCGCATTCAGAAGTGCATGAAAAGGTGGCGGGCGATTTGAGTGAATGCTGCTCACACAGGCGGTAACGATCCTGCAGTGTGATGGAAATTAATGTGCGGCAGGCCAGGCCGGGGTTTCACACAGTGCGGCAGCCGGTCAGGCTCCGACACAGGACGAGACGACACAGGACGAGACGTGAGTCAGGCCCCGACACAGGACGAGACCAGGACGAGACGTGAGTCAGGCCCCGACACAGGACGAGACGACCAGGACGAGACGTGCCAGCACTGTGTCAGGCCCCGACACAGGACGAGACGTGAGTCAGGCTCCGACACAGGACGAGACGTGAGTCAGGCCCTGACACAGGACGAGACGTGCCAGCACAGTGTCAGGCCCCGACACAGGACGAGACGATACATGACGAGACGTGCGAGCTCTGTGTCAGGCAGGACGAGACGTGCCAACAGTGTCACATTAGCTGTGGCCATCAATAACTATCACCACCCCAGCGCAGCAGATGTACAGACACGTACTGCTATCACCGGAAACCTTGTGTTCGTAATGCACGTGCTGAACACACTCCAAAACATCGCCATCGACGCCGAATTGTGTAGTTTAGTTTTTTTTTAAATCTATTATTATTTGCACGTTGGACTACATTATCTTAGGCTAACTTTAAACCGTCTCAAACTCATTAGAGCTATTTCTTTTTCTGGGATGGGGGACATATACGCACTTCACATCCTTGTCTGTGTGAAGGTTGCCTTTGACGTGTGTTATGAAACACTGTTTTAAAACGATGGATCAGTGTTTCGGGTTTTAAAGACACATTTTCCTCAGAACCAGTGCCGATCTCAGGGGTCTACAGGCATTTGTACCCAACCTTAATCCTTGCGTTCTAAAGTTCAGTCACTGGGTTACTAAGTCAGTCCCTGTGTGTGTGTGTGTGTGTGTGTGTGTGTGTGTGTGTGTGTGTGTGTGTGTGTGTGTGTGTGTGTGTGTGTGTGTGTGTGTGTGTGTTTAGTGTACGCGTATCTGTCTGGTGTGTGTGTGTGTGTGTGTGTGGGGGGGGGGGGTATGAGAGTATAATTTATGTGCCTGTGCAGTTGTGTCGCGTGTTAATATATTTTATTGTGAATCTTGCAACCTCTCTCTCCTCTCTCCCCCCTCTCTCGCTCCCCTCTCTCTCCCTTTCTCCCCCCTCTCCCTCCCCCCCCCCCCTTTCTCTCTCCCCCTTCCTCTCTCCCGCTCCTCTCTTCTCCCTTACTGTTCTCTATAAGATAAGCTTTGACTGCTTCTGTTTTCTTTTCCGATACTAGTCATATGAACTGATCAGACGTTCTGCTGCTTCATTTGCTCACAATATGCTCACCGTATGCTCATAATATGTAACTGAATGATGTATGGCATGTGTTCATCTGGCGCTGTGAGCACGCTATGTTTTGTGAGGAAATTCTCATGTATAACGTTTCACTCACTCATTCATGCCTATATGTATATAAATAATGCCTGTATTTGATATCTGTTCATCAGTAGCTTAGTAAGGACTAGTTTTTAGACAGGGTTTTGTATGAACCTAAACTACAATCCCTGTAAAATAAAGTTATCGAGTTCAAATTCGAGTTCTCTCTCTCCCCTCCTCTCTCTCCTCTCCTCGCCCATCTCTCTCCTCCCCTCTTTCTCTCTCTCTCTCTCTCTCTCTCTCTCTCTTTCACCCCCTCTCCTCTTCTCCCCCTCTCTCTCCTCTCCCCCCCCCCCCCGCTCTCTCCTCTCCTCCCCCCTCTCTCTCCTTCCCCCTCTGTCTCCCCTCCTCTCTCTCTCACCCCCTCTCTTGTGAGAAGGTGACACAGTGCGGTCGACAGGACGTTAAACCCATTGATTGACTACGGACCCTTTCTCTCGGGGATCACGCGGCCCAACGTGACGGACCCGTGGCGGACCCGTGACGGGCCCGAACAGACATGAGCCGTTGTCCTTCCAGCCCAGTGGCTTTCGGCAGCCGTGCCTGTAATGGACCGACTGCCAGCTGCAACGGGAAACGGTCCTCAGCCCCGCCGTTCTGCCAGCCGCCGTGTCTCTGCGGGCAGTCGCCTGGGACCGCAACGACATTAGCAGGCGGCCGTCAGGCCATGAGCTGTCCGGTAGAGAAAGCCCCATAGTCCGGTGTGGCGACGCCACAGAGGAGAGCGGAGTAAGGACGAAGCGGGAACGGCAAGAAAAGACTCGTCTTGACACGCGCCTGGCAACGATCACACTTAAACAACTCGCGTTTCTTATTTCTCAATAAACCACTCTGACCAATTGTGTAATCTCTCTTTATATCAAAATAGTTCAAACCGAAATTCATTCCGTCAGTGTCCCCCCCCCCCCCCCCCCCGTCCCCGACACGCACACTCCCCTCCCCCCACCACACACACAGGCATAAGCACATAAACACACACACACACACACACACACACACACACACACACACACACACACACACACACACACACACACACACACACACACAAAAGCAGGTCAGCTTCTGGCCGTGTCCAGATGTCATGCATGACTAGAGTGACACATTGACTGGACAGATATAGACCAGAAGAAAAGAAAGAAGGAAAGAAAAGAGAGGACAAAAATCGAAGTATCACCAGACCTTTGATATATGTGACTGTGTGTGTGACTGTGTGACTGTGTGTGTGTGTGTGTGTGTGTGTGTGTGTGTGTGTGTGTGTGTGTGTGTGTGTGTGTGTGTGTGTGTGTGTGTGTGTGTGTGTGTGTGTAATTAAGGCATTTCTATATTTTATTTAGACTGTGATCAGTAATTGAGTGAACAGCCCAAGACTGATGAATTTTCCTCCAGTTTTCACGCCTACCCCATTCTCCCTGCCCATCACATCGTTGGCTGCAACACGTAGTTAAAAAGCAGGGAGGGAATTTGGATAAACAGAACGTCAATGGACCGGGAGGGACGGAATTAGGACAAGGAAGAAATTCCTGGCAATAGGGAAAGCATGCATGGCTATATTCTGGTTTACTTCGGACTTTAAGGGAGAACATTTGTCAGCTCTGGGTTCTCAACAGCGTGGACCTTAATTTCCGCGTCCGCGGCACCCACTGCGGGACGGGTAAAAACAGAAACCAATACAGGCCGCAGACCTGGCACGGAAGCGGCCTGGGTGTGCATTAAACTTGCATCAGCGCTTTGTCTCCCCGAGTCACGCTCCGAGACTCAACGGCCAACACGTCGGCTGGTTTCCAGTCTACGCAGAGGAAACGGTCTTCACGGCCTGTGCCGCTCTCTCCTGTTCACTCGTCACGGAGTTCACAGCACGGCACGTGGGGCCTGCCGTAACTGCGATGACCAAAGATCACAGCTGACAAGGCTGACAGCTTTGTGTTTGGGAACCTCCCTCCAGTGAATGCCACAACCCAAAGCGCTCCGATGACCCAAAAGGAGTGCTGATGCTGGTAGATCTGGTGGAGCATAACTGCTGGACCGTGACGGTCGGCCAGCCGTAGCATGCTGCCCCGTCACAAGCTGCACAGAACAATACTCCGTCAACAGCCTGTGCCGCTCACGCGCTGTGGGAATGAGGAGGCGGAACTGAGACACGTAATTCACTTCGGTAGCAGGTGCGTTTCCACGGGGGTGCAATAGCTGTTCACTGACTGTGGCTGCTGTGTATATGGTGGCGGCTTTACTGCATCGGAATGAGGGCACCGAACAACACAGTAGAAGTGAGCTGAATAGAAACGCCACTCGGCGCGTGGTGTCCTGCTCCAAGGGGCGTGCACGGGACTGTAAGTGGACTCTGTTGTCCCCTTGTGCCGCGGCGGCCGTCAAAAGTTGGACTGACAACTCCCGTGCAGACCGGACAAGCGGCGCTGGGAGGTGAACACGTTAGCGGGCAGCCAGGGATCGCTGACGGCTGCAGGCCGGCCGCCAGAGGCTTGGGTTGGATGCCTGACAGTCAGTGGTCCCAGCACTGGACACGGCGGTACTAATGTATCATACATGAAGCGATCATCTCAGTCTGCTGCAGTCGCTCGGTACCACCCCCGTTTCGTCAGCAGTGCGCCACTTTGACTGCAGAGAGGAGTGACCTGCTGTCCACATCGGGGTGTTGTGGAGTAGAGAGGGTGTTCACGTCGGCACGTTGTGGAGTAGAGAGGGTGTTCACGTCGGCACGTTGTGGAGTAAAGAGGATGTCCACGTTGAGCCGTTGTGGAGTATAGAGGGTGTCCACGTCGAGGTGTTCTGGAACAGAGAGAATGTCCACCGTGGGCCGTTGTGGAGTATAGAGGGTGTCCACATCGGGGTGTTGTGGAACAGAGAGGGTGTCCACGTCGGGGCGTTGTGGAACAGAGAGGATGTCCACATCGGGCCGTTGTGGAGTATAGAGGGTGTCCACGTCGGGGCGTTGTGGAACAGAGAGGGCGTCCATTACGGGCCTTTGTGGAACAGAGAAAGTGTCCACCTCGGGGCGTTGTGGAACAGATAGGGCGTCCATTACGGGCCTTTGTGGAACAGAGAAAGTGTCCACCTCGGGGCGTTGTGGAACAGAGAAAGTGTCCACCTCGGGGCGTTGTGGAACAGAGAAAGTGTCCACCTCGGGGCGTTGTGGAACAGAGAAAGTGTCCACCTCGGGGCGTTGTGGAACAGAGAAAGTGTCCACCTCGGGGCGTTGTGGAGTACAGAGGGTGTCCACGTCGGGGCGTTGTGGAACAGAGACGGCGTCCATTACGGGCCTTTGTGGAACAGAAAGGAGTGAGCTGCTGTCCAGTTAGGGCTGTTGTGGAGCAGAGAGGAGTCCGAGCCATCGCTAACCCCGTTCCGACATTGTGCTGATACATCGACAGTTCCTGGTGTGGTGCAGAGTTTAGCCGGCAATGACAACCTGAAAAGAGAAAGAGAGCGCGCTGATCAGACTAAGAAACCATTGTGAGCGATGTTGGCACTGTTGTTTGTGAACAGTGTCTGAGTTTATTCTGGTTTGGGAACAGCGTATGAGTTTACTCAGGTTTGGGAACAGTGTCAGTGTCTACCCTGGTTTGTGAACAGTGTCTGGGTCTACCAGGAAATAGTTTTGTGCAGAGAAAGCAAGTTGTGACTGTCACAACCATGCCTTTGCACGTGCACGAAGGTGAGTGTGGCCCGCTGGTCCTGAGTCAGTAATACTGAAGATTTGTATACAGCCACATAGTCATGGTGGTTAGAAGGGCAGTGTTATTGAAGAGTTGTGTACAAGTGAACAGTTAGGGTGGTTAGAAGGGTAGTATTATTGAAGACTTGTGTACAAATGAACAGTTAGGGTGGTTAGAAAGGCAGTGTTATTGAAGATTTGCGTACAAGTGAACAGTTAGGGTAACTAGAAAGGCAGGGTTGCTGAAGTCTTGTGTACAAGTGAACAGTTAGGGTGATTAGAAAGGCAATATTATGGAACAGTCAGGGTGATTAGAAAGGCAATATTATTGAAGCCTTACGTAACTGAACAGTCAGGGTGATTAGAAAGGCAATATTACTGAAGCCTTACGTAACTGAACAGTCAGGGTGATTAGAAAGGCAATATTACTGAAGCCTTACATAACTGAAAAGTCAGTGTGATTAGAAATGTAACCGAGTGTATTGTATACATGTTCCGGGCCATACCCTTTAACCTTTTCTTTCCGGTCCTTTTCCTTTTTGATTAGGTGGGGGTTTTATGGCCCAATTATCTAAGGTGTTAAAAGTTGTGTGCTGGGCCGGCAGCGTCCCTTTCCCCCCAGTGTCCCTGCAGAGGCAGGTTGTTTGTTTAACTGTTGCGGCCGGTGTTCATGTTTTCATCAGGGGAGAGCCTGTAAGTAGTTATTTTTCTATGGCTTGTTGTTCTGTTGTTTCTTATTGATGTAAATAATGTATGTTTATAATGTTGTCATGTTCACAACGTGCCTTGATTTTGGTTCTTGAACGTGGGTAATTTCGGCGTTAGATTGCCGCCTGGTTGCAGCCGCTATGGCGTCAGAGGAGTACCTTGTATGTGTGTTCATATCTTAAGCTTTTATGCCACAAGATGACCAGTGCTTCCAAAATGTATGCAGCTAACCAGGTTAGCTGATATGTAGCTAGTATATGTTATGTTGCAATTGTTGGATGTTCAGTTTGAATGATGCTTTGCCGATGCAAAGTTATCCCTCTTAAAGTATGGGTACTTTGTCAGTGCGGCCGTGCGGCATAACTTATTTGTTTAGTTTCCTACCGATCTATGTTTCTACATGAAATCGGTGGTATATTATGGTTAACACTTTGAAGATGTTGACTTCATAGTTGTGGAATGTGGGAATGTTCAGTTTACTAGTTGAATATGGTTTAGTGCATAGGGGTGATTGTATAAACTGTGAGACGTGTTATTTCTGTTTTGATCCGGCTTTTGTATGGCCGAGTCTTGGGTGCGCAGACTTTCACTCTGCTTAGCTTGTAAGCCCTTTCCGGGTCTTTGTGCTTGTACCCGAACTGGCCGGCGATGCGCGTCAGTGGTGGTAATTTATAGGTCTTTGTCTCTGTTCACTAACCGAGCAGACAGGCGCAGCCAGATCAGCAGTTTAGATTCTTGATGCGCTACCCGCGTCAGTAAGACGCTTGACGTTGTTAACAGCCGGATATGCTCTGCTAGTCAGTAACAGTAACATGCTGTAACGCTTTGAGTAACTTGACTAGGCTGGAGCCGGTCAGTTTATGACTGACTTCCTCCCGCTTACGGCATGGTCCCAAGTGCCACCCGTGTCATTATCCATCTCGTTGTGTGCTTAAGTGGAACTGCTGTAACGATTATCTCACGCTTCCTGTTTAGTTAAGAAGGAGCCTGGTAATCCACATTCTTCACTGTTACTTTATTGTATACTTCATTATACTGAGAGTTCATCAGTTAATTGACTGGCCGTCTCTTGTATACTCACCGTAACTCTGTGAGGTACAGGTTTTAAGTGTAAGTCAAGCACACGATTTATGTGCTTGATTATTAATCATTTTGTCATGTATTATAGTAACCTTCAGGTAAACTACATGGTTACTGTATTATTTAGATAATTGCTGTTGCTTAGACTTTACATTTGCTTTCATGTTCTAAATGTTTTGTTTGCTTGTGTCTTTTCTAAAACAGACACTGTTTCCTGGTTGGTTGGTGTACAAATAAAAGTTATGTTATAGCAACCTCTGACTTGTGACTCTTCATCCATGCTTCCAACCTGCTTCCCCTCAACTCCCCATCCCCACTCCCCTACAGAAAGACAGTGTTATTGAAGACTTACATAACTGAACAGTCAAGGTGATTAGAAAGACAGTGTTATTGAAGACTTACATAACTGAACAGTCAGGGTGATTAGAATGGCAGTGTTATTGAAGACTTGGTTGATTACACAGGCTGGGACGCTGTCCGTTGTTCAAGTCTAGCGGTATGTTAAGTCTGGCTTTCGTGTCTATAACTGCATGCAGCACTTTGCAGTAGTGTGGATCGCCATGCGCGCTTAACTCAACTGTTGGCGTTATTCACAGGCCTGCACTTCAGGTCGAGCTGTGATAGTCTTTATAATTATTTTACTGAGAAAGGTGATTCTCTCTCTCTCTTCTTAATTCCCTCTCTTTCTCTTAGTCAGGTTTGTGTGTTTTGAAGAATTAAATGGCCCTTGGGATTTTAGCCCGACCCTTTCTCCACAGACGAGTTCCTATTTGCAAAAGTAAGTGAATTCGGCATGTTAAAGGAAATGAAACGAACATGCACCCTCAGGCTATTGATTAATTCTTTTATTGCCAAGCCATTTCGTCGAGAGTAATTGAATCCGACGTGCAATTAGTGTATGGTTTATGGACTAAACATACTACACAGCTGAAACAGAATGAGGCCCAAAGCGCTTGTGTGTAGACTATGCCAACAAAGAGATGAATATCGCTTTATCCTCGCCGCACGCACGTTGCGCATCAGTACAATGAGAGCCAGCATAGAGGTTTCCGGGCAGCCATCACCTGAGCCTATCAGAACGTCACGGTTAGTGTTCCGCGCGTAAAGTTTCCAGCTTAATCGCCAAAGCAGGGCCCCCGCGATTGTGTCAATTCAGCGCTAACTTGTGCGTTTGGCCCCGGTATGGCGTAAGCAGACAGCGACCAGCTAACTTGTGCGTTTGGCCCCGGTATGGCGTAAGCAGACAGCGACCAAGCTAACTTGTGCGTTTGGCCCCGGTATGACGTAAGCAGACAGCGACCAAGCTAACTTGTGCGTTTGGCCCCGGTATGGCGTAAGCAGACAGCGACCAAGCTAACTTGTGCGTTTGGCCCCGGTATGGCGTAAGCAGACAGCGACCAAGCTAACTTGCGCGTTTGGCCCCGGTATGACGTAAGCAGACAGTGACCAAGCTAACTTGTGCGTTTGGCCCCGGTATGACGTAAGCAGACAGCGACCAAGCTAACTTGTGCGTTTGGCCCCGGTATGGCGTAAGCAGACAGCGACCAAGCTAACTTGTGCGTTTGGCCCCGGTATGGCGTAAGCAGACAGCGACCAAGCTAACTTGCGCGTTTGGCCCCGGTATGACGTAAGCAGACAGTGACCAAGCTAACTTGTGCGTTTGGCCCCGGTATGACGTAAGCAGACAGTGACCAAGCTAACTTGCTCCTCGCCTCTACCCCTTCACACTAACACGCCATCCGACATAACGGTGTCCGTTTGTCCGTTGTTTTACGCACTCAGCGGTTTCATCGTCATATTCAATTTTGTGCTGCTACTGCTTGTAAATTGGGACAAGAACTGTAGTTATGTAGAAGCTACACCCCACCCCACCCTCCACGACCCCTCTTTTTCCCGCGTCTCCCACCCCCTCCATTACCTGTCTTTCCCCGACCCCAACCCCTCCATTACCTGTCTTTCCCCGACCCCCACCCCCTTCATTACCTGTCTTTCCCGGACCCCCACCCCCTCCATTACCTGTCTTTCCCGGACCCCCACCCCCTCCATTACCTGTCTTTCCCGGACCCCCACCCCCTCCATTACCTGTCTTTCCCCCGACCCCCACTACCTCCACGACCCAACTTTTCTCCGTTCCCCACCACCTCCACGACCCCACCTTTCTCCGTTCCCCACCCCCTCCATGACCCCTCTTTTCCCCACCCCCTCCACGACCCCTCTTTCCCCCACCCCCTCCACGACCCCTCTTTTCCCCGCCCCCACCACCTCCACGACCAATCTTTTCCCCACCCCCACCACCTCCACGACCCCTCTTTTCCCCACCCCCTCCACGACCCCTCTTTTCCCCACCCCCACCCCCTCCACGACCCCTCTTTTCCCCCACCGCCACCACCTCCACGACCCCTCTTTTCCCCACCCCACCCCACCCCACCACGACCCCTCTTTTCACCACTACCCCTCTTTTCCCCACCCCACCCCACCCCACCCCACCACGACCCCTCTTTTCACCACGACCCCTCTTTTCCCCATCCCCACCCTGCCAGCCCATGGCCCTGACTTCCGTCCCGAGCGACAAAGAGCAGGGTAACTAAATTAGTAAATACCACGGTTAATTGGAAAAATGGCAGACTGGAGCCACAGCTGCACGACATTAATCCTGCGGTAAGCCTGGTGCTTGCAAGCTGTGATGGACCAGTAAAGGCTCGTACACTTGCGGGAAGGCTAACAGAACATCGGTGTTGCTGGTGTTTTCTATGAGTGGTGTTTGGTTGGGTAGGGGAGGTTTAATGTGACATTAAATGTCACATACGAGTTGCTGTGGGACGTTGAGTGTTGGTTTGCTGTCTGACCCCTTTGTGTTCTACTGACTGAGCCTGGCTGGTTCATGCCCTCATATCTGTCCTGTGAATACAACCCGTTTGCACTCTAGATCTAGCGATTAAACGTGGCTCGTTTATGTACTCATTACTGAACCGAAAAAGGGTCACACAGGTACCAGCGGACTTGAATTCCTGTCGTGGTTGGGGTTGTGCTTGTACACCCCGCCCCTGCTGGGCTCTGTCTCTTTATCTCCCCCTTATCCCCCCCCCCGCCCCCCTTCTAACTGTCTCTCTCCCTTCCTCTGCCCCTGTCTGTCTCTTTCTGTCTCCCCCTTACCCCCCCCCCCCTCCCCTCGCCTCTCTGCCTTCCTCTCCCCCTGTCAGTCTCTGTCTCCCCCTTACCCCCCACCCCCGCCTCTCTCTCTCTCTCCCCCTGTCTATATCTGTCTCCCCCTTACGCCCCCCCCCCGCCTGTCTCTCCCTTCCTCTCCCCATGTCTGTCTCTGTCTGTTTGTCTCCCTCTCTCTGCACCTGCAACGACACCGCAGTCGGTGACTGGTTGCATTATGAAACTTAATATCATTTATAGACTCCAGTCAATGAAGCCTCACTGGGTCGGTAAATTGTACAGCATGATGAAGGAGAACTGGTCGTGACAGTTTGTTTTATCTGGTTGTGTCTCTTGATCAGGGTGGTCGCCGCGGGAAAGGCCGCGGGAGAGGGTGGGGGTGGGGGGGTTACAAATAATGACACCGAAAACCTTGACAGATCTGACACTGAAGGTGGTTGTAGTTGTGCTGTCAAATAATGACACCGGAAACTTTGACAGATCTGACACTGAAGGTGGTCGTAGTTGTGCTGTCAAATAATGACACCGAAAACCTTGACAGATCTGACACTGAAGGTGGTTGTAGTTGTGCTGTCAAATAATGACACCGAAAACCTTGACAGATCTGACACTGAAGGTGGTTGTAGTTGTGCTGTCAAATAATGACACCGGAAACTTTGACAGATCTAACACTGAAGGTGGTTGCATGTGTACTGTTGTACAGGGTGCCTTCACCTGGTCGCACCGGAGACTGACCGATGTGATGCTGACTGACGACGGTGGTTGTGTTGTGAGGACGTTCTGTGAATGTGGAAGGTTTATTGGCGGTGGTTATTGCTTTGGGCACTCTCTAACCCGGTACTACGTTACGTTGTGCGCTTCCAAAGGCTGCCGTTAAACCGCGAGAGCCGTGGTGGTGAGTGTGGTGGTTAAGCTGTTGATGGCGAGGGTGGTGGTGCTGGTGATGGTGAGTGCGGCTGTGCTGGTGATGGTGAGTGTGGTGGCTGTGCTGTTGATGGTGAATGGTGAGTGTGTTGATGGTGAGTGTGGTGGCTGTGCTGTTGATGGTGAATGGTGAGTGTGGTGGCTGTGCTGTTGATGGTGAATGGTGAGTGTGTTGATGGTGAGTGTGGTGGCTGTGCTGTTGCAGTTCCCTTGGAGGCGGTGGGCTTCCTGGGGGCGGTGGCGGTGTTCCTGCTGCTGCTGCTGGTCTTCGCGCTCTACCTCAACAAGGCGTTCTGCTTCGCCAACTGCGGCGGCTTCCCCTGCATCGACCAGATGCCCAAGAAAGACGCCAACTCTCTAGGTAAGTCACTACACGGGGGGGGGGGGGGGGGGGGGGGGGATGCAAAGAGAGATGGCGGGCCATCTCCTAGGGACTGAATGTTTGAGACATTTGTCCGATATTAAGTAGATTTGCAGGTGTTAACAGATCGTAGATTGTCTGATGTTACGTTAACATATTTTACAGTTGCGGATGTCCGATAGTAAGTTAAAACAGATCGTAGATTTGCGGGTGTCCGATATTAAGTAACAGATCGTAGATGTGTGTGCGTGCGTGCGTGCGTGCGTGTGTGTGTGTGCGCGCGTGCGTGCGTGCGCATGCGGGCCATCTCCTAGGGACTGAATGTTTGAGACATTTGTCCGATATTAAGTAGATTTGCAGGTGTTAACAGATCGTAGATTGTCTGATGTTACGTTAACATATTTTACAGTTGCGGATGTCCGATAGTAAGTTAAAACAGATCGTAGATTTGCGGGTGTCCGATATTAAGTAACAGATCGTAGATGTGCGTGCGTGCGTGCGTGCGTGTGTGTGTGTGTGCGCGCGTGCGTGCGCATGCGTGCGTGCGTGTGTGAGCGCACACTCATGCATGCAGCTTGCAGTTAACTTTCTGTCAGGTGGCTCCGACATATTAATCTGAACTGGAAATGTTTGCTCATAACTTTGACATCACTCACGGCTTGATAATAGCACGGCCTGTGTGCACAATTAGTCCGCTTAATCGCACAAAGCCAATTCTCCTGTTAATTCCTGCTAATCACTGCTGACCTCGCCCAGTCGGAATCACACTGTGCAATTTGCCCACTATTACCCTGACGGCCCCGCCCTGCACCTTTTTGTTGCCGCTGCCAGCGCCAGGGAAAGGTTGGGGAGGTACCGCCCTTCCCTGTGTTGGTGGGGGTAGTCCTGCAGGGACCACTGTGTTGGTGGGGGTAGTCCTGCAGGGACCACTGTGTTGGTGGGGGTAGTCCTGCAGGGCCGACTGTGTTGGTGGGGGTAGTCCTGCAGGGCCGACTGTGTTGGTGGGGGTAGTCCTGCAGGGACCACTGTGTTGGTGGGGGTAGTCCTGCAGGGACCACTGTGTTGGTGGGGGTAGTCCTGCAGGGACCACTGTGTTGGTGGGGGTAGTCCTGCAGGGACCACTGTGTTGGTGGGGGTAGTCCTGCAGGGACCACTGTGTTGGTGGGGGTAGTCCTGCAGGGACCACTGTGTTGGTGGGGGTAGTCATGCAGGGACCACTGCCTTATTGGCTGCCATTGACTCTGCCGCTCACACCAACTGGGCTACAGGCGCACGAACACGCGTGTTTCCCGCTCAACCTGTAGGCCTGTAGCCTGTTACAGCCGCCCCCCCCCCTCCACACACACATACACTTAAATTGTGTGTCCAGATGTACGACAAATTTAATTGTGTGTGTGTGTGTGTCAGTTGTGTGTGTGTGTGTGTGTGTGTGTGTGTGTGTGTGTGTGTGTGTGTGTGTGTGTGTGTGTGTGTGTGTGTGTGTGTGTGTGTTCATACATGCGTGCAGTGCTAGATGAAATGAAGCGTTCATTATATGAACACTCTGGTGAAACATGATTACTGTCGATGCCTTTGAACGAGGGAGTGTTATACAATAGAGTGAAGACCGGCCAAACTCCTGGGGGTTCTGTAGACTGCATCAGGCAAACCGATGCCGCTCTCCTAACTGCCACCATCCTGCTGGGGGACTGGCTGGAATGTCGCACAAGAAAAATGGAGACAACAGGGAGAGGATGATAGAAAGAAAGAAAAAGAAGAAAAAAAGAGCTTTTGTGAACAACCTTATGAAGTAATCTTCCTCTTCTTCTGTTTTCTTCCTTTCTTCTGTGTTCATATTTTTTATACATATATTTTGGATTAATTGACGTCTGTACGTGCACATTGTGTGGGACGAGCATTCAGCTGGTGTCTACTTATGGTGTGCTTTGTTTGGTGGAGCAGACGTCACACCAGACGTCATTCAATAGACGTCACACACATAGATAGGCCGCTGGAAGTGGACCTCAGATCGTGATGGCCGACTTCCGAAGAAAGTAGTTTCCTTTAACCATTAGTCTCTACTTCTGTCTTGAGGCAATACGTTAAGAGGGTCGGGGATTTGTCGGCAGGGTGGTCGAGAGGGACAGAGGGGGGGGGGGGGGGGTATTTGGCTGTTGACCCAGATTGTTGGTCTGGGCCATTACCCGTGTCATTGGAGCTTGTTTGCCCGTCCTTACGCTGTCACTTCACTGTCTTGTTCTCCGGTCTGAACGTGACAGGCTGATCACGGCATGTGCTGGCTGAACGTGACAGGCTGATCATGACCTGTGCTGGCTGAACGTGACAAGCTGATCACGGCCTGTGCTGGCGGAACGTGACAGGCTGATCATGATCTGTGCTAACGGAATGTGACAGGCTGATCACGGCGTGTGTGGGTGGAACATGACGGGTGCTTACGGCCTGTGTGGGTGGAACATGACGGGTACTTACGGTGGAACATGACGGGTACTTACGGTGGAACATGACGGGTACTTACAATGGAACATGACGGGTACTTACGGCCGGTGTGGGTGGAACATGACGGGTACTTACGGCCTGTGTGGGTGGAACATGACGGGCACTTACGGCCTGTGTGGGTGGAACATGACGGGTATTTACGGCCGTTGAGAATGGTAGCGCCAAAGGTAGTTTTCCTGTCGGCCGCTGGCTGTGTTCAAAGCCTGAGCGTCCATGATAGATAAGTCAGAGCTCATGAGCTGTGTGAAAAGCAGAGTTCAGGAGCTGTGTGAAAGTCGAGATGGCCGTCCTGGGCTTTCCGTCCTAATGAGCCTTACGGTTTCTGTGGACGTAAAGCAACACTGAACCGTACTTCGGCATTGGTCACAATTTGTCCCTAATATGTCAAAAGATATCCGAGGACATGAAGCTCTGCTTCATCTTCATCAGCTGTGTGAAAGTCGAGTTGGACGTCCTGGGCTCCCGTCCCTAATAAACCTACGGTTTCTGTGGACGTAAAGCAACACTTCAACATAGATAAGTCGCTCGTAACATCTCCTCCACCATCTCCACATCTGGGCAAAACATAGTACACAAATGTCAAACAGTCTCTTAAAAAATCGATTCACAAGTAAAAGTCTGATTGGCTGTTCATGACCCAAATCCTTAAGAAGGGGACGGGGGCAAGCTTCAGTTGACGAAAGAGAGAAGAGAGAAACGCCTGAGGCAGAGTTCCCGATGATGGCCCATGGAACGGCCAAACACCAGTCACCAGATCACACCTGACAGTCTGATGCGTGGTTGCTGCTGTTGTTGTCTTGTTTAATGTCTTCGGATGTCGGCTGACATATTAGGGACAAGCTGAGACCAGCGCGTGAGCATGGTTCAGTATTGCTTTACATCCACGGAAACCATAAGGCTCGTTAGGACGGCCAGCCCAGGACGGCCACCTCGACCTTCACACTGCTCCTGAGCTCTCAGAGGTGTGGCGCAACACAGGCCTTTTTTTGTCGTAGGAAGATTGGGGGGGCGGGGGGGGGGGGGGGGGAACCTGAATGAGCCAGGAAGCTAGAGATACGAAAAAGCACAATTCGTGGCAGCAGACGAAGCATGCAAAGCTATGTTCTGATGTAGTCCGGGTTTTTCAGAGGGAAACGTTGATAGCCCCGGATTCTCAGCAATGGGGGATTCATTTCTGTAGTGGACATTTTAAAAGTCACCGTGAAGTCGGCGTGCTGGTGCCCGATTGACGGCATGCTTTGTTGTCGGTGTAGGAATAGCTGCACGTGCGATGTTTCACCCAACTCAGGAAGATTCCACCCCCCTCCCCCGCCCCATGATGATGAAGTGATGCTTAATGTCCTAATGTCAGTTGACATATTAGGGACAAGCTGTGAACATTGCCGAAGCATGGTTCAATATAGCTTTACGCCCACGGAAACCAGAAGGCTCGTTAGGACGGACAGCCCAGGACGGCCACCTCGACTCTCACACAGCTCCTGAACTATCTCCCCCGCCCCATCCCTCCTCCGCCCAGATATAACCATCCTGGTTGACTGGGCGTAGAAGCCCAAGTTACTTGCATACTTACCAGTGTTCCAAGGGAGGGACGTCAGGAAGGGAAGACAACTCACAACTCGCAAGGAAAGACAACTCACAACTCAGTGGCATCGTGAGGGTTCCGCGCTGAGCACCAGGCCTCGCCTCTTGCATTTACCTTCCCACAGATTTGTGATATGACCGCCAGGTGGCACTGTGCTGACTGGTGGATGATTTGGGTGTGTTTGCAGCATTCCGATGAATGCAACTTCAACAGACCTCTCTTGACTGCAGCTAATATAGCTCGTTAATGTTTAGTAATTATTGTGAACAGCTTAAAAAAGAAAATTTTGCACACTGTAACCAAGGGGAAGAGGCATAGTGCGGGATGTACATGTGAGGAAAAAAATCATACAAAGACGTGTGAATGCGTGAGTGAAAGGAATATTGTAACGATGGATGAATGTTTCTGAATAAACGCCCCACACTCATGCTTGGCAAAAAAAAAAAAAAAAAAAGAGAGAGAGAGAGAGAGAGAGAGAGAGAGAGAGAGAGAGAGAGAGAGAGAGAGAGAGAGAGAGAGAGAGAGAGAGAAGAAAAACAAGCT
>OY757543.1:881458-917114 GCA_963584105.1 Alviniconcha strummeri
GGCACTTCCTTGTATGTAATTACCGCACTACTGTTTACATTCACTCTACAGAAGTACTCTTATTCCTTGGTATTCCTTCTCTAATCCCCAGGTGATTGCTAGAGTTTATAAAGTTTACATACTGTGCTGACAAGAGGCAAATTTCCGTGTATGATTTTAGCATGGACAATAAATAGTCTTATCTTATCCTATCGTAACAGCAACCATGAGAAGTTTGAAACTTACCCTACACGTGAATGAACTTCTGCAGTTACCAAGGAGATGTTAACTTTTACCTAGGAAAGATGGCGATGGTGAATAGACTAATTAGTCTAGGAACAATTTGTCACCTTCACAACTATTTCAAGGAAATGAATAAATAAAACCGGCGATCAAACTTTTTCAGCGATCACAAAACCACAGAAATAAGTTGCATTTGCAAAATACCTTGGAGTAAGATAGAATAATGAAACTGAATAAAACTACACAGAATACAGAATGATTTATTCATCCCACTTCGGGAAATTACAATATCAGCTCGCTTTTTTTTTTCTTTTTTTTTTTAGTGCGGAAGGAAAAGCGAAATAATGAAAGTGAGAGAAAAGAAGCAAGTGCTAAGTAATTGGTCTCATTTACATGCATGACTGTGCCTGGCACACAAGTTGTTAGCCGTCTGTCTGCCACTGTTCTTACCCAATACGTTGTCTCTTCACCCAATACTTTGTCTCTTCCCTGTCTGCCACTGTTCTTACCCAATACTTTGTCTCTTCCCTGTCTGCCACTGTTCTTACCCAATACGTTGTCTCTTCACCCAATACTTTGTCTCTTCCCTGTCTGCCACTGTTCTTACCCAATACTTTGTCTCTTCCCTGTCTGCCACTGTTCTTACCCAATACTTTGTCTCTTCCCTGTCTGCCACTGTTCTTACCCAATACTTTGTCTCTTCCCTGTCTGCTACTGTTCTTACCCAACACTTTGTCTCTTCCCTGTCTGCCACTGTTCTTACCCAATACTTTGTCTCTTCCCTGTCTGCCACTGTTCTTACCCAATACTTTGTCTCTTCCCTGTCTGCCACTGTTCTTACCCAATACTTTGTCTCTTCCCTGTCTGCCACTGTTCTTACCCAATACTTTGTCTCTTTCCTGTCTGCTACTGTTCTTACCCAACACTTTGTCTCTTCCCTGTCTGCCACTGTTCTTACCCAACACTTTGTCTCTTCCGATAATAATCGTTGGGAACAGCGCCGTACCTCCCACCTCTCAATCTCTTCCCCCCTCCCCCCGCCCCTCACGTGGTTTTGGACAAGGGAGGACTAAGTGTTGTTGGCTCAGGATGGAGTGTGGTTGTCCGGATAATTATGACTGTGCGGTTGACAGGACGTTAATCTCCAGAAACTAACTGACTAACGCTGTTTGTTGGACAGAACATGAAAATACAGTTACTAAACAAACTCTGTCTCTGTCTCTCTGCCTGCCTGTCAGTTAATATCTAGTAAATGACTAACACTGTTTGTTGGACAGAACGTTAAAATGCAGTTACTAAACAAACTCTGTCTCTGTCTCTCTGCCTGCCTGTCAGTTAATATCTAGTAAATGACTAACACTGTTTGTTGGACAGAACGTTAAAATGCAGTTACTAAACAAACTCTGTCTCTCTGCCTGCCTGTCAGTCTGCCGTCTGCCTGTCTCTTTCGATCACCCCCTTCACACACACACACACACACACACACACACACACACACACACACACACACACACACACACACACACACACACACACACACACACACACACATGCGCGTAGTGCTGACATGTAGATGACCCTCTGCGGTGGACGAGACGTTAAAGATCCGGTGACTATTATCATTATGCGCGCGCACTTTGAAGGCCACCATTTGCATCGATCCGTTGAGTTGGACTGCACGTGGTCCACCCTGGTTCTGGTTGCCACTGCGGTCACCCCTGCTCAGTGCTTTTGTGGGCAGCTCTCTAACTGTCTGTGACTTCAGCAAGTGCAGCCCTGGTGCCCACCCAAAGTGTCGGTTCGTCAACGCCTCTCCCCCAGGCAGCTTCCCTCTTAGTGACGACTGGCGGGCATGCCATTGTATTGGCAGCCGACTGCGGTGGACTCAGCGTTTGAAGACGGCTTTACGTTGTGTTGGCAGCCGACTGCGGTGGACTCAGCGTTTGAAGACGGCTTTACGTTGTGTTGGCAGCCGACTGCGGTGGACTCAGCGTTTGAAGACGGCTTTACGTTGTGTTGGCAGCCGACTGCGGTGGACTCAGCGTTTGAAGACGGCTTTACGTTGTGTTGGCAGCCGACTGCGGTGGACTCAGCGTTTGAAGACGGCTTTACGCTGTGTTGGCAGCGAACGCTGACCAGACAGTCTTTGAATGCGTGTGTGAGCCACTCTGGGTTGCAGTGTCTCCACTTCCGGCAATTAGGGGTCACGAGTTTCCATAATCACCTCCATTCTCTGCCGTAGCCACTTTTAGATTGACTCCTTGGCCTTCGGTGTTTCCGATCGTGGTTCTGTTTTTGGACATTCTTGTCTTCTCCGCCCCCTCCTTCTTCTTCTGTCTCTGGTCGTGTCTTTGTTCCACTCGGTCTGTCGACTCGCAGCTTCACGTCAGAAAACGGCTTCTCACCACTGAGACACACTTCCGGTCAAAGGGCGAAGCGGACAGATGCGAGGGTGGGGTTTGGGGTTTGGTGATGGGTGGAGGATGAACAGGAACGTGCCTGGTCATGGTCTGCCCAAGGAAGGAACATCACATCGTTTTCGATGTCCATAAAACACCAACTAACTTACAAATTGATGTCCACAATGTGACAAGCAATTTGTCATGTCTGTTGACCTACATTCATGTGAATAGTGAGTTTTACTTGAAGATAAAACCCATCAAATGTGAGACGTGGAAAATGTGACTCTCGCACAAGGGACATTCCAAGTAAACGATGAAAGCAACGTGTCATCATTGCGGAAAGTCATTTAAAGGCATAGGGAGCCTTCAAGACCACGCGTTGTCAGCAGATTTGGCCCAGCGGTAAGGCGTTAGGCTGGTAAGCGGAAGGACCTCGGTTCGATACCGCTTCGGCTTTCCTTTCTCCTCAAAAGTTGTGGTCTGTGGACACTGTCTCGAGACTTTGTCCCTCACAATTATGAAACATTAAAATGGCTCTCATCGCTGCCCACCTTAATGCAGAAGTCATTCTGGTGGTGACAGTGTAGCGATAGGTATATATAATCTCCCTCTCCCCCCACCTCCATACCCCTTCCCCCTTCTCCCCGTCCCTAATAAACTTTATGGTTTCTGTGAACGTTAAGCATCATGTTTACAAGACCACGCACACCTGCACGACGGCAGTCTTCCTTACCTGTTCAACAAGCGTTTCGCACCGTCCGGGTGCAGGAACCACAGGAGGCGTCGTCGCAAAAAGTCCCTTGTACCATTCGAAGGCACAGAATGTTCGCTTCTGTGTTTAATTGATATTTCAAACCTCAGTGTGTCAATTGCAACAGACACGTGCAGCAGCTGTAAGTTCAGTTCAGAGCAAAAGCAAAGTAACACTAATATCCTCAGGCATTTTTTCCCCTCCCTTTCTGCTAATGACACTTTTTATCACGTCTGGCTTGCTACAAATTTTGATTATTTCAATAAATATTTTGTGCCCCCCCCCCCCCCCCCCGCCCCTCCCCCTCCCGGTTTGGACGTTGGAAATTGTGATTTTATTTCTTCTTCGCAAAAGTGTAGTGTAATTTCATTACGTGGGTGAGACCCGATCAGATTGGATTCTGAATGACACCGCGTCTGTAGTACACACACACACGCACGCACACACACACACGCACGCACTAAGGAGTGAGAGAGGGAGAGATTTGCTGAGGACTAATCCTGTTGAAGAACTGAACACAATACTGAATACAATTTTTTTTCATTTTCACAGTTTAACTGTTGTTCTGTAGCATAAAAACAGGGGCTCACCCCGAAAATTCGCAAGTCATTATTCCATAATAAACAGCGTCCTTTTCTCTTTTTAGAACGCTAGCGGCCAGTCTTGTTTCATATTATTTTGTTTCGTTAAGTGTACTACACCCAAACGAAAATTAAATCTGGGAAGCTGTCTCGTCGTGACTGTGTCCGAGTAACAGAGAGTTAGACACAAATCCTGTAGCCAGAGACACAGGAATAACGAGAACAGCGTGAAACATCTCATTGCTTCTGTTCTCCTACAACTGATGACATCACTATAACCAAGCACATGTGAAGAGCGTGATCGTTATAATACAAAAGCGCAAGATCATTACCATGGGGTCTTTTTTCCCCCTTTTTCTTTGATATCACGTCGACAACTACATAAAGAAGAAATGTATGCCAGGTCCTCTTGTAAATATCCGGTAATGCGCTAGTCACGTCACAAATACTCCAAAGGATTACACGTTCCTGTGGTTTATGTTCAAAGTGTCAGTTTGCTCAGAATGGTTCTTCACCGGTTATTCAATTCTTACACCGAAGGACACCATAAATAAATTAATGTCTTTCTTTCGACGGGGTATATTATTTTTTATTATTTTTTCCGGAAAACTGATAAAATAGACTGATTAGATCGACTTTACGTGCCTCCATCTGTTATGCGGAGTCATTAACCCTGGTCAATAAACCTTCGACAGGCAGCTGTTTTTGCAGAATATAAGTCATCAATGGATGGATGACTATTTTCACTTCCACCACGGCCATAAAACCTCCCTAAGTCATTGCAGGCACCTCCATCCGATCGTAAAACGAAATCCTCTAACTGAACTGTCAGAGTCTTCAGGAGGGTTCAGGTTGGAAAAAGAACAGGAAGAAGCTATTTTGAGTGGGTTATATGAATTAGTAAACATGGTGCTTAACGTCCACAGAAACCATAAGGCTTATTAGGGACCGGGAGAAGGGGGGGGGGTAATGGAGGTGGGGGAAGAGGGAGATTATATACCTATCGCCACACTGTCACCACCAGAATGATTCCTGCATTAAGATGGACAGCGATGAGAGCCATTTTAATGTTTCAGTTGGAAGTGATGGACAAAGTCATAAGACAGTGTCCACAAACCACAACCTTTTCGAAGAGAAAGGAGAGCCGAAGCGGTATCGAACCCAGGTCCTTCCGCTTACCAGCCTACCGCTAGGCCAAACCGGCTCAAATTATATGAATTTTCGGAAGCTCGGAATTTGAAGACCCAGGCACTCCGGCTGGGAACACAGAAAAACTGGGAGAGTGTTCTCACATTCTTCTAACGTCCCTTCTAAATACTCTTAAATAGAAATATTTTACCATGTCACTAATGAGATATTCAGTAATCGACTGACGATAACGGTAATGCAGCAAGATGTTGCGTTTCCTGTGCCTTTTAAAGAAATAATACCGGTAGGGGTCACGGTAGGGCTCACGTCACTTCCGTAGCGCCGTATCTCGCCGACAAGGTGAACACGCCGCGCGTCACAAGATCAACAAAATATGAATACACGTAAACTCAAAATAGTAGTTACATAGTCACAACGTAACACCTCACACACACACACACACACACACACACACACACACACACACACACACACACACACACACACACACACACACACACACACACACACACACACACACACACACACACACACACACACACACACACACACACACACACGCGCGCGCGCGCGCGCGCGGCTGACTTACACTTCAATCTTCTCTAGCGGGTGTGACGTACAGCATTGAAGCAGTTTACTTACTTACACACTTCAGTCTTCCTTCTTTACAGCCTGTGAAAGGCTTGACATGACCCCCCCCCCCCCCCCCCCCCCCCCTCGTTTGTGGTCTTGCTACAGACACTGGTGTTTCCCCAGCCTGCCAAAAACTGTTCACTGTCTCCAACCCTGCTGTCTTTCTGTGCTGCTCCTCACTCATACGGTGTCTGAACCATACGTACCTCCCTCCGTCTACAAAACCAACGTACACGCTCGCGCATATACACTCAGACAGACACACATAACAGACATTCAGACACACAGGCGCGTACACACACAGGCGCGTACACACGCACGCACGCACGCACGCGCGCGTGTCCGGAAGAAGAATACCTAGTTTTAGTGTTAACCTCAGTACACACAGTACCGTTTTTCTACATGGAGATTGTGTAACGCGACCAAATTCCCACCGTGGGATTAGTGAGTAGTTTGGCCAGTGAAGAGCGGTCAGCGAACAATGCGAACTTCACGCCCTTGTTAATTGCCTGGATCACCTGTTGGCTGAAGGGGACACCACTCTTAGAACAAGGCCGTGTTGCCAAGCCGTGATCGGAGCGAGGACGTGTCAGCACACTGCTAAGAGAAAAGAGCGTTCACTCTCAAAGCACCAACTGCCGTCCTAAAGAACGCGTGCAGAGGGAGAGGGGGGTGGGGTGGGGGGTCTAAAAATTATTATTTTTCATTCTACAGCACTTGAACTAGTTTGATGACTCGTTGCACTGACGGCA
Source organism: Alviniconcha strummeri (assembly GCA_963584105.1). NCBI lineage: Eukaryota > Metazoa > Mollusca > Gastropoda > Provannidae > Alviniconcha > Alviniconcha strummeri. The sequence goes on from OY757543.1 coordinate 887,949, forward strand.
ACATCTGCTGGTTAAACGGGATGTTACCGATTCTGAGAACAATGCAGTCTTGCCAGATGTTGGGTCAACGTGACTTGCCGTTGTACCAAGGGCGACACCTGTTGGTACAGCCCCTCCTCTAACAGCTTCTCTGGTCAACACGCATAGATAGTTGTCTCCTTCCCCCCCCCCCCCCCCGGTCCCTAATAAACCGTACGGTTCTGTGCACGTTAAGCACCATGTTCACTTACTTACTGGAGCTTGAGCGAGAGTCTGGTAGAGAGATTTAACAATTAACAATGTTGCTATATGACTAAGTAATATTCTCCCAAATCCACCACGACTCGAAAAGGTCTTTCCTGAAAGCTGTCTTGTAAAACAGAACAAAAACTTTGTGGTGTCCATCTTATTGGTCAGATTTTCATCGTGAGGAAACTACGATTTGAGATAGCACGACCCGCCACAAGAGGCCCATGAATAAAACATGTTTCGTGCTGAAACACGCTGTCAGTCTCAAGATCACAGTGAATAATTGACAGGTTTGGCAAGCACTTTAGACGAGAACAGAAGTTGCTGACCTGGGCCTATGCTTCCAAGCGAGAAAAAGGTGATAATGACGTCTGCTTCATCGGCCATTCCTGTGTCCCGATCAAAGGCTATTCGCATTTGTTATTATTGAGAGCTTATTGTCTCTGGCACGCACACTGTCGGGGCTAAAGCCAAGTCTTGGCTGTATTGGGAATTTGCTGTGTTAAGAGTTGGCTGTGTTCAGAGTTGGGTGTTAACAGTTGGCTGTGTTCAGAGATGGCTGTGTTCAGAGTTGGCTGTGTCAAGCCTTGGCTGTGTTCAGAGATGGCTGTGTTCAGAGTTGGCTGCGTTCAGAGTTGGCTGTGTCAAGAGTTGGCTGTGTTCAGAGTTGGCTGTGTTCAGAGGTGGCTGTGTCAAAAGTTGGCTGTGTTCAGAGTTGGCTGTGTCAAGAGTTGGCTGTGTTCAGAGTTCCCAGTCAGGTTCACCTTCAGCTGTAGTCATCTTTTAAAGCCAAACTGAAAACCGTCCTCTTCCCACAGTATTTCCATCCTAACTAATATCAGTACCCAGTTTCTGCTACAGTCAGTGTGTGTGTGTGTGTGTGTGTGTGTGTGTGTGTGTGTGTGTGTGTGTGTGTGTGTGTGTGTGTGTGTGTGTGTGTGTGTGTGTGTGTGTGTGCGCGCGCGCGCGTGTTTGTAGTGCGTTTTTATTATTATTATTTTATTTATATATATTTAATAATACTTTATGTAAATTGTTTTGGTAGGACTATGCTTTACATGTGTATAGAATATCACATTTAGGTTAATATGTATCATGTGAGCGCTCAGGGCGTTGATGAGCGCATGATAAATGTACATTATTATTATCTTCACGACGTGCCAGGATCCCTTACTGAAATCCCCGCAGTCGGACTGCGCTGCCGGAGTGGTGGGCAACACTTCATGTGAATGTCTGACAGTATTTACAGCTGTGAGGAAATGGTTACACACGCGACCTTCTCAGGAACGCTAACACCACCACCAGCCGTTCCAAGCGTGACGTTTACCTCACTAGCCACACCAAGCGAGAACAGATGTGATGATGTTTACCTCACCAGCCACACCAAGCGAGAACAGACGTGATGACGTTTACCACACCAGCCACACCAAGCGAGAACAGACGTGATGACGTTTACCTCACCAGCCACACCAAGCGAGAACAGATGTGATGACGTTTACCTCACCAGCCACACCAAGCGAGAACAGTCGTGATGACGTTTACCTCACCAGCCACACTAAGCGAGAACAGACATGATGACGTTTACCTCACCAGCCACACCAAAGCGAGAACAGATGTGATGACGTTTACCTCACCAGCCACACCAAACGAGAACAGACTATGGTGACTTTACTTTACCAGCCATTTCATGCGAGAACAGACTGTGGTGACTCTACCTCACCATCCATTCCAGGCAGATAACGGAATCACGTGCAGAACACAGAATGCTGGAAAACAGGTGTATTCATTAATTACAGCTGGCATTGCTGCATTCATTACGAGACACAGGAATCGGCGTCATGGTCTGATGGTTTATCACTTGACTCTTCTACATTGACAGGTTGCACCTTGGAAACCAGGGTGGAACAGTCACCCAGCTGCCCCCTATCTCCCGCTCTAAAGTTAGGGTTGTACTGAAACGAGCAGTTTTTGCTTGTCGCACGGCCCAACTATTCCGGTTTCAGTGTATTGTCAGGAATATTGATTTTTTTAAAGTTTTAAACCCAGAGGGAAACATTTGGGGTTTACCCGCTGCTGAGCACCACTCACTGGCGAGGCACCCTGTCTGAGAGCGGACAGACAAGGGGGCTAGAGGCACGGGCACAGACCGGCGGGCACCTGTCTGAGAGCGGACAGACACCGGGATTAGAGGCACGGGCACAGACCGGCGGGCACCTGTCTGAGGTCGGACAGACACCGGGATTAGAGGCACGGGCACAGACCGGCGGGCACCTGTCTGAGAGCGGACAGACACCGGGATTAGAGGCTCGGGCACAGACCGGCGGGCACCCTGAGAGCGGACAGATACCGGGATTAGAGGCACGGGCACAGACAGGCGGGCACCCTGAGAGCGGACAGACGACGGGGCTAGAGGCACGGGCACAGACCGGCGAGCTGACAGACGACGGGGACTAAAGGCACGGGCACAGACCGGCGGGCACCTGAGAGCGGACAGACGACGGGGCTAGAGGCACGGCCACAGACCGGCGGGCACCTTGAGAGCGGACAGACGACGGGGCTAGAGGCTCGGGCACAGACCGGCGGGCACCCTGAGAGCGGACAGATACCGGGATTAGAGGCACGGGCACAGACCGGCGGGCACCCTGAGAGCGGACAGACGACGGGGCTAGAGGCACGGGCACAGACCGGCGTGGAGCGGGGCCGATGTGGGGCGGTGGGGGAGACTGGACGCCAGCGGGATGACGTCTGACTGGCGTCCTAACAAAACTATTGATCTAATCACAGAGTGCATCGTGCAAGTAAGCCCAGTCTACCCTACAGGGAATGACGTTCTTTTACTTCCTGTGGCTGGGGTAATGCCCAGCTGTCTGCATGAAGATCAATACTAGTGAACACCCACATCTCGGGAAGGTTAAAGGAGCATGGAATGATGGGGATATACCTAGTCAGTAACACTGACGCAGCCGTGCGATTGAGGCAGTGACCAGTAATGATTGTGACGAGTGCTGGTGAGTGTGAGTGTGTGGTCAAATCCAGTGAGTAGCGGTACACACCGGTGTAAAGTTCCGTGCCTCAGGCCCCGCTGTAAGAACTAACACCAAATGCTGCACTTTCACACCACTACATTCATCGTGTTGGGCAGCGTCCTCGGCCCTTTTGCTGTTGTCTTGGTGATTTATTAAAAAGAAAAAAAACAAGTTTTGGTGATGTCGGGTTGACATATTAGGGACAAACTGTAATAGAGTTTTGGTAGGGATATATGTATATATATAAAGGGGGGGGGGGGGGGGGACACAATGTCAGTAAATAATTGTTGAACAGAATGGGGAGCCGAGGCGGATTGCAACCTGCACGCGTCTCGTAACCGACGGACCGCCTTGAGACTTGTGGGCGGCGCTGGTTGACAGGGGCCTGACGACTGACTGTAGACGTGTGTGGTGTGTGTGTGTGTGTGTGTGTGTGTGTGTGTGTGTGTGTGTGTGTGTGTGAGTGTGTGTGTGTGTGTGTGTGCGCGCGCGCGCGCGCGCCGCCAGTAGCTGCTGTGTGCGGACTGCAGCTTTCTTGTCTTCACAGCCTTGTGATGGCGGTAGATCCATAACTGCTTTTAACTAATTTATTTTCGTTCAACGAGATATATATTTAAAAACCCACGCGCGAGGGCGTGTGTATGTGTGTGTGCGTGCGTGCGTGCGTGTGTCTGTCCTGATGTTTACCGTTCAGTTTTAGAGACAAAACCGATGGAGCATCAGCTGTTGTGGTTACCAGCAGTGCCGTCAAGGAGGTGGGGATGGGGTGGGGGGAGGGGCCGGGGTTGTCTGCCTGCTGATGCTATGGGCGTGTACAGTCCGCCTCCAGCTCCCCTATGACCGTTGGAACTGCCCACTTTGTCCACATCAGAGTTCAGGAGCTGTGTGAAAGTCGAGGTGGCCGTCCTGGGCTTTCCGTCCTAATGAGCCTTACGGTTTCTGTGGACGTAAAGCAACACTGAACCGTACTTCGGCATTGGTCACAGTTTGTCCCTAATACGTCAGCCGACATCCGAGGACATGAAGCTCTACATCATCATCAGTTTGTCCACATGTGAGCCGGTTTGGCCTAGCGGCAAGGCGTTAGGCTGCTAAGCAGAGGTACCTCGGTTCGAATCCGCTTCGGCTCTCCTTTCTCTTGTCATGAAATTAAACCTGTCAAATACCATAGGGAAAATATCAGTATTACTTTACCTTCTCAGTCTGACAAAGGCTCCTTCTAGAGAAATAATGTCTGTAACTGCCCACTAAACCTGTCACTAGATCATATATATAGTGAGCTGTGAGCTCAGAACTTCTAAAGCATACTAAACATGAAACTCATGCTTTTCTCTTGTTGCACTTGCAACAAGAGAACAAACTCTGAACTTGTTAAAAATCCTATACTATGCATGGGACAGAATTCTGTCACCATAACTTTGTAAGACACCAAATATTATAATTTCTACCTAAATATGACCAGATTCATTTACTCCTTTTAAAGACAATATTCATCATCAATTACTGCACTAATAATCAAAAACTACATCCAGATTTTAATGAGAAAATCCAATAAAACAGCATATTAAATACAGTTACTAATCAAGACTCAATATCAAGCCTGTAAATGTTTAGGTTAAGCACCATGTTTAGTTTAAATCAGCACAAAATACAATCGCACAAACTGTGACAAAACAATCACACACTGAAAATACCACACACACACACACACACACACACACACACACACACACACACACACACACACACACACACACACACACACACACACACTTCAACACCACACACACACTGACGCACACACATTCAACACCACACACACACACTGACACATACACATTCAACACCACACACACTGACACACACACATTCAACACCACACGCACATACACGCACGTACACACACACACACACACACACACACACACACACACACACACGCACGCACGCACGCACGCACGCACGCACGCACGCACAGACAGACAAACTGAGAGCTTGCGGACGGCGAAAACAGTTTGGTCTACACATGACTGAACGACTCGCAAGAGAAAGGTCATGATCTATGTCGGCAGTTATACTTAATTTAAATTTAAATAATGCAAAATAGAGTGTGCTCGTCCCTGAAAACGACGAACGCCAGAAAGGGGTCGCCAGAAAGAGGTCAAAAATCGGGTAGAAGTAAACACATTTTTGTCAGCAAGGCTCTCTCTGTCGTGTCCTCCTCCTCTTCTCTCTCGCTCTCTTCCTCAGACCCCTCTCTGTCTTCCCTTCCCCGCCCTCTCCCTGTCTCCCCTTCCCCGCCCTCTCCCTGTCTCCCCTTCCCCGCCCTCTCCCTCTCTGTCTCCCCTTCCCCGCCCTCTCCCTCTCTGTCTCCCCTTCCCCGCCCTTTCCCTCACACCCCTCTCCGTCTCCCTTTTCCCGCCCTCTCCCTCTCTGTCTCTCCCTGCCCCGCCCTCTCCCTCTCTGTCTTCCCTGCCCCGCCCTCTCCCTCTCTGTCTTCCCTGCCCCGCCCTCTCCCTCTCACCCCTCTCTGTCTCCCCGTCCCCGCCCTCTCGTACGTGTGATGTTTTAGACATAAATTTGTTTTTGTTTTGTTTTTAAGTCGTTTTTTCTCTAGCGTATTTAACTGAATTTTTGTTTGATGTATTGAGTGTTGCTGTGTTTGTCATCAGGGACAGATTTGAAAAAAAGCCGACACCTGCTTAAATCTTTATCCCTGTGTAATAAAGTATTATCTTATCTCTATCAGTCTCTGTCACCCTTCTCTGTCTGCCCCACTCTCTCCACCACCTCTTTTCTCCCATTTCTCTCATTCTCAAAAACCAGCTGCTCCCTCACACACCCATCACTCTCCCTGTTTCCTCTCTTTCCCCCTCCTCTCCCCCGTTTCCTCTCTTTCCCCCTCCTCTTCCCGTTTCCTCTCTTTCTCCCTTCTCTCTCCCTGTTTCCTCTCTTTCTCCCTCCTCTCCCCGTTTCCTCTCTTTCTCCCTCCTCTCCCCGTTTCCTCTCTTTCTCCCTCCTCTCCCTGTTTCCTCTCTTTCTCCCTTCTCTCTCCCTGTTTCCTCTCTTTCTCCCTTCTCTTTCTCCCTGTTTCCTCTCTTTCTCCCTCCTCTTTCTCCCTGTTTCCTTTCTCCCTCCTCTCTCTCCCTGTTTCCTCTCTTTCTCCCTCCCCCCTCTCTCTCACCCCGTTTCCTCTCTTTCTCCCTCCTCTCTCTCCCTGTTTCCTCTCTTTCTCCCTCCTGTCTCTCTTGACCAGCTACTCTCTTCCTCCCCCCTCTTCCCCCGACACAAGCACACACTATGATGTATGTAGGTCCCTGACAAGACTGGCAAGCAGAGGGGGGCGGGGGGGTGGGGGGTGGGGGACGGTCTGTAATTGCTGTTTCTCCCAGAGAGCCGGTCCCCGGGGAGAGGTGTGAGGGACGCAGCGTGAATACGGTCAGTCACAGCCGCCACACACAGGCTGACAAAAACGAAAACAAGAAAACAGAAGCAGAAGGATGGAAAGAAAAGGGGTAAAACAACGCACGGAAACTAGAGCTGTGCAGCACTTCGACGTGCAGCCCGCCAGGCGCTGCCTGCTGAGAGTTGTCTGCTCGTGCACACCAATCGCACCCCCCCCCCCCCCACTCCCCCATCGGGAAAGTTCGGACACGGAAAGCCAACACCCAGTTTCAAGTTGTGGAAGCCGCCACCACCTTCACATTTGGTCAGCATCACGGACACCGGTAGGACCCATGAAATGGTCAAACTCCATGGAGTGTATCACCAGGCGCAATGTCAACCTGTCTCTCTTGAACAGTCAACGAGGAAAGGCTTAGGGAAAACCATAACCCAACGTCAGAATTTATCGGAAATGTGGCACCGATTCGCTACAGTCAGGAATTCCGGCTTACACGTGGTCATGTCCTTAATCCTCTAAGTGTGTAATTGTAAGTATACAGGCGTGTTGACATTGGAGCGAGGAAACGATTCTTCCGGGTGGCTGCCGACCAGCAATACCCCACTTGCCTTCATAAAGAATTCGCCACAGCAGGTTTCTCCACTCCAAAAGTGCTGTGCCTATTTTATCACATAAATGTCCTGTGACAGTACAGTATACATTCATGTACTTAGCTATGTAGCTCGGAGATGACAGGGCCGAGGGGTTAAGGTCTGGGACTGGAGATGGAGCCTGGGGGTTCAAGCCGCAGCCCCCCCCCCCCCCCCCCGCTCCCCTTCACACCCGTTCGTTACCTCATGTTAAAAATCCTACATCCTGTACAATCATGGTCAAACTCCTACAGCCTGTACAATCATGGTAAAAATGCTACAGCCAGTACAATCATGGTAAAAATGCTACAGCCAGTACAATCATGCTAAAAATGCTACAGCCAGTACAATCATGGTAAAAATGCTACAGCCAGTACAATCATGGTAAAAATCCTACAGCCTGTACAATCATGGTAAAAAGGCTACAGCCTGTACAATCATGGTAAAAATCCTACAGCCTGTACAATCATGGTAAAAATCCTACAGCCAGTACAATCATGGTAAAAATCCTACAGCCTGTACAATCATGGTAAAGATTTTACAGCCTGTACAATCATGGTAAAAATCCTACAGCCTGTACAATCATGGTAAAAACCTTACAGCCTGTACAGTAATGGGATAAATCCTACAGCCTGTACAATTATGGGAAAAATCCTATGGCAGCAGAAAACGTTAGTCTTATGAAGGTTTTGTGTAGACGCCACCAACGTGAAGGATCAGGTAGGCTGGTAACGCCACTCTGTCGCTGCTGGTTTTGTTCAGGGACATCGACCCGACCTTCCAGTGGAACAATCCACAGTGACGTACACACGCATGCACACACACCCACCCACACACACACACACACACACACACACACACACACACACACACACACACACACACACACACACACACACACACACACACACACACACACACACACACACACAGAGGGAGAGAAGACAACAAATATTGATTTACTGTAAAAATGTAGAACAGACTGATTTTTAATGGCGCTCATTGTGATTTGTGCTTGCACAAAAGAGGCTACGTTACGAAGTGTTGCAGGTTTTTATTACGGCCTTCGCTTCTTTACAGCCCTCTCATTGCCTGGCTCTGACAGCTCTCTTCAGTGGAAACCTCTCTTGCTGTTTGTTGACAAGGCACTGCAGTGTTGTTGACAGGGGACTGCGGTTTGTTGATAGCAGAATGAAGTGTTGTTGACATGGGTGTGCGGTGTTGTTGATAGGGGACTGCGGTGTTATGTTGTTGACAGGGGACTGCGGTTTGTTGACAGAGGAATGCAGTGTTGTTGACAGGGGGTGCGGTGTTGTTGACAGGGAATGCGGGGTTGTTGACAGAAGACTGCGGTGTTGTTGACAGGGGTGTGCGGGGTTGTTGACAGTGAATGCGGGGTTGTTGACAGGGTGATGCGGGGTTGTTGACAGAGGGATGCGGGGTTGTTGACAGGGGTGTGCGGGGTTGTTGACGCTGGGTTGTTGAGAGGGGTGTGCGAGGTTCCTGACGGGGGTGGGGGGTGGGGGGTGCGGGGTTGTTGACAGGGGTGTGCGAAGTTCTTGACGGGCCGGGGTGGGGTGCGGTGGGGGGGGGGTTGTTGACAGGGTGGTGGTGGTGCGGGGTTATTGACAGGGGACTGCAGTGTTGTTGACCGAGGATTGTGTGTTGACAGGGGAATGCGTGGTTGTTGACTGGGGGACTGCGAGGTTGTTGACAGGGGGGTGTAGGGTTGTTGACAGAGGATTGTGGAGTTGTCGACAGGACGCCTGGTGCAGGGGTCACGGTGGCGGGGGAGGGGGGGGAGGGGGGGCAAGGCCGGCGAGGTGGGGGGGGGGGGGGAGTGGCGAGGGAATATCGAGTGTCGTAAAGACTGCCAGCAGCCTCACCCGGATTAAAGGTCAGGTTGTACAAACACACGCAGTGTCGGCAGTTCGGGCACTGGAGACAAACGACAGCGTTCGCTTCTTGTTTCTGAAGGCAACGAAACCCGACATTTTAGCGCGAAACAGCTGGACAGGGGCTACAGTAAAAATATAATTCTGTAGGCAGTTAAGGACACAGCATGGTCTGTGTTACGACCGTACAGAAAACGTCCACAGGCGACTGGATAAAAACGGGGAAAAGAAAAAAGATTACTTAGAGAAATACGACTTACAGTTTAACACTACTAATATGCATGTGCAACATAACTTGACCTTGAAGTTCGAAGGGTACCAGATTTAGTGTGAAGGGATGAGACACTGTAACCAGACTGGCAAGCAGTGACTGTAACCAGAATAGCCAGACGCAGTGCAATGACTAACCACTCTGACCAGACCTAGTACAGTGACTGTAACCAGATTGGCCAGACCTAGTGCAGTGACTGTAACCAGTCTAGCCAGACCTAGTGCAGTGACTGTCGGTAACCAGTCTGGCCAGACCCAATGTAGTGACTGTCTGTAACCAGTCTGGCCAGACCTAGCGCAGTGACCGTCGGTAACCAGTCTGGCCAGGCCTAGTGCAGTGACTGTGTGTAACCAGACTGGCCAGACGTAGTGCAGTGACTGTAACCAGATTGACCAGACGTAGTGCAGTGACTGTAACCAGACCGACCTGACCTAGTGCAGTGACTTTAGCCAAACTGGCCAGACCAAGTGCAGTGACTGTCTGTAACCAGACTGGCCAGACCTAGTGCAGTGACTGTAACCGACTGGCCAGACCTGGTGCAGTGACTGTGTAACCAGACTGGCCAGACCTAGGGCAGTGACTGTAACCAGACTGAGCAGACTTAGTGCAGTGACTGTAACCAGACTGACCAGACTTAGTGCAGGGACTGTAACCAGACTGACCAGACCTGGTGCGGTGACTGTAACCAGACTGGCCAGACCTAGTGCAGTGTCTGTAACCAGATTGACCAGACCTAGTGCAGTGACTGTAACCAGGCTGGCCAGGCCTAGTGGAGTGACTGTAACCAGACTGACCAGACTAGTGCAGTGTCTGTAACCAGACTGACCAGACCCAGAGAGAGAGAGAGAGAGAGAGAGAGAGAGAGAGAGAGAGAGAGAGAGAGAGAGAGAGAGAGAGAGAGAGAGAGAGAGAGACTGCAGGCCGACAGAGCGGGAGCTGCGAGCCGGCAGACTGGAAGCCGGAGGGGAAATGAAGACAAACACACAAACGGTCGTGGACGGTGGCGGCAACGATTGATCTCACCCCACCACTAGTCTCCCGCCGTGGAAGGAGGCAGCGGCGGCGGCAGCGGCATCGTAGTCGTGGTAGTCGTTGGGAGCTGCGACTCAGTGGTGGCGGTATGGGAAGTGTGCGGGACTGGGCCTGTGTCAGGCTGGCGAGAGGGGCGGGGCGGGGGGGGGGGGGGGGGGGGCTGACTGACAAAGGGCGGCATTAGGCCGGCGCTGGCTGGGGCCCCAGTCCCGGTGTCGTCGCCGTGCCAGCTGTGTGTGCCCCGCTCTCTGTCAGTGAGCGTAGCGCGTCACTACGCCGTCCCTCTCCACACGCTGCCCATTCACTGGAACCTCGCTCAGGGCGCACACAGGGAGGGCAGACACCGTGTCAGTGGACACGGACACTGCTTGACGGGCTGTGCTGCGGGTGGATGGAAACTTCAGCTGGCGGAACTCGAGTGGTTACTTGAACGCGATAAGAACATCGCCGTCAGGTTACAGACAGGGATGAGAACATCAGTGTGAGGTTACAGAACAGACAGAAATGAGAACAGTGTGAGGTTACAGAACAGACAGGAATGAGAACATCGGTGTGAGGTTACAGAACAGACAGGAATGAGGACATCGGTGTGAGGTTACAGAACAGACAGGAATGAGAACATCGGTGTGAGGTTACAGAACAGACGGGAATGAGGACATCGGTGTGAGGTTACAGACTGGAAGTACTGTGGTAAGTTTGAGCACGACAAGAGCATCACCGTGAGGTTACAGACGAAAATAAGTACATCGCCGCGAGGTTACAGACAGGAATAAGTACATCGCCGTGGGGTTACACTTACAGACAGGAATAAGTACATCACCGTGAGGTTACAGACAGGAATGAGTACATCGCCGTGGGGTTACACTTACAGACAGGAATAAGTACATCACCGTGAGGTTACAGACAGGAATGAGTACATAGGTGTGGGGTTACAGACAGGAATAAGTACATCAACTTGAGGTTACAGACAGGAATAAGTACATCGCCGTGAGGTTACAGACAGGAATAAGTACATCGCCGCGGGGTTACAGACCGTGTGGTTACAGACAGGAATAAGTACATCTCCGTGGGGTTACAGACAGGAATACGTACATCACCGTGGGGTTACACTTACAGACAGGAATAAGTACATCTCCGTGGGGTTACAGACAGGAATAAGTACATCACCGTGAAGTTACAGACAGGAATAAGTATATAGGTGAGAGGTTACAGACAGAAACAAGAACATTGTGTGAAGTTACAGACTGGAAGCAGATGTGTTTAAACAGTGTGAAGACCAGTTTGTTCGTTAATTTTATTGGGCCATTGTGGTCTTTTTTGTTTGTTGCGACCCATGAAATATGGTGACACGTAGTCACTTTCTTTGATGTTTTCTGCATTTATGTAATATATAGTTTAATCGGCATACAGGACATCAGAAACTCTAAAACGTTTTGTACTACGTACGGTTTGTTTGTTTGTTAAATGGAGACCTAAAAAGCTTGGCCGTTGTAACAGTTTGCATGACAAGACAACAGCCAGATCTCTTTACGTTCTGTTCTGACTTGTGGTTACGTGCAAAGCGACATTAGTGTAAATAGTTGATGAGTGCGGTCTGTTAAACTGCACCCCAGCTAGGCAGGTGGAGGTAGAGCCTGTTAGCAGCGCCGTGCTGGGTGCATGCAGCCTCTGCCACTGGCCCTAGTTCAGTGGGGAGGAAAAAAAGGCATGAGAACTACAGTACATGGCGAGGGGCCGGCTAGTTTAGAACTGAAGTTTTCTCGCTGTGAACCTGCTTGCTTTCTCACCGTGAACTGAGTAGTTCAGAACTGCTAGCTTTTTCCACTGTGGACTAATTCAGAACTGCTAGCTTTTTCCACTGTGGACTAATTCAGAACTGCTAGCTTTTTCCACTGTGGACTAATTCAGAACTGCTAGTTTTTTCCACTGTGGACTAATTCAGAACTGCTAGCTTTTTTCACTGTGGACTAATTCAGAACTGATAGTTTTTTCCACTATGGACTAATTCAGAACTGCTAGCTTTTTTCACTGTGGACTAATTCAGAACTGCTGTTTTTCCCCCCCACTGTGGACTAATTCAGAACGGCTAGTTTTTTTCACTGTGAACTGACTAGTAAGTAACTACTAGCGTCATCACATTGCTGGGACTAGTTCCGATTTACTGCTTTCCTCTGCCTGTCCCCGTTGACGCCAGCAAGGCCAAGTCCCCGGGATGGTGCACTCCGACTCCAACCACTGCCACAACTGGTTAGGCCATAGATCGTTTTTCGGAGACTATGGCGTAACCAATGTTTGTTGGTGTTCAGATAGCAGTAAATGTGTAGCCACGCAGTCAGAGTTCGGGAGGTGTGTGAAAGTCGAGGTGGCCGTCCTGGGCTTTCCGTCCTAATGAGCCTTACGGTTTCTTGGTCGTAAAGCAACACTGAACCGTACTTCGGCATTGGTCACAGTTTGTCCCTAATATGTCAAACCGACATCCGAGGACGTGAAGCTCTACTTCATCATCAGCCACGCAGACTACAGTGAATTTTTCTGAGGCTGCGTTTCTCGTATAACCGCTCGCAATGTACACGCCGGCACAAAGCAAATCGAAATCCTTAATCCACTCTAATTTTTGACCCGGGGCAGACGCGTCCGACGTTTACGTGCGTGCATCGACACCCTGCTGCTTGCACAGTGTTAAGACTCCAGAGTGTATGCAGGGCGCTGACAGCGTGAGACCAGCAGAGGGGATTTTGGCAGACAGATGCATGGAGACGAGAAGTGCCTTTCAGCGGCGTCGCCATTTACGGCCGAGTGTGGAGGAAGGGTGCCGGAAAGCGAGCTCGCAATGTAGGTATGCTGCTGACAGGCACGCGCTCTCGGTTCGCTTTCTTCCTCACGACACGGGCCATGGCTCGTGGTGCTGTCGGGGTCCCTTTAGCTCAAGTCATGCTTCCACAGCACCGCGGCGCCCTTGGCACACTTCAGAGACAGCACTGGTTATGACACACTTCAGAGACAGAGTTCTGGTTATGACACACTTCAGAGACAGAGCACTGGTTATGACATTTCAAAGACAGAGCTCTGGTTATGACACTTCAAAGACAGAGCCCTGGTTATGATACTTCAGAGACAGAGCACTGGTTATGACACTTCAAAGGCAGAGCTCTGGTTACGACACTTCAAAGGCAGAGCACTGGTTATGATACTTCAGAGACAGAGCACTGGTTATGACACTTCAAAGGCAAAACTCTGGTTATGACACTTCAAAGACAGAGCTCTGGTTATGACACTTCAAAGGCAGAGCACTGGTTATGACACTTCAAAGACAGAGCTCTGGTTATGACACACTTCAAAGACAGAGCTCTGGTTATGACACTTCAAAGGGGCAGAGCTCTGGTTATGACACTTCAAAGACAGAGCCCTGGTTATGAAAGCTGATGAGAGATGGCTGTTCATTTTGTAAACGCGATCTTGGCGAGCCTTGTAGTGGGTGTTAGCCATTTAAGTGTTGACTGGATAGTGAGTGTTTTGTTCTTCTTCTTGTTCGACCTTTACATTGCCTTGCGGCTGTCGTGGTGTGTTGGTAGTTTGCGAAAGGAAAAATCTCATCTGGAATTTCATTTTAACGGCTTGTGGTAGTGTCTCGTGCGAAACTGATACTAGATGATGCGGTAATTAAACCTGCTGATGGGGCGAGGTTATTGCCCGGCCGCACGGAGAAAAAATGGATCGATTTCTGGTTTGAAACTGTTAGTTATACTGTGACGTTCTAACGTGAAAGCGTCAACATTTCCTCCAAAAAAAGTTGATTTGAAAACTTTGAAAACTGTTTCCCCATCGTCGGTTTGAAGCGGGTGTTGAGAAGATTGCCCAACGATGTGTGTGGGTGCCCGAAGATTGGACACGGGACACCGACCACAACACTCGCCACCCTGAGGCCTCGCCACACACTCCAGCTTGAATGGCTCGTGGCCTTGTTCAAGTAGAAACTTGTAGGGGGGGGGGGGGGGGGGGCAATTTCTACGGGAAACTCCATGAGAGGTTTGATGAAATGAAGCATTAAATCTGGGCTGGTTTTCCATTGATGCCAATCAGAACGGGTTCACGAGAGCTTCCGGTTCCACTTCACCGTCCTTGGGCCTCTGCAGTAAGGCAGCAAGGAGTCAACGTGTGTTTTCGTCCGGAAGTCAGCACTCTACACGACACCCTCCCACATCTCCAGTGCACCGTGCAGCATTCATTCTTGACTTTTTGTCAGTGTCAGCCAACCGTAAACTATTAGAAGTAAGCATCGCAAACCGGTGTATGCGTTTCTCAGCACCTGTCAATTATGAACAGTTATATTAAAATTTGAAATAAAATCAAATAGCCTTGAAGGGAGTGCGTACATTTTTTTATTTGTTTTCTGTGCTGCAAGTCCGTTATACACCTGTCCTGAGGTGACCCTGTGTGGTTGACAGGAAATTAAAATCCAATTACTGACTAACTAACCGTTATACACGCACCACAGCGTACAATGTCGACGTTGTAGACTACAGCTGTGCCAGGAGCGTGACACAAAGAAGGTGACACAACGCTGTGTAATTATTCCAGAGAAAATACTTACAACAGAGTACGCAACGCGTCGAGACTACAGAGCGCTCTACAATAATGATGAATGAATGAGCTGGTGCGGTAACACTTTGTCCAGAGAGAGCGGGCTAGAATGGCGGTTGGAGTGGAGAGAAATCGATGCAACGGGTTGCCCGCCTGGCCTGCCGGCAGCGATCTCAAGAGATGATGACACTCCCACTGGCCGGTCTCTGACTGCTGCAACGCTTCAGCCAATGGAACCTTTCAGCTGAAAGTGGGGCGTCATCGCATCTTCACTCATCCCTCTGGACAGGCTGGAGCGAGCCTCTTAATGTTTGTCGCTCTTTGCTTCCTCCTCCCAACTTATGTTCGGCCTCTCGCGTTTTCCTAACAGTGTCGACGGTCTCATGAGAGAATGACAAACCGAGCTGTTTTGTGAACCATACCGTATGCAGAACTTGACTGCTGAGGACAAACACGTCCCGTTTATATATAATGATAGACACTTGCTGCCAAAGCGCTTCAACTGAATTTTGAAATTCTTTACAAAGAGAGATAATGAAAGCGCGCCTAGAATATGAAAGAACTAGATCTAGCTGCACCAGTGAGTAACGCGCTTGCTTTTGGTGAATTACATCTTTTTAGTTTCGGAGCCGCCGTTCGGCTCCCGATTCAAGCGGACCTCAATGACTGTTTCTGTAACCTCTAGGTGATGTTCTCCTTCCAGTCGTTGTGGGGGCAGGTTACCTGAGTGTGTGTCAAATGATCACAGGTACACTACCGGAGTCTGTGTCAGAGGATCACGGGTACACTTCTTGTTTCCTTGGACCTAAGGCCGTCATTGTTCCTGCGTTGTTGACGTTGGTTTAGAGACACGTGTTCTTGTATTAACTTCCCACGTCTGTGTGACCAACCTTCGGAGTCGGACTCACAATCGTGCAGCTGCACGAGACGAAGAACTGATCTCAGCTACAAGCTGCACACCTGTCTCCTATTCTTCGTCATTGTTAGGCCGTAATGTGGTCTGTGGACGCTGGGTGAAGTGCCGTGGTGTCCGGAAGACGTCGGCCGTAAGGAAGCGGTGTGGGAAGGACTGGTAGCTGTGCGGGACTCAGTCTGATGTTCAGCAACAAAGTGTGGGGGCTGGACTACTCCCCCCGGAATCTGCTGGCCATGTGCTGTGGCCTCTTTGCCTCCTCGGGCCGGGGGGACTCGGGGGGTCGGTTTGACGATGGGGGGCAGGACGGGGGCAAGGCGGGCGGGAAGGCTGACCGCCGGCCTGACGGCGGGGAAGGCGAGAAGGTCAAGGCTGCAGACTCCGTGTCCTACGGCACCACGGACGGCGCGGCCAATGGTCAGTAACTGTGGTAATTGTAACTAGTCAGTGACTGTGGTAATTGTGGTCAGTGACTATGTTAACTGTAACTGTGGTCAGTGACTGGTAACTGTGGTCAGTAGCTGTGTAACTGTGGTCAATGACTGTGGTAACTGTAACTGTGGTCAGTGACTGTGGTAACTGTGGTCAGCGGCTGTGTAACTGGTCAGTGACTGTGGTAACTGTAACTGGGGTCAGTGACTGTGGCAACTGTGGTCAGTGGCTGTGTAACTGTAACTGTGGTCAGTGACTGTGGTCAGTGTAACTGTGGTCAGAGACTGTGGTAAGTGTAACTGGTCAGTGACTGTGGTAAGTGTAACTGTGGTCAGTGACGGTGGTAACTGTGGTCAGTGACTGTGGTAACTGTAACTGGTCAGTGACTGTGGTAACTGTAACTGTGGTCAGTGTCTGTGGTAACTGTAACTGGCAGTAACTGGGGTAACTGTAACTGTGGTCAATGACTGTGGTAACTGTAACTGGCAGTAACTGGGGTAACTGTAACTGTGGTCAGTGACTGTGGTAACTGTAACTTCAGTAACTGTGGTAACTGTAACTGGTCAGTGACTGTGGTAACTGTAACTGTGGTCAGTGACTGTAGTGAGTTCTGTAACTGGTCAATGACTGTGATAACAGTAACTGGTCAGTGACTGTGGTAACTGTAACTGGTCAGTAACTATGGTAACTGTAACTGTGGTAAGTGACTGGTACCTGTAACTTTGGTCAGTGACTGTAGTGAGTTATGTAACTGGTCAGTGACTGTGGTAACTGTTACTGGCCAGTAATTGTAACTATTGTCAGTGACTGGTAACTGTAACTGGTCAGTGACTGTGGTAACTGTAACTGTGGGGACCTGGCAGGCAGTCCGCTTGCTTCTCAAGTTGGCCTGTGTGCGCGCGCGCGCGCGCGTGTGCGTGCGTGCGTGCGTGTGTGTGTGTGTGTGTGTGTGTGTGTGTGTGTGTGTGTGTGTGTGTGTGTGTGTGTGTGTGCGTGTGTGTTACAGTAGATCAATATTTGTTGTCTTCTCTCCCTGTGTGTGTGTGTGTGTGTGTGTGTGTGTGTGTGTGTGTGTGTGTGTGTGTGTGTGTGTGTGTGTGTGTGTGTGTGTGTGTGTGTGTGTATGCGTGTGTGTGTAGGTGGTGGTGGATGGGACAGTGTGGCGCTCAGCGTATCGACTCTCTCGGTGCCTTCTGCTAATCCTGCAGTGTCTGTCTTTCCCGTGCTCCTCAACATCAGACCTCTTCCATCCTCTCATTCCTTCCTTCCCCAGCTGGCCTTGCACTGCCTCTGCCATGGACACTGCTTGTCGCCCGTACCTCTCAACATCACACCTGCCCTCCTACTCTCACTGGACTGTCACTCACTCGGTTTTGTCGTGTGCAAGGTGGCCCAGTGCTGACGAACAGTACATAACCAAAACACCTCTATCATAATCCCCAGTTGTCATAAAGCCGCGGCATCGATTTGCTCGAGTTGGACACGTTAGTATAAAACATGCCCCACTTCAAAGTGTCATCCATAAACTGCTATTAATTCACCTATGTCATCCTTTATGAAGGTACAGAATTAAACCGTGTACACGATACATGCAGAAATGCACTTGACTGAACTGGCCTCCCCCGGGAATTTGAGGCTTCAGCACCGGATGAGGACGAAGACGGTGTTTTGCAGGAAGTTGTTTACTGGGTTTCCTGCCTGCAACATGAGCGCAATGATCTATTTAGGTCTGTGTTGTTGTGCACGTGTTGCACGTGACACTCGCTGACGTCAGGAAAACGCTATCAATTTCCTTTGTTCCTTGAGTCTATAGAAGTAGCTCGGCCCTGGACCTCGTGCCGGTTATGTTACAAAGGCACTGGCCTTTCCAGTGAAAGCACGGAACAGAAACAGGCATGTGAGGTCATGCAGGAATGTTGGACACACATCTGTGGTAACCCTGCACGACCTTCCATGCGGACTGGCCACTGCCGGTGGGCACCTTGTGTGAGAAGTAACTATAAAGACTGCACGCCGCAATCCTAATTGCTCCTTTAGCAACTCGTCAGGCGTACTTCGGGCTGTGGAGAGAGGTATTGATCCCTTGAGGACACACAAAAGTCGCACCTTGTGTTTCTGTGGAGAGCTGTGTGCTCGCACTGCCGTAAACCCTCCAGGTCCTTGTCCTCTAGACAAAACATCAGCCTGCCGTAAACCCTTTCAGGTCCTTGTCCTCTAGGCAAAACGTCAGCCTGCCGGTTTGTCCTGCTTCGCAGCGCTTCACTCGGCAGCTTCTTTTCTCTTTGCTCCTTAGCGATGAGGCTTCTGTCCTCCTTTTTCTCCGTGTCGTCTCAAACTCGTTTAATAAAAAAGAAAAAAAGATTGAAGTATTTCTGTAACGTAAAATCTTGTTCGGAGAGACTAGTCTAAGGGCATACACGCAAACACAGACACTGGCACACAGAAACACAGGCACCGGCACACAGGAGTATAAATTATACACCGTACACAGTTTACAACCAAGCTAGACAGGGGCAGAGGAAGACAGCAGTGTGAAGTGGAAAACATGGCAGGTCCATTGTTTTGGGAAAAAAAAATGTCTTGAGGTTAGATTTCAGTGAGTCCAAATAGGGTGTAGAGCAACAACAACAACAGAGTTAGAGAGAGAGAGAGAGAGAGAGAGAGAGAGAGAGAGAGAGAGAGAGAGAGAGAGAGAGAGAGAGAGAGAGACGGGGGGGGGGGGGGGGGTAGATTCTACAGATTTGGGGAATAAAACAGTTTCAGACGCTTCGGTCAGTTCCGTTCCGTTTAAGGTAGTATCTACGGGCTCCGGAAAGCCCATATGCACTATATCCTGTCTAGGACCATTTTGATGAAGAGTACACGTGGCAATCAATTGAAAAGCTTGGTTTTGATCTCTTGCTGTCAACGGTAGGTAAGTAAGTAAGTAAGTACGTAAGTAAATTGGTGTTTTACGCCCAGTCAACCAGTGCGGTTATATCATGGCGATCAACGGTAGGTACACACCGTGGAGTCACTGAGCGCTGGGAATGCGATGTTGCCGCAGGAATAATGAGTGCTGGGAGTGCGGTGTTGCCGCAGGGATAGTGAGTGCTGGGAGTGCGGCGTTGCCGCAGGGATAGTGAGTGCTGGGAGTGCGGTGTTGCCGCAGGGATAGTGAGTGCTGGGAGTGCGGCGTTGCCGCAGGGATAGTGAGTGCTGGGAGTGTGATGTTGCCGCAGGGATAGTGAGTGCTGGGAGTGTGATGTTGCCGCAGGGATAGTGAGTGCGATGTTGCCGCAGGGATAGTGAGTACTGGGAGTGCGATGTTGCCGCAGGCACTGGCTGGGGACATGGGGAGACACGATGCTGTGCTGCCTCTTTGTCAGGTGGCTTCATCTCTCGCCCCTTGACCCCGGACCGTTGTCGCTGTTGTAGTCGTCCCACGTGAACACTGGGGGCCGCCCGGTATGCCGTTGTACATCGACAAGTGCATTGCATGGCGTGAGAGGATCGCGTGTGGCCGTCTCTCTGCCTTTTCTGTTACCCCGTCAACACGGGCGGCCTCACACCGTCTTCATAGCGGGCCCTGTGACTGTTTTAACGTTTTCTGAGACGTATGCCGAGATATGAGGTCGTTTTGGTGTCACCACGAAGTGTTTTGATTAACTATCGCTAATATTATTTTCTGTGATCATGTACGACAGTTTGTGCCTTGAATGGAGATGAAGTAAGTGTATGGAATAGCTTCAGTACACGGCGCATTGATCAGTCCACGCCACGAACGCCCGTGTGTGTCGGGTGTGTGCGTGTGCTGACCGGTCGATGGGGTTGCGACAAACTTATCTCCAGTTGCAGTCGATTGACGAGGTCTGGTTTTGCTCAAAGCATGTAGAATAGCGTCATATTCGTCTGGGTTTCCTTTTACTCCGCCTGGGATATATTTGTGAGCTTCTGTCTTAGTTTTTCTCCCTGCATTCTCAAACTCGTATAACAGCACACACACACGCACGCACACACGCACGCACGCACGCACGCACGCAGTTTTTCTTTGCGAGGAGCAGACTCCCAGTGAACGGAACCTTGCATCTCAAAGGAGGCAAATGTCAAAGCAATATCCTATTTTTGTGCGTGCATGCGCGCCTGTTTGACAGTGAATGTCCCGGAAGTCCCGCCCAGTGCACCTCCATGCCATTAGCCCAGTTCCAAGCCCCACTGTTCTCTGCTGTTATAAAAAAATCAAACATAAATCACAGAGCCACGAATGTTGCATGCTGATAGGAATTGTCTGGCAAGGCAGTTTCCAACTAATCACAGACAACACAGATTCAGTGGCATTCATAGAAGCCTAATCCTCAGTAAAAGAAAGAAAGAAAGAAAGAGAAGGAGAAGAAAAAGAAGAAAAGTATATGCATACATCACTGGACAATATCTTTAGCTGCTCAGGAACTCATCTCTGTACGATGTCTTCAGCACGTGAATACTTCACTATGCGATGTCTTTACGTTAAACAACATTTATTTCATATATTGGTAACAATACATTGAAAATAGACGAGGAAGTATTGCATATATATATATAAAAGTAATGTCGATGTCTTTGGTACGTGAACATATCCTTGTAAGATGTCTTCAGTTATAGACATCACATTTTACGGTGTCTTCAATGAATGAACACATTACTATATTGATGTCTTCAGCGCTTGAACAGATCACTTTGCCATATCCTCATACACCACACTTTACAATGTCTTCAGTGAATGAACACATTACCGTAATGAGGCCTTCAGCGCTTGAACAGATCACTTTGCCATATCCTCATACACCACATTTTACAATGTCTTCAATGAATGAACACATTACTATAATGAGGCCTTCAGCGCTTGAACAGATCACTTTGCCATATCCTCATACACCACACTTTACATTATCTTCAGTACAAGAACACATGAATATAATGAGGCCTTCAGCGCTTGAACAGATCACTTTGCTATATCCTCATACACCGCACTTTACAATGTCTTCAGTACAGGAACACATTACTGTAATGAGGCCTTCAGCGCTTGAACAGATCACTTTGCCATATTCCCAGTACGCGAGTACACTTCTGCATAGTGTCTTTGCACGTAACGTTTTAAACTGTTGGACATTTCACTCGTTTCTTCCACTTGTCCATGTCCGTCGGCTGCAGACCAGACGATCAGTGCTTGCGGTCACAAACATCCGGTTTTTGTCTTATTGTCGGGCTTTGTTTTTGAATTCCACAGACAGTAAAATGGGATCTCCATTTGATTCTTTGTCTAAATAAATAAAAGGTACAGGTGTCACTTTCTGAGTTCTTCACATTGTGGACTAAATTTCAGTGAATGGGCTGATAGAGCAGCAAAACGAGGAGCCATCAACAATATGCCGTCAACAGTATTATATATATGTTTTTTGTCTTCAAATGAGATGTGCAACATCATTGAAAATGGTGTGTGGAAACGATAAGGATTTAGTCGATCAGTCTTTTTTTTAATCCAGTTATGAACAACGTCACAAGGTCTGTGCTGAGTTTGGTAGACATACTTCTCCTCAACGCTACCAAAACAAAAATTTCCGAAGATGTTATGTGCGTTTATAAAGAAAAACTTTCAGTTGATCATATTTATTTAACTGGCAGCTCATAAAGTCCTTTTTGCCTCCTGATTGGTCATATGAAGGACATTTACATTTGTCTGTACAAAAGCTTTTGTTAGAAATAATGATCGGTCAATTCTTTCTTTAGCTTGTCACTTGATCAATAGTCCTATTGTGTGTGTCAGCTATCTTTTTTTATTTTTCATTTACGTGAGACGGGGTGGGGTGGGGATTGTGTATATGTGTGAGAGTATGTCTAGGGGTGGGTAGAGTGAAAGCATGTGATTGCTAAATTGTATCAGAAAGTCAGCGAGAGTATCTATGCAATGTCTCCTGAGTACTTCGTGCCACTACACGACATATAGTGATCGGTGTCATAATATTTGCGCGTACATGTGATCCTGTTTGTATGAGATATAGATCCGATCGAATTAACTATATGTATGGATACATATATATTATACAGATGCATGTTTGTTTTTGCGACTGAAACAAAGTATAGAAATACGTTATTTTTAATTTCGCGAGGTTGTTATTGATTTGGTGTAACTTCTGACATATATGTGTTTTTATCTTGATAGTTGTAAGGTCAGTCTAATAACACTTATGTGAAGACTTTAATTTAGTTTAAGTAAAAAAGAAGAAGAAGGGAAGGAAGTTGTTTGTTTGTTTGTCTTCAGCCGGAGCGTTTAGTGTATCTTTTTAACAGTTTCAGCTGTAACCACAACAAGTACATAAAACCAAACATTACCCGGTGACTGTATGCTATTGCCCGATTCGTAAATGTCAGAGCTGTCAAAAACAATATTGATAAGCGAGCACTTGATGCTGCCATTTCGTGCAGTTAGAGCTGTTTGGAGGTCTTTCCTATTCCTTAGCCCAGAGAGGATCGAACTGTTGCCGCCTGGTGCTTGGCTTCAGAGCGTGTGTGGGCCTCGTGCTGTAGATCTTGTGCTTGTGGAGTACACCCTCCTAGTGCTTGCCTTAAGAACTTGTTTTGGCTTTGGATAAATTTGATGCTTTGTGGAGTACATATACCTTATAGTCCTTCGTGTGCTTTTCCAGCTCTTCTCTTTTTGTGTGCTGCTTATGGCTACTGCTGTTGTGTTGCTCGGTCTTCCTTTTGTTCCATATTCTCTTGTTCATTCTTCCTGTTGCTCCGTCTTCCTGTTCTTCCCTCTTCCTCTTCCTCCGTCTTCCTGTTATTGTCTTCCTGTTTCTTCGTCTTCCTGTTATTCTGTCTTCCTGTTCCCCCCGTCTTCCTGTTATTCTGTCTTCCCGTTTCCCCCGTCTTCCTGTTATTCTGTCTTCCTGTTCCCCCGTCTTCCCGTTATTCTGTCTTCCTGTTATTCTTTCTTCCTATTCCCAGTCTTCCTGTTATTCTGTCTTCTTGCTCCTCCGTCTTCCTGTTTCTCTGTCTTCCTGTTCCCCATCTTCCCGTTATTCTGCCTTCCTGTTTCCCAGTCTTCCTGTTATTCTGTCTTCCTGTTTCTCTGTCTTCCTGTTCCCCGTCTTCCCGTTATTCTGTCTTCCTGTACTCTTTCCTCCCTTCAGTGCTTCTCCTTTCGCTCCAGTCTTTGTTCTGTGGCCATTTACACGTCATTGTTTTAAACACATACATACTGCTCAGGATCTCAATGCCCCCTGTTTTCTATTGAATTGCAAGTTGAGGCCTCACCAGAGTGCTTTGCTCCCTTCCAGTTGATGGCCTCAAAGGACGACCTTTGCCGGCAAAATGCTTGAAGGAGTTGCAGATTCAATCGATAGAGACTGAGGAGGACTTGCAATCTGATTATGCTTGCCCTCCCCAGACAATGCCCAAGATTAGCCGCGTGCGTTACACCCACACCTCCGTGTAGCCACCAGATCAGTAAGTGCTGCTAGCCACCAGATCAGTAAGTGCTGATGGCCACCAGATCAGTGAGTGCTGATAGCCACCAAGTCAGTGATAACCATCCGGTCAGTGACTGCTGATAGCCACCAGGTCAGTGAGTGCTGATAGCCACCAGGTCAGTGAGTGATGGTAAGTGTTCGGACGAGGACGAGGTCAGTGAGTAATGGTAACCACCAGGTCAGTGAGTAATGGTAACCATCAGGTCAGTGAGTGCTGATAGCCAGCAGGTCAGTGAGTGATGGTAAATGTTGGGACGAGCACCAGGCCGGTGTCAGTGAGGAGGAGCAGGCCGGTATTCTCTCTTGCCCCGCTGGCCGGTAAAACCTGTTCTGTTCATTCCGCGGCGGACTTGGTTTTGCCAGCTGGCGGTCTGATGCAATCCGATTGGACACACAGACCCCAGTGGCTGAACCCCTGCCAGATCACCCGTGATCGATCAGCGACAGCGGCGCTCGAGGACCAGCAAGTGTACGGATGGATGACACTCGCTGTATGTTAGCAGTCGTCAGTTATTTTGTCTCCTGCTGTCGCTATCTCTGTCTCCTGCTGTCTCCTGCTGTCGCTAGCTCTGTCTCCTGCTGTCGAAAGCTTTGTCTCCTGTTGGCGCTAGCTGTCTCCTGCTCTGTCTCCTGCTGGCTCTAGTCTTCTGCTGACGCTAGTTGTCTCCTGCTCTGTCTCCCGCTGTCGCTAGTTCTGTCTCCTGCTCTGTCTCCTGCTGGCTCTAGTCTCCTGCTGTCGCTAGCTCTGTCTCCTGCTCTGTCTCCTGCTGGCTTTAGTCTCCTGCTGTCGCTAGTTCTGTCTCTTGCTGACTATAGCTCTGTCTCCTGCTGTCGCTAGCTGTCCCCTACTCTGTCTCCTGCTGTCACTAGCTCTGTCTCCTTCGCTAGCTCTGTCTCCTCCTCTGTCTCCTGCTGTAACTAGCTCTGTCTCCTGCTGACGCTAGCTCTGTCTCCTGCTGGTGCTAGCTCTGTCTTCTGCTCGGTCTCCTGCTGTCACTAGCTCTGTCTCCTGCTGACGCTAGCTCTGTCTCCTGTTGACGCTAGCTCTGTCTCCTTCGCTATCTCTGTCTCCTACTCTGTCTCCTGCTGTAACTAGCTCTGTCTCCTGTTGACGCTAGCTCTGTCTCCTTCGCTATCTCTGTCTTCTGCTCGGTCTCCTGCTGTCACTAGCACTGTCTCCTGCTGACGCTAGCTCTGTCTCCTGCTGTCACTAGCTCTGTCTCCTGTTGACGCTAGCTCTGTCTTCTGCTCTGTCTCCTGCTGTCACTAGCTCTGTCTCCTGCTGTCGCTAGCTCTGTGGGACTGCGGCCCGTCAGGGACTGGGGCAGCGCAGTGGACGCCCATCTGGTTTTGCACCGGAGTCGTGACTGACAAATTCATCTGGTTTTGTTCCGGAGTCCTCAGTGACATGCACGTGGTTTTGTATGGAAGTGGTGATGATACATGCCTGTGACTGTGTATCGAGGTGGTGATGATACATGCCTGTGCCTGTGTATGGGAGTGGTGATGATACATGCCTGTGCCTGTGTATGGGAGTGGTGATGATACATGCCTGTGCCTGTGTATGGGAGTGGTGATGATACATGCCTGTGGCTGTGTATCGGAGTGGTGATGATACATGCCTGTGGCTGTGTATCGGAGTGGTGAATGACAAAAGCATCCTGCTGGTGAAACAGAAGACAAATCACCCACAGCCGGTTGAGTCAACGTTCAGCCAGCCAGAAACGCGAAGTTTTCTGGGGCCGGTGGATTCTGGGGCCAGTTCCACCGGCTAGGTTTGATCCGTGTCCACTTCCCAGAGCACGCCGTCTTGGTGGCCAGGGCCAGATATCCAATAAAGCTTGTTGAGACTGTAGTCAGAGTTCGTTGCTTGAAGAGCCTGTGCCATGTGTAAAAACACCCCCATGTGTTCTCTCTCTCTGTGTCTTTCCAGGCTCTCTGTCTCTCTTTCTGTGTGTGTGTGTGTGTGTGTGTGTGTGTGTGTGTGTGTGTGTGAGAGAGAGAGAGAGAGAGAGAGAGAGAGAGAGAGAGAGAGAGAGAGAGAGAGAGAGAGAGAGAGAGAAGACTACCCTAAACTGCAGAGAGATTCTTTTCGGTTTTTCGTTTGTTTTTTGTTTTGTTGCTTAATCGTTTTGTTGTCTATCAGTCAGCCATTGAAGAAGGAAAAGGATCTTTGTTGAAAGGAAAGAAACGGTTTCCCTGGCGATCAGTGCCGGCGCGGGCCACGGTGCTGACTGCGGCCACAGAGTTCCATTGCACCATGCCGTCCTTTGAAACATTTAACTCTGTTATCTCTCGGTGTCTCTTTCTTACTCTGTTGCCGCGCGGTGTCTCTTTCTGACTCTGTTGCCGCGCGGTGTCTCTTTGTGACTGTTGCTGCACGGTGTCTCTTTCTTACTCTGTTGCCGCGCGGTGTCTCTTTCTTACTCTGTTGCCGCGCGGTGTCTCTTTCTTACTCTGTTGCCGCTCGGTGTCTCTTTCTTACTCTGTTGCCGCGCGGTATCTCTTTCTTACTCTGTTGCCGCTCGGTGTCTCTTTCTTACTCTGTTGCCGCGCGGTGTCTCTTTCTTACTCTGTTGCCGTGCGGTGTCTCTCTCTTACTCTGTTGCCGCACGGTGTCTTTCTGACTCTGTTGCCGCTCGATGTCTCTTCCGCCATTGCCACATCCTGATGGAGCGCTGGCACGAAAGAGGCCATTTTTGGCCAGATTTTACCCCACATCATTTTATGCTGTCGGCAGTGACACGATATAAAAACAACCCACTGCATTCTCCCACATAAACTGGCTCCAATATATCTTCTATGTGGTTCGAGAAAAAGCCTGTTATAGCGTTGATTTGCTTCATGTTGATCACTGAGTCTGGGATTTTTGACTTCGCGTCTTGATGCTGTTATTACTCCCTTATAAAGAGCTTTCGCATCCGACAGATGCACGCACAATGTTCACTTCTTAGTTGTTGAATACGTTGGTGGGTTATATATATGTATGTTTTAAAGTTTGCCTCTTGACATTAGAATTCATTACGGCGATTGAAAGTAATATGTACAGCGTTCTTCTGTTGCGGAGACGTTTGGGCTGATTGATTTTAGGGTGATGAAAATACCGTGGGTTGACAGCACTAGTGTGTGTGTGTGTGTGTGTGTGTGTGTGTGTGTGTGTGTGTGTGTGTGTGTGTGTGTGTGTGTGTGTGTGTGTGTGAGAGAGAGAGAGAGAGAGAGAGAGAGAGAGAGAGAGAGAGAGAGACAGAGAGAGACAGAGAGAGACAGAGACAGAGACAGAGAGAGAGAGAGAGAGACAGAGAGAGAGAGAGACAGACAGACAGAGAGAGCGAGAGCGGGAATGATTTACTGAAGTAGGCCATCTGCCCGTGTCAAACTGGGAGCAATTGGGGAAGTAATGCAATACGGGGATACACAAAATCAATATCTATCCATATACATATTGACAGTAACCAAGACAACTGTCACGCGCACACATATTGACACCCCTCTACACACGCACACATACTGACACCCCTCCACATACACACACGCACACACATACTGACACCCTCCACACACACACACACACACACACACACACACACACACACACACACACACACACACACACACACACACACACACACACACACACACACACACACACGCACACACACGGTCAAGAAACACGCACGCACACATAAAAACACATAATACATATGCATAATCAAATGTGAAACATACCTAAAGAAATGTCATCCAGGGTATTACGTGATCAAAGAACCGCAGACGATCTCATTTTGAATGTCTTACAGATAAAGATAGCAAGTGGTTAGGTCTGCCTTGTATCTGCTAGTAAAATTGCCATTTTAAACGCAGATAGACGGAGATATAACTTTTCAGGCAAGTAGGTTTCCCTGTACGTTTTATATTTTGGACATACAAAGAGGAAATGAATTTATGATTCTCCAGTGTCTTTACAAAATGGGCATGCATAATTTCCTTGTGATCTGTCTGTGTATCGCAGACGGTGGGCCATTAGAGGAGATACTCCACGTAATTCTGACTCTAACTCTAACCACATTCCTCTTAGAACAGCTTTCTTTATGATACACAAATAATCGGCTAGGGAATGACTTTGCTTGAATGAGTAGAAAGCAAGGCGATCCCTTGAAACCATACCACTAGGACATTCTTGAAGAAAACAATCAACCAACCTCTGTCTAAATTCACAAAGTTACTCACATCACACACACCTTGGTTTTCCCAGACAAATCCAAACCCGTATCGGTACAACGTAAAGCACACGTGTGACACCCCGTTATTCTTATTCTTAGCATGCAAAGCATGAGTCATTTTATATGCCTTTATAGGAAGGCGGTTCTCTGGCATTCTCACAAGGTTTAACCAATATCTAATGCATTTTACATAAGTTATTATATAAAGAGGGTATCTCCAACTTCCTCCATAAACCAGTGCACTAGTGTTCTTGTACTAACATTAAGCAATCGTTTAATTGCAAATAAAAGCACTTTTTCAATTGTGCAGTGGTCAGCCATAATACCCCAAACTTCAGCACGCGGAAACTTCTAAACACCTATGTTAGCTAGGGCTGAATCTGACAATCAAAGATTTTAAGAATAATGAAGGTGACTGCTCGGCTAGAGTCCACGAACGCTTCAGAATTCACAGAGAGAGAGAGAGAGAGAGAGAGAGAGAGGAGAGAGAGAGAGAGAGAGAGAGAGAGAGAGAGGAGAGAGAGAGAGAGTGTGTGTGTGTGTTTGTGCGTGCGCGCGCTTATGTTTGTCTGTATGTTTCTGTGTGTATGCGTGCGCTGCACATGTGTGTGTGTGTGTGTGTGTGTGTGTGTGTGTGTGTGTGTGTGTGTGTGTGTGTGTGTGTGTGTGTGTGTGTGTGTGTGTGGTGGTTGTGAATACTGTGCATGGTTGCCAAATCAATATTAGACGTTGAGATATGCATTTATTCTTACGTGGGATGGAGTAATGAAATCACCATTGGTTAAAAACAACAACAACCTATGTTAGACGTAGAGGTACGCATTTATTCTTACGTGGCATGAAGTAATGAGATCAGAACTGATTCTTACGCCACTTGGAGCAATGAAATCACCATTCGCCATGCCATGACCTCCTGGCTGTTTCTGTGCTGAATGTAGATCTACAGATAATTGATGTTTGCCTCCCACAGCTGTTCGCCTTTGTGCTCTTGTGAACAGTTTGTGTGTGGGTGGATATATATCAGAGTTTTTTTGTTTTGTTTCGGT
>OY757543.1:917314-965314 GCA_963584105.1 Alviniconcha strummeri
TGGACTGATCTTTTGTTTGGTTGATTGACTGATTGAAAGCTGAACGCCATGACTCTAGCAACAACAACAGCAACAGCAAAAGCACTCCTGCAGGACAGGCCTTACGGACGACACTTAGCTTACGTTGACCAGAAAACAACAATCCTGCAGCACAGGCCTTACGGACGACACTTAGCTTACGTTGACCAGAAAACAACAATCCTGCAGCACAGGCCTTACGGACGACACTTAGCTTACGTTGACCAGAAAACAACAATCCTGCAGCACAGGCCTTACGGACGACACTTAGCTTACGTTGACCAGAAAACAACAATCCTGCAGCACAGGCCTTACGGACGACACTTAGCTTACGTTGACCAGAAAACAACAATCCTGCAGCACAGGCCTTACGGACGACACTTAGCTTACGTTGACCAGAAAACAACAATCCTGCAGCACAGGCCTTACGGACGACACTTAGCTTACGTTGACCAGAAAACAACAATCCTGCAGCACAGGCCTTACGGACGACACTTAGCTTACGTTGACCAGAAAACAACAATCCTGCAGCACAGGCCTTACGGACGACACTTAGCTTACGTTGACCAGAAAACAACAATCCTGCAGCACAGGCCTTACGGACGACACTTAGCTTACGTTGACCAGAAAACAACAATCCTGCAGGACAGGCCTTACAGACGACACTTAGCTTACGTTGACCAGAAAACAACAATCCTGCAGCACAGGCCTTACGGACGACACTTAGCTTACGTTGACCAGAAAACAACAATCCTGCAGCACAGGCCTTACTGACGAGACTTAGCTATGCTCACCAGAAAACGGCAGTCCCGCAGGACAGGCCTTACGGACGACACTTAGCTTACGTTGACCAGAAAACAACAATCCTGCAGCACAGGCCTTACTGACGAGACTTAGCTATGCTCACCAGAAAACGGCAGTCCCGCAGGACAGGCCTTACGGACGACACTTAGCTTACGTTGACCAGAAAACAACAACCCTGCAGCACAGGCCTTACTGACGAGACTT
Organism: Alviniconcha strummeri; assembly: GCA_963584105.1. Lineage (NCBI taxonomy): Eukaryota > Metazoa > Mollusca > Gastropoda > Provannidae > Alviniconcha > Alviniconcha strummeri. Next base: position 918,341 of record OY757543.1, read on the forward strand.
AGCTATGCTCACCAGAAAACGGCAGTCCCGCAGGACAGGCCTTACGGACGCCACTTGGCTATGCTCACAGGAAAACAGCAATCCTGCAGGACAGGCCTTACGGACTCCACTTAGCTATGCTCACCAGAAAACAGCAGTCCCGCAGGACAGGCTTTACGGACGCCACCTACCCATGCTCACCAAAAAACAGCAATCCTGCAGGACCAGACCTTTGGACCAGCGAGTCCTGCGGGCTTCCTGTGGCTGGCCCTCGTCCGGCGCTTTCCGGCCGCGCTGTACGACTGCTAATTGACTGCCGGGCCGCCGACCCCGTCTCTGGCAGCTGCGTGGGCAGAGGCTCTACATTATCTGTAGCAGCTGCGTGGGCAGAGGCTCTACATTATCTGTAGCCTGGCTGCGTGGGCAGAGGCTCTACATTATCTGTAGCCTGGCTGCGTGGGCAGAGGCTCTACATTATCTGTAGCCTGGCTGCGTGGGCAGAGGCTCTACATTATCTGTAGCCTGGCTGCGTGGGCAGAGGCTCTACATTATCTGTAGCCTGGCTGCGTGGGCAGAGGCTCTACATTATCTGTAGCAGCTGCGTGGGCAGAGGCTCTACATTATCTGTAGCCTGGCTGCGTGGGCAGAGGCTCTACATTATCTGTAGCCTGGCTGCGTGGGCAGAGGCTCTACACTATCTTTGTCGTGGAACTAGGTGAACAGACTGTGTTCACCTAGTTCCAGCCGTCCCACTGACACCGGCCTGGAGGTCAGGCTTTGGGCGGACCGTGGAGGAGCCTGACCGTGACTTTGGGCGGACCGTGGAGGAGCCTGACCGTGACTTTGGGCGGACCGTGGAGGAGCCTGACCGTGACTTTGGACGGACCGTGGAGGAGCCCGACCGTGACTTTGGGCGGACCGTGGAGGAGCCTGACCGTGACTTTGGGCGGACCGTGGAGGAGCCTGACTGTGATAGCAAAGGCCAGCGGCGGTTGCCAGGGCGTGCAGTCGAAGATTTTCTTCACCAAGCACTGAGCCAACGGGCAGCCTCGCTGAGCTGGCCAACGACGTGGTTGTGACACAGTGAGCTGTGGTTGCTGTGGATACGTAGCGTGCTGCGGGAGTCGGATCGTCCAGTGATAGCTCACCGGGTGTTAGAAATCAAGTATCTGTCTCCTAGCTGGCCGTGATTTGTGGTGGGGTGAGTTCATTCAGTACTGGTCAGGCAGGCAGGCGAATTACCGGTGACAGCGACTGCTGATGAATTGTCCTAGGTTACCCGTTATTCGATGATGGATTTTCCGGTGGTGGACTGTGGATGGAGAAAGAGAATCATTGTCACCCTGTCTACAACAGCCGTAGTCTGTAACCCTTTCCTTGTCTGAGAGATTGTGCTGCAGGTCCGACTCCTTCAGAGAAGTGTCTCAAAAAGCAATTTAGTGAGTCAGAAGTGTTCATTCGGAGACATTTGCTGCACACGAGAATGCACAAAAAGTCTGAATTCAGGCTGGTTGTTATGTGACAGCAAATGGGAAGCACAAAAAGTCTGAATTCAGGCCGGTTGTTATGTGACAGCAAATGGGAAGCACAAAAAGTCTGAATTCAGGCTGGTTGTTATGTGACAGCAAATGGGAAACACAAAAAGTCTGAAATCAGGCTGGTTGTTATGTGACAGCAAATGGGAAGCACAAAAAGTCTGAATTCAGGCTGGTTGTTATGTGACAGCAAATGGGAAGCACAAAAAGTCTGAATTCAGGCTGGTTGTTATGTGACAGCAAATGGGAAGCACTCTTCCCCGGACGTCCCATGATGTGCTAAAGGGAGGAAAAGGAAGGAGACAAGAATGGAGACGACGTGCACAGAATGCACAAGCAAGGCGCGCGAATTATCTTCAAAGGCAGAATGGAGCTTTGAACTGAAAAGGTCGTGTAGAGGCCAACGACTCTGTAATGGAAACTTAATAATTCGTCTGCTCATAACGACGGCCGTTAAACCAGACGCACTCGCTTCGGACATTGCGTCAGCAGCACCCACTGGTGGCAGCCTTCGTTTGAATAACTAGAGGAGCTGCCCCTGTGTATGTGACAGACAGATCGTTTGAATAACTAGAGGATCTACTCCTGTGTATGTGACAGACAGATCGTTTGAATAACTAGAGGATCTACTCCTGTGTATGTGACAGACAGATCGTTTGAATAACTAGAGGATCTACTCCTGTGTATGTGACAGACAGATCGTTTGAATAACTAGAGGAGCTGCCCCTGTGTATGTGATAGACAGATCGTTTGAATAACTAAAGGATCTACTCCTGTGTATGTGACAGACAGATCGTTTGAATAACTAGAGGATCTACTCCCGTGTATGTGACTGACAGATCGTTTGAATAACTAGAGGATCTGCCTCTGTGTATATGACAGACAGATCGTTTGAATAGCTAGAAGAGCTACTCCTGTGTGTATGACAGACAGATCGTTTGAATAACTAAATCTTACTCCTGTGTATATGACAGATCGTTTGAATGAATAGATGATCTACCCCTGTGTATATGACAGATCATTTGAATAACTAGATGATCTACTCCTGTGTGTGTGGCAGGTCGTTTGAATAACTAGAGGATCTACTTCTGTGTATATAACAGATTTGTCATTTCAATAGCTAAAGGATCTGCCCCTCTGTCTGAGATAGACAGATCTTTTGATTAACTAAATGGTCAACTCCTCTGTATATGACAGACAGGTCATTTGAATAACTAGACGATCAACTCCTCTGTCTATGACAGACAGGTCATTTGAATAACCAGACGATCAACTCCTCTGTATATGACAAACAGGTCATTTGAATAACTAGACGATCAACTCCTCTGTATACGCGAGACAGGTCACTTGAGTAGTTAAGGGATCTGCTTCTCTGTATATGACAGGTCATTTGGATAGCAAAGGATCTGCTCGTTTGTGTGTGACAGACATTTCATTTGAACAACTAGGGGATCTACTACTCGTTATATACCAGGGCATTTCACGAAGGTTGGGGTTTGTAGCTGAATGCCGATGATAGTGGCTGTTGTCGTTTTAAAGGGTTTCAACATCGCGTGCATTTTGCTCAGAGCATCTGACCCCGTGTTTCTGAAATGGAGGACACAAGGCCTCAGAGAGAGAGAGAGAGAGAGAGAGAGAGAGAGAGAGAGAGAGAGAGAGAGAGAGAGAGAGAGAGAGAGAGAGAAGGGGGGTTGGGGGGGGGGGGAGTCCACACGTAAAGAGAAAGTGAGAGTAAAACGCCCGTTGTTTTAGTTTGTTTGTTTGTTTGTATATGTTGTAGAGGTGTTGTGTCAGGCCACAGCGCAGATCTGTGACAGTGCCATAACTGTGCACAGAAAAGGTCATGGCGGCCCTAAAGGCTTTCAGTGTTTACAGGAATAGATCTGACGGCCCTAATGGCCTTCAGTATATGTCAATGACGGCCTTAACGGCCATCAGTGTGAATAACGACCCTAACGGCCTTCACTGTGAATGACGGCCCTAAAGGCTTTCAGTATGTGTGAATGACGGCCCTAACGGCCTTCAGTATGTGCGAATGACCGCCCTAACGGCCTTCAGTATGTGCGAATGACGGCCGTAACGGTCCTAATGGCCGTCAGTATGTGCGAATGACGGCCTTCAGTATGTGTGAATGACGGCCGTAACGGCCCTAAAGGCCGTCAGTATCTGTGAATAACGGCCCTAAAGGCCGTCAGTAAGTGTGAATGACGGCCTTAACGGCCCTATCGGCCTTCAGTATGTGCGAATGACGGCCATAACGGTCCTAACGGCCTTCAGTATGTGTGAATGACGGCCTTAACGGCCTTCAGTATATGCGAATGACAGCCTTAACGGCCCTAACGGCCTTCAGTATGTGTGAATGACGACCTTAACGGACCTAACGGCCTTCAGTATATGCGAATGACGGCCTTCAGTATATGCGAATGACGGCCTTAACGGCCCAAACGGCCTTCAGTATGTGTGAATGACGACCTTAACGGACCTAACGGCCTTCAGTATATGAGAATGACGGCCTTAACGGCCTTCAGTATATGCGAATGACGGCCTTAACGGCCCAAACGGCCTTCAGTATGTGCGAATGACGACAGGACCGTCTCCTCCAGCGGGACCCGATTGCATCACTTGTGGCACCGTTGGCGGCGCTGGCAAAATGTTGCCCGTCCTTCGTGTGCAAGCTTTTAGCGCGCTGCACCAAAGGGTGCTAGTTTCCCAGCACTGATGTCAGGCGACTGTGATCTCTCCGTCCTCTCTTAACAGCCACAGTCCCGCACGCCGAACACTGAAAGTGCATTTATCATCTTTTCAATAATGATTGCATTGCAAACGTCGAGCTTTACGTCGTGGTCACGATGTTTTGTGATCAGACACGCACCTCCGTACCTCCGTAATGAAGTTAAGGGCAGAGGTAATTTGGAATCACTTGCGTCCTCCACTGCGTCTGCCCTTTACACGTTTCACCGCTTGGCCGGGCAGTATCTTGTGAACCGCTGGATCCTGTGCAACCAAGCATGGTCGGGGGAGGTATAACCCAGAGTTTCGCGCCAAGACAGTGGAAGGGGGCGGGAATAGCTCAGTGGTTAGAGCGCCGGACTCGTGATTGAAAGGTCGCGGGTTCGAATCCCTGCTGGAACGGCGGAAGAATTTTCTTCTCCAGGGTCGACTTTCTGTGCTGACTCTTATTTCGGTATCCGTTCCACCCCCGTGTTACCACAGTAGCACGTAAAAAATCCCGGTCATTCTGCCAAAAGTGCAGGTGGCAGGTTACAGCTAAACACGCATACACCTTACGTATGTGGATTTTATTGAACCGTGCTTCGGCATTGGTCACAACTTGTCCCTAATATGTCAAATGACATCTGAGGACATTAAGCATCAACTCATCAAGACAGTGGACTACTACCATTAGGTCAGAATGGCACTGAGCCCTTCAGTCTTCCAAACGGCACTGTTCATCTTGTGTGTTTATAACTACTGAGCCATTTCCGGCAAAATTTGGTATTCTGGTATGGTGGTTCATAGTCATGAACCGAGACCATGCGCGGAAAGCTGGCATAGCTGACTTCATGGACATAGTGGTCATTTACGACCTGCTGAACCGTTTGCAATCATGCACACTTAGTAGTCGTCTCAACAGTGAACAACCAAGCGTTTTCGGGAGATGTGGTTAACCTTGCTTTGCTCTGATGCCTCTGGGAAGGTTGACAATGGAGACATATTTTTCACAGGTTGTGGCAGAGTGCTGATGGAGCATGAAAATAGTTTAAGCTAGGATGTTGATGACGTGCGAGATTTTGGTTCGTTATGAATTGTGTGTTAGAGTTGATCTTAATACTTTGCTTAACCTTAATAAATACCCGTTAGCATATCTAGACCAGACAGGGTACCAACAAAGTGGGCGTACAGTCACGGTGTAAGGAAGCACACACCGGGGTACCATGCCACGTGTATCACGGTGTCAGCAAGCACATAGCGGGGTACCATGCCACGTGTATCACGGTGTAAGCAAGCACATAACGGGGTACCATGCCACGTGTATCACGGTGTCAGCAAGCACATAACCGGGTACCATGCCACGTGTATGACGGTGTAAGCAAGCACATAACGGTGGCTGGGGGGAGGGGGGAGGACCATGCCACTGAAGGTGAAAGACCTTGGCTCTGCGCCCCCCCCCCCCCCCCCCCCATCCCTCCCTGTCCGCAGGACGTTAGCAGCGTTGTGGTGATCGGCGTGTGGTCAGCTTGCTTGTCCTGGGCCGGGTCAGGACACGGGACAGTTTACAGTGGCGCAGTGTCTGTTCACAGCACGGAGGGCTGGCTGCTCGTGCTGCAGCGGGCTTTCCTGCTGACGTTAATCACGGCAGCCACGTGCAACTCGTCCTGCAGGTACAGACTACACACCGCACGCTGCTCACGCAATCGCGCCATCAACTCGCGTTCACCAGCGGCGCACTGTTTTAACTGTCTCATACAACGACCAACGTCTAGTGTGGTGTGGAGCGTACGTACATGGGTAGTAAAAGCTGTGGACAGCATGCGCCTTTGGTGTGTTGCCGGTGCGCCTGAAGACAGGACGCCGTGGTGCCAGTCAACGGCCACACCGGAGGTGGTCCTGTTCCCGTGCTGACGTTCGGTGTCAGAGCCACCGGTGGCCGAGGTCTCTGCGTTGACTTCCTGTGGCATTCTGTCTGGATCGAAAACTGGCTTCATTTCCGGCAGCGATGCGTTGTTGTATCATTGTGTGCGTTGGCATTTGCTGGTTTCATAGCATCAAGTGAACACTGCGGTTGGGAACTGTAACCTTTTCCAGAACTATGGAATCATACCAAGCACTAAGTTTAGAAGCTGCGTTCGTTGCTTCCAGTGTTGTGTGCCTTTATTTCAACCGCTGGGTCTCTCTTCCCTCTGTGACAGACACATGTTTGGAGAAAGGTGGGTATTTTCAGCTGGCTTACCACTGCCGGAAACAAAGCGTCGAGTGACAGCGGCACGTAAAGCGTCCAGTGTCCAACAGCTATTGTGTGTTATGAGTTGAAGACAATAGGTCATGTGTAATGAGTTGACAGTAGGTTAGGTATCGTGTGTTAAAGAGTTGAAAACAACAGGTCAGGTATACGTGTCAAGGGTTGAAGACAGGTAGGTATCGTGTGTTAGAGATTGAAGACAGCTGGCCAGGTGTCGTGTGTTATTTATACCTCGAAGACAGCAGATCGGATGCAGAGTTAGCCAGTTCAATAATGCAAGCATCTGATCGCTACATGGGGCCTTGTGGTGTCGATTGGAGACGAATGTAGATGCCCTCTGCTGGATCTCTTCAGTCTCGTTGATGTCCATCTGGCTGTGTGGCCCCACGCCCTGCCATCACACTCTCAGCTGGCCGTCCACCTCTGCTGGCCTCTGCGCGTAGGGTCTGTGATGGTTGAAGTAGTGCTTTACGTCCACAGAAACCGAAGGTTTATTAGGGACGGAAGCCCAGGACGTCCACCTCTGCTGGCCTCTGCACGTAGGGTCAGTCATCCTCTGTGAGCCCTTCTTGACCTTTCTCCCCGGCTAGCGTGGCATCTCCTGGCCTTGGAGGAAACGTCACACTCCCATCCATCCGGCTCCACACACTGTCCTCACATTCTGGTCACGCAGGATGCACTCGGGTGTGCTTTTCACTTTCCCTCATCGAGACACCGCGAGCACAGTATGCTCATCTGGACTGACGTCGAGTTCTGCTCGATAGCCCTTTGACAATCAAACGATAATTATGTGCACATAAAAAGACTCGAAGTGCAAATGGAAACCTCGACAAACTAAGGCAAAGAAAGACTGTACTGATCAGAAATGCGAACCTGTGGATGACTGCGAGTACGTTAGTGCATGACTAACCGTGTCTGGTATGTGTGTCAAAGCCGTTTGAAACAGCTAGCAGAAATACATCAGTGATCACATGTGTTGTTGGCAGAGGTAGTGTCTAGAACCACAGATGCAGAAACTGACATGAGTGATGGCATCAGAAATATTGTCTAGAACCACACATTATTATATTTCCATCAGTGGTCACTTGTGTTGCTGGCATCAGAGGTGGCGTCTTAGAAGCGCACTCTAATAGCTGCAGCAATGTCTTTGGTGGACTGGATGAGGCAGGAAGGTCGTGGAGTGCAAGGGATGGAGAGTTCCGTCAGAAACAAACAGGCTTGCAGCTGACTGTAAAATTCAATAATTCTTTGTGAGTGAGCAGCCATTCTGAAGACTATGGGAAGGCGTGGAAAGGTGTGTCGTGTTTAGCTGTCTGCAGGTAATCTGATAGTCTTCCTCTTCCTATGCATGATTGGTCTGGTATTCCTGGCGACTCACCTGCGATGTCTGGCACATCACAAAAAGCGGCAGTCTGCTGATGTGGGAGAGGAAAGTCTGTCAGACCGGCAGACACCACGCCGGTGCTATGGGTTAGTCTGTCGTGTAGCGACAAATACCGCGCAATCTGGAATCGACGAAAGATTTATGAAGACGTAATTGCTGCCATTGTGCTGCCTGGTTTCCCAGGATATAGCCGACGTTTACGAGACTGGCGATCAGGAGACGACCAATTACCAGCTGCAGCTGAAACCTGCACGGCTCAATTGTGGCTGTGATCGTCGGGCAGGGCGATGGGGATGGCGGTTGGCTTAGACGTGTGCGTGGCAGGCGTGCCGTCCGGGCGACACTTTGTTAGTTGTGCCACTTCATTCTGTGTCCGTGCCCAGGCATTGGCGGGGTTCCTGCCAGCACCCGTGTTTGCTGCCGGCACCTCGGCACATTGGCTCTAACGCAGCTCAGTCATCGGCAGTGGGTGTGGGAGTTTATATCGATACAGGCAGGTGTGTGTGTGTGTGTATGTGTGTGTGTGACTTTATGCAATCTGTGAACTAGGTCGCCGTCTTTTTTAATGGGGTGGCTGTGGAATCAAGAGTGTTCAAAGTCTGCTTTCTTGTTCGACCTGCGGAGAGGGAGAGGTCGTAGCGGAAGCTGTTGCCACTGCTGAAGCACCTGCAGCGCCGGGTAGGACCACTGAATTTACCTTGAACCAGATTAAGGGAGTGGAATTCACACTGAGCCAGACTCAGGGAGTGGAATTCACATTCAGCCAGACTCGGGGAGTGGAATTCACATTCAGCCAGACTCAGGGAGTGGAATTCACATTCAGCCAGACTCAGGGAGTGGAATTCACATTCAGCCAGACTCAGAGAGTGGAATTCACATTCAGCCAGACTCAGAGAGTGGAATTCACATTCAGCCAGACTCAGGGAGTGGAACTGACACAGCCGACTCACGTCAGATTCAGGGATCACGGGGGCAGAATACAGCGAGAAGCGAACCTTCAGCATTCTTCAGGAACCACTCGCTTCCATCGGTCAGCGCAGCCTGATCCCGGGGGACGCGACGTGGGTGATGAACGGCTGGATGGAGGTGGGGTGGCCTCTGTCCTACCCACAAGGTGTTCCGCTGCACCCGTATAACCTAGATCAGTGCCGTTCCCTTGACGGACCCACGTGCACGTGCATCAAGTAAGGCCCGCTCTCTCCTGGCAGCTTGTGTGTCTAGACTTTGGTGATGATCAGACCGATGAAGGATTTCCAGTCTTGCTTTCAGATCCCATAGTAACAGGGGTGGGGGTTAACCCTGGTGTACCCAAACTGTTGTCCAAAATGACTACTCACATCCAGTATGACTACTGTACTCTGCTCACTATGTCGTTCCCACTATGACTGAAATGTTGAAGCCAGAAGTACGTTGTTCCCAGAATGACTGAACTTTTGAAGTCGGGACTGCGTTGTTCCCACAATGACCGACCTGCTGAAGCCGGGACTACGTTGTTCCCACAATGACTGACCTGCTGAAGCCGGGACTACGTTGTTCCCACAATGACTGACCTGCTGAAGCCGGGACTAGGGTGCAGGGGCGGCGCCATGTGTGTCGGCGGGACAGCGGACAAGGGAGTGTCAGGCGCTGACCTGCTGCTGGGTGGGAGCGTTCCCCTGTCGGACTCCAGCGCGGTTGTGGCCGCCACGGTGTCCCACAGCAGTAGCGTGTCACGTGCTGGGCCCCAGGAGGACGGCGATAGCCGCCTTGGCTGGAGCAGGAGCGTCGCTATGACAACGGAGCCAGAAGCCGCCCGACATGGTCAGCAGTCAGCCTGTGAAGCCGGGCGGCGGTGGGACAAGACGGTGGGTGTTGCTGCCTCATCGAACTCACGGCCTCCTGTCGTTGAAGTGCACGTAGAGCCGCAAGACCACAGCTGCTCTAAGGGCGGACAGCGCCCCTCTGGCAGTGAAGAGCCGTGTGTGGAACCGCTGCCAGCTACAGACCTGCAATACGGTGACAGCCAATGGTGTGTGATAGAGACACCTACAGCTCCACTTCCGCTACAGAGGCAGCAGCCAGAGCCTGGAGGTCGGGAATCAAACCCCAGCTCCGCGAGTACCGCGGTGACTGAGGCCCCTGCCCCCAAAACACGCCGTCCTCGTCTCCAGCTGTCAGCATATTCCAACCAAGTTGTACGTCGAAACAGCACTTGCTGCGTCATTTCCAAATACGGACAACGAGCATCACGTGCTGAACTGACTGCACAAGCCCCAAGGCAGCGGCCAAGCAGCGCGGTAGTAGCCTGTGTAGTAGCTGCTGGGCCGGGACCTCTCGTGTCCTCCGCCGAGGTGCACCCGGAGCCGAGCGGTCACCTCGCACGCGGCAGCAACGCCGGTGTCGCCCTCACTGCGGCCCCGACGCTCCGGGTGTCACGTGCTAGCTCTCGGCGTCACAGTGGCCGCTCGGCCTCCGTGCCCCGCCAGCAGCGCTGGAAGAACGTGGCGGGGGCGATGCGGCGGTACCAGGAGGAGCAGGTGCTGCAGGCGCGGGGCGCGGACCGCGTGGGGACGGAGGAGGAGGAGGGTGGAGAGGACAGGCTGGTGAGGGTGGTCTTCGACAACGTCTGCTACCTCTTGCCTGTTAAACCGGGTCTGCCAAAGCAAGAGGTAAATCACGCTGCCGAAAGGGCCGGTGGCGGGAGAGGGAGAGAGAGAGAGGAGCGGAGAGAATGGGGGGTATTCAAGAATGAAAGTCAGGTAACTGGTAATTTCAGCTGTTTAAAAATACCGTATATGTATGCATCATTTATTTGAAAATGCGTTCAGTTCGTGCTTACCTTAACTAAGGGCACAGTTCCTCTCCCACTGTCTGTTAGTCCAGCTGGTGACTTGAAATGTTTCAACCACAACACTCCTAGTGCTGCCTTGATGATTTTGGCTGTCACTGTGAACACTTCAGATGGGTCAGCTTTACAGCACGCGCTGCCAGTTTGAGGCTGGCAGACCAGCTTCCAGGGCCTTTTTGTGTCTGAGGATCGAAGACTCCGTTTTTCTAAGGCGCAGAGCTGGCGTCTGATGATGACTGAACACTCCATTTCTTCTGGGGTGCAGAGCTTGTGCCTGATGATGATTGAACACTCCATTTTTTTCTGAGGTGCAGAGCTGGCGTCTGAATGGCGACATTTGGGGGTCTCGCCTTGTGCTCTGTGTCTCCCTGGTGAACACTCGATCCTGGCCCATCCCTCGCTTGAAGGGAGAGCAATCCGCCAAAATGATTTTCTCCTGCGCCACTGACGGCTGTATTGCCGCATGCCTCCAGGACTGGGGATGAAAGCAGCGCGCCGGCCGCGACCCTCTCCACGGGCCGCAGGGTTAATTCTGATGGAATTTTGTCAGTGTTCACTGTGCCGGTCGCTTGCCAGTCGTTCCTTCCCGCCCCTCTGGTCCCAGAATCCGCTGTGACAAGGCGACTGTCTGGTGGCAGGGCTGCGGTCTTCCTGTGGTATGGTAAAGATGTGTTTTGCCGCTTTAAGTTGGGTAGTTCTGACTTCTTGTGCCGCAAAAACAGACGCAAGGAAAATGCAGTTTTGTGCCCGATGTGTGACTGAAACAGAACTTGAAAGTGAAATCCATTTCCTGCTCGAGTGTCCATAAAATATGCAAACATCAGAGCACATTTAATAGAATCCAGCTAATGACAGTTCAGCCAGGGTACAAAAATACTTAAAGCCCCCTCTCTCCCATCCCAGCTTCCCCGCCTTTCTCTCCCCCCCCCCCTTCTCTGTGTGTCTCCCCCCCCCCCCCGCCCTCCTCCACGGCCTCTGCCGCTTTCTTCTCTCTCCCACTCAAGCTTGCTCGCCTCTCTCGTTCTCTCCCCCACCTTCCTGCTTCCTCCCACCCCCACCCCCACCCCCTTAATTTCAGAGCGTGTGCGTTGGACCTAATGACTCTTTCTGACGTAGGTTACTTACGGCGGGGATGGGGGAGGGGGCAGGGGTGGTGGGGGGGGGGGGGGGCAGGAGGGGAGGCGCAGATAGCTTCTTTTCGCGTCTTCAGTCTGAGCGAGGACGGCCAGTCCCCGGGTCCAGCGACTGGCACGTGCAGCCTGCAGCCACGATTGAAAAGCAGTGGTCAGTGGACCCCAACGCTCAGAGTTCAGGAGCTGTGTGAAAGTCGAGGTGGCCGTCCCGGGCTGTCCGTCCTAACGAGCCTTATGGTTTCCGTGGACGTAAAGCAATACTGAACCGTGCTTCGGCACTGGTCATAATTTGTCCATATGTCAGCCGACATTCGAGGACATGAAGCTCTACTTCATCACTCCAGCGCTGACCCACACAACTCGTACAGTCTGAGTCACCCACAGTGGCTGGCTCCCAGCTCTAACCTTCCTGCCGGAGTCCTCTCCACCCCTCTCTTTGATGAGGTGCGTGAAACTGATGTGATGCTGTAGATGCTTTAGAACCGATGTGATACTTTAGAATTGAAGTCATTGTCTCCCGGATGGCTGGACTGGAGCTGGCGAATAGTTCTCTTTTTCCTCGCAGCCGTTTTATTCACAGAGCAAAGAACGTCTCCCGACGTGCTCATTTGTTGTTGGTGAAACCTTGCTGAACGAATCGGCAGGCTGGCAAATGTATATAACTTGTTTAGAGACTTCCACAGACTTTACTGTGTGTGATCGACAGTTTCTGTTTGATCAGTCCATCACTGATGGAAATTATCTCACAGCGGTAAACTGCAAGGGTGTCTTGTGTATTATCTTGGGTAACTGATCGATTCTTATATCATAAAAACAGACGCAATGAAAATGCAGTTTTTTGCCCAACGTGTAAAATATGGAACCAGACAGTTAAATCCATTTCATGCTCAAGCGTGCATCAAATACGCAAGCCATCCCAGCACAAGTAATACAATCTAGCTAACCATCACAGCACAAGTAATACAGTCTAGCTAACCATCACAGCAAGTAATACAATCTAGCTAATCATCACAGCACAATTAATACAATCTAGCTAACCATCCCAGCACAAGTAATACAGTCTAGCTAACCATCACAGCACAATTAATACAATCTAGCTAACCATCACAGCACAATTAATACAGTCTAGCTAACCATCACAGCACAATTAATACAGTCTAGCTAACCATCACAGCACAATTAATACAGTCTAGCTAACCATCCCAGCACAAGTAATACAATCTAGCTAACCATCACAGCAAGTAATACAATCTAACTAACCATCACAGCACAATTAATACAATCTAGCTAACCATCACAGCAAGTAATACAATCTAGCTAATCATCACAGCACAATTAATACAATCTAGCTAACCGTCCCAGCACAGTTAATACAATTTAGCTAACCATCCCAGCACAAGTAATACAATCTAACCATCACAGCGCAATTAATACAGTTTAGCTAACCATCCCAAGTAATACAGTCTAGCTAACCATCACAGCACAATTAATACAATGTAGCTAACCATCACAGCACAGGTAATACAATCTAGCTAGCCATCCCAACACAATTAATACAATCTAGCTAACGCAAGTTCAACCAGTATACAAGAATACTTAGAGCCCCTCCCTTCCCCATCCGTTTCCTCCCGTCTCTCCCCCCCCCCCCCCCCCCCCCGTCTTTCTCTCTTCTCCCCTCCCCCGCCTCTCTTTCTCTCTTCCCCCACCCCCGCCCCTCTTGCTCAGTCTCGGCCCCGGCCCCGCCCTCTTCTCTCTCGCACCCGGGCTTCCTCGCCTCGCTCTCTTTCCCCTCCCCGTTCCTGCTTCCCTGCCCCCCCTCTCTCTCCCTCTTCCTGCTTCCCTCTCTCTCTTTCCCCTCCCCCTTCCTGCTTCCCCCTCTCTCTTTTCCCTGCCCCTTCCTGCTTCTCTCTCTCTCTCTCTCTCTCTCTCTCTCTCTCTCTCTCTCTCTCTCTCTCTCTCTCCCCCCTCCCACTTCCTGCTTCCCTCTCTCTTTCCCCTCCCCCTTCCTGCTTCCCTCTCTCTCTTTCCCCTCCCCCTTCCTGCTTCCCCCTCTCTCTTTCCCCTCCCCCTTCCTGCTTCCCTGCCCCCCTTCTCTCTCCCTCTTCCTGCTTCCCTCTCTTTCTCTTTCCCTTCCTGCTTCACTCTCTCTTTCCCCTCCCCCTTCCTGCTTCCCTCTCTCTCTTTCCCCTCCCCCTTCCTGCTTCACTCTCTCTTTCCCCTCCCCCTTCCTGCTTCCCTCTCTCTCTCTCCCCTCCCCCTTCCTGCTTCCATGCCTCCCCCCCCCGCCCCCGTTTCAGAGACTCCTCATAAAGTATTGATGCCCATGCTCTGGAAGCGTCAGTTGAGTCAGACACTTGAATCCCCTTGTATATCCGTTCTTAAGGAGGGGGTCTGGATCAGCAGTATAAGCACTTACTACCCCCCCCCCCCCCCCCCGCACCATGTCTGTCCCCAAATAACCACGTACCCCCCTCACCCCCACCATGTCTGTCCCCAAATAACCACGTCTTCTGCTGCCTCCTGCTGCCTGGTGACCCACATGTGGACCAGTCGTTCGATCGAACTCAGCAGCAGATTTGCAAAACCCCGCTCATGATGTCATCGATCTTGCCGCAAATTGTCACACAAACTATCGATGAGCGCACAGTTGGACATGCGCCATTGCAGAATTGAACACGAGTCTGACTGCGAAATTGCAGGGTAGGAATTGGGGCCCATTTCCATCCGGTTGCTTTGGCTGGTTAATGATTTTTTTTCCGCCAGCGGAATGGGTGTTTGAACCGTTTTCTGTGCGTCCAGAACAGCCTGATAACTAGCCTGTTCGCTGAACCCATGCTTCGGCCATTTGCTGGGCCCGCCCTTGTCCAACACGTAGAGATCAAAATCACACGGTAAAATTGAGAATGTTCTTTTAAGACGCTCCGTTATTATTAAACATTTTTTAGTACATATTGTCCTTTGTGGGAAATTCGGGTCACCTAACCTGGGTAAGGCACAGCAGCCGCAAGAGCAGCGCTACCCATTCCTATCAGTGTGTGCAGCATTTTCGTCTGTTCAAACAGTGGTATGGCTGCCAGTGTGTGGGATTTTTAACGTACACACAGATGTTGATGCGTACGATTGCACACCGTAAGGGAGTCTATACACTGAAAGTTGATTCTGGGTTGTCGCACCGGGGACTCGAACCTACGTCAGTATTGCGGCTGACTTTTCAGTCGGATGCTCTACCCACTGAGCAATACCCGCTCCAATCCCTTTGCCGTAGGCTGGGAGGTCCGACACGAAAAGCCCGTCACTGACGGTTAGCAGGACTGACCAGAAAACCCGCCACGTGTCACAGCTAGCCCAACGGCTTCCCGCCGCCTCTTTCCGGATCTGGCTGACCGGGCAACGTCAGCACGCCACCTTCTGACCCTTAGTTAACCGGCGGCGCGTGCGAGAGTTAACAGGCGGTGTGTGCGAGACGGGAGAATGAGGATACTTGTGTCTGTTTGCTGCCTGTCTCCATATCCCGCACAGACAACGCTAGGCTGAGAAACTGAATCTGCATAACATCAATGGAGCGTTATCATACAAAATCCGTGATTGGACTTGATTTTGTATCGCTTCAGCCAGTTAGACAAAAAGAATTAGAATTTGAGAGATAATTTTTGGCCTAAGACCAGTTCTCTTAATCTGAATGAGACAGCCAGGTCCGTTAAGGCAGACGGAGCCACGCTATAGAACGCCGGCAGTTCTGTCGGAGCTCAGCAAGCAGCGTTATGTCTTGTCTGTCGGAACCTTTATGTCCTTGTTTTATCGGAGCTCCACAAGCAACATTTATGCCCTTGCCCCTTCAAAACCATAGAAGCAAATTTACATCCTTCTGTCGGAGCTGTTCAAGCAACGTTTATGTCCTTTTGCCGCTTGCGTTTACGACTGAACCAGTGATGTACCCAGACTGACACTACGTTCTCTGCTAGTGTCAGTAACTGTGATGTACCCAGATTGACATTACGTTCTCTGCTAGTTTGCGTTCTCTGCCGCTAGTGTCAATAACTGTGATGTACCCAGGCTGACACTGCGTTCTCTGCTAGTGTCAGTAACTGTGATGTACCCAGACTGACACTGCGGTCTGGTATAGTGTCAGTAACTGTGATGTACCCAGACTGACACTGCGGTCTGGTATAGTGTCAGTAACTGTGATGTACCCAGACTGACACTGCGGTCTGGTATAGTGTCAGTAACTGTGATGTACCCAGACTGACACTGCGGTCTGGTATAGTGTCAGTAACTGTGATGTACCCAGACTGACACTGCGGTCTGGTATAGTGTCAGTAACTGTGATGTACCCATATTGACACTGCGGTCTGGTATAGTGTCAGTAACTGTGATGTACCCATATTGACACTTGGTCCCTCGGCAGTCCGAGCCAGTCACATAGTTACGCTCTGCTCTGCATGGGAAAGCTAAGAGTGTTACGGAACGGTAAGCAGCCAGCCGGACGGTGAATGAGAATGGTTCCCTGCTGTGCTGTGCAGGAGCACCTGTTCGACGTCAGCGACCTGCAGCACGAGCCACCGCTCATCTCCAAGTGCGGCAGCCTGGAGGTAACCTTCACCTACGACTCCAAGAAGTCCAAGATGGTGGTCAACATCCACCGGGCCCGCGAGATCCCCGCCAAGGACCGTGGGGGCGCCAACAGCACTCAGGTAAATAGTGAAAGATAATAACAGTATTGTGCACTGCAAAACCCTGTCGCATCTTGAGGGACTATTCTGAGCGCATAGACATACACACAGGCAACCAACACACACGATTATACTGACGATAGAGCTGCCAACAGCACACCAGTACAGCTGTCAACAGAACTCGGGTCAGCACTCCTGTGAAAGGCAGGGTGCAAAAAGTGTACAAATGGGAAAGTGCGTACATATTAGTATTGTTCCACCCATCATATTTGACAGATGGTATGAAATCAAAGAGCTGTCATTGTCACTGTTACTGTCGTTGTCACTGTTACTGTCATTGTCCTGCCTTATGTTACAGGTACGAGTCATTGTACTGCCTTATGTAACAGGTACCAGTAATTTTTCCTGCCTTATGTTACAGATACGAGTCACTGTGCCGACTTATAGGTACGAGTCACCTTATGTTAAATATACGAGTCATTATCCTGCCTTGTGTCACAGGTACGAGTAATGCTTCTTCCCACGAAGAAGCAGCGCTTCAAAACCAAGGTCAAGGAAGGTCAGGATCCAACCTATGATGAGACCTTCACCTTCAGCAAGGTCACACCAGGTACAGAAGGCAATGATGACAAATGCTGTTTGGATTTATACCTGTCATTTTGCTATATGTGTCAAACATTTATGAGCAAACAGCAAAGTAGTAGTTACATGTTGCAACTTAAATGCTTGCTACTGAAAGTTGGTTAGAAGGGTTGCATTGCACTGCACTGCCTTTAGTGGTCGGTGTATGGAAGCCCTGACCATGGTGTTACGGACAATGTGCCGTACCCCTGCCCTGTATTACCTGTAGCAGTCACTGTGTTAGAAGCCCTGGCCTTGGTGTTGCAGACGAGGTGCCGGGCATGGGACTGAGGTTCCGGCTGTACGGTCTGGAGCGGATGAGGCGGGAACGGATGATCGGCGAGAGCGTCATTGGCTTCGCCTCCCTCAACCTGGTGGAGCCGTCCACCCACTGGGTCATCCTGGAGCCACGCAGCAACCTCAGCGTGAGTCCTGACTTCCGGCTGCACGTGTTTGCTATGTTATAGTTATTGTTCTGCAGCGCTTGTTCTACAGTTCTTCCCTGTAGTTGCACGTGCGGCTTGTATAACATTACATTGTGGTGTTAACAGTTTTAGTGCAGCAGCTCTAGTTTTGACGTGTCAACTAAGCTGCAGCGACTGCGTCCTGGTTTTGATGTATCAGTTG
Source organism: Alviniconcha strummeri (assembly GCA_963584105.1). Taxonomy (NCBI): domain Eukaryota; kingdom Metazoa; phylum Mollusca; class Gastropoda; family Provannidae; genus Alviniconcha; species Alviniconcha strummeri. The sequence continues at coordinate 936,077 of OY757543.1, forward strand.
TCCTGCAGGGATTGCATCCTCCATCCTGTTCCTGAAGCTGAACACTGAGAGCTACCGATGGGCCGAGCTCACTCTTGATTGGGCAGTCCCTGTTATGGGCAGTCCCGGTTATTACTCACTCCTGATTGGGCACTCCCTGTTATGGGCAGTACCTGTTATTACTCACTCCTGATTGGGCAGTCCCGGTTTATTACTCACACCCGATTGGGCAGTCCCGGTTATTATTCACTCCTGATTGGGCAGTCCTGGTTGTTACTCACTCCTGATCGGGCAGTCCTGGTTGTTACTCACACCTGACTGGGCAGTCCCAGTTGTTACTCACACCTGATTGGGCATTCCTAGTTGTTACTCACTCCTGATTGGGCAGTCCCGGTTGTTACTCACACCTGATTGGGCAGTCCCGGTTGTTACTCACACCTGATTGGGCAGTCCCAGTTGTTACTCACACCAGCGATGGTGCCATCATGACGATACTGGGTTTGGACATGTCAGTGAACCAGACGGTGACCGTTTTCAGCATGACTGGCTTTGACATGTCAGTGATGCTGAATGTTCTAAATATGATATAAACCGTTCCAGACGTGTTGGTTCTAATGGCTGTTTTCAGCACGGTGACTCGGGCTTTGACGTGTCGAGCCTTTCCCGCAGTGACTCCGCGTCGTCGACCCAGTCACTGCAGCACGGCGGCATGCCGGAACTGCTGGTGGGGCTGGCCTACAACGGCACCACCGGCCGCCTCGCCGTGCAGATCATCAAGGGCAGCAACTTCAGGAACATGGCCATGAACCGCGCACCAGGTTCCTCTCTTTGCTCTTAGGCTGCTTTAATCCTGTGGCATCTCTTTGTTGTTAGACTTGTTCCACGCTGTGTTGTGTCCCGTGAGGTACCAGTGGGGGACCGAGATTTCGGGAGGGGGGTGAGGTGGGGGGGGGTGGGGTGAGGAACTGTTCCTTTCTTTTTTCAGTTCTAGAGCTTGTGTGCATTTTATTCAAGTTTAATTCTCAGTACAGCGTGGTAGATGATTAATAACTTAACTGGTTGGTCAGTCAGTTGCTTGCTTGGTTGCTGGTTGGTCAGGAGTCAAGTTCTTGGTGTTTGGGTAATGTGGGCCTTTGAGAACATTTTGGTTGTTAGTTGCTTGAATTACTAATCGTTGATCTGTCATTGTTTAACTGTCACTGTTCAGCTGTCACTGTCCAACTGTCACTGTTCAACTGTCACTGTCTTACTGTCACTGTTCAACTGTCACTGTTTCACTGCCACTGTTCAGCTGTCACTGTTCAACTGTCACTGTTCAGATGTCACTGTTTCACTGTCACTGTTCAGCTGCCACTGTTCAACTGTCACTGTTCAGCTGCCACTGTTCAACTGTCACTGTTCAGCTGTCTCTGTTCAACTGTCACTGTTCAGCTGTCTCTGTTCAACTGTCACTGTTCAGCTGTCTCTGTTCAGCTGCCACTGTGTCACTGTCACTGTTCAACTGTCACTGTTCAGCTATCACTGATCAGCTGTCACTGTTCAACTGCCACTGTTTTACTGTCACTGTTCAGCTGTCACTGTGCAACTGTCACTGTTTAGCTGTCATTGTCCAAGAACCACTGTTTAACTGTCACTGTTCAGCTGTCGCTGTTCAGCGCTCGTTGTGATGAAGGCCGCATGCCTTGCCCTGTGTACACAGACACCTACGTGAAGGTGACGCTGATGTCTCCAACTGGCCAGGAGTTACAGAGGTGCAAGACGTCCGTGCGACGTGGCCAGCCCAACCCGCTCTTCAAGGAGACCTTCATGCTGCAGGTGGCGCTCTTCCAGCTGCCTGACGTCACGCTCATGGTCTCTGTCTACAACAAGAAGAGCATGAAGAAGAAAGAGATGATTGGATGGTTCTCACTGGGTAAGGCTTTAGTCACGTTCATGTGCAGCCAAACATTCGCCGTGAAGATGAGTCCTGCTTCCTGCATGTAAATTAATCCTGTTCATCATCAAGAAGAAAAGTGTGAAGAGTGTGGAGTATTCCTGCTGGGTAAGATTTGAGTAATGTCCCTCCGAAGCAAGATGGCCGTGAAGAATATGACTGGATGGTCCTCAGTGGGTAAGGCTTGGGTCTTTTCCATGGATCATTTTAATTGGGTAAGATTTGGGTCAGTCTCCGTCAGTGGCAAATCCCAGCGTCAGATGGTGGAGAATATGTAATAACTGAGTCTGCAATGAATGTCTCCTCTTATTTTGGTTGACTTTCTTTGGGTGCTTGCAAGTACAGTTGCAGGTCTTAGGAAAATGACCTTTTACTTGACAGAGTTGCTTCTGATTATCTAAACATTGATGTTGCCCACATGTTAACGTCCCACAGCATACAAAGCCTGTACCATTAATCAAGATCCCGCATTGAGCTCTTCAGTGTAAATGTGCTAGCGGCGTGGACAAGGCGCTGACGTCTGACGATGCCGGTGGCTGTGGTTGCAGGTCAGAACAGCAGTGGGGAGGAAGAGAGTGCCCACTGGACCGACATGCGGGAGAGCAAAGGGGACGAGGTGTGTCGCTGGCACGTGCTGCTCGAATCCTAGTCCACACTTTCAGCCCCGCAATCATGCAGCCGCCTTCAGCCCCGTGATCAGCCTCCTTGTCTGCTTGTCCATCGCCAGCGCCGGTCTGCAGGGGGCAGCTCCTCTCTTCAGACCCCTGACATCAGTCTGCAGAGGGCAGCTCCAGTCTCTCCAGCCCACTGACATCAGTCTGCAGAGGGCAGCTCCTGTCTCCAGTCCACTGACATCAGTCTGCAGAGGGCAGCTCCTCTCTCCAACCCACTGACATCAGTCTGCAGAGGGCAGCTCCACTCTCCAGCCCACTGACATCGGTCTGCAGAGGGCAGTTCCCCTCTCCAGACCACTGACATCAGTAAAAACGGACCTTAGTGACGTTGCTGAGACACTCCATGACGAAGCTGAACCAGAGGGAGGGAGGGTTCACTGCTGAGGGAACGGTTACGCAGCTTCCTCGTGACAAGCAGAGGACTTCCAGGGGGCAGAGAAGGCTGAGGGTTCGGACTGCAGAGCTTCGTACAAGAACGACTTTATTTTATTTTATAAATCTCCATGCTCAAACTTATTACTCCCTAGAAGAGCTTTAGGTACAAGGCTAGAGCTTTATGTGTATGTATATTTGACTTAGTTCTTTGCCCACACTGAACACCGGAGCACAACCAGCGGGGACTGTTTGAAGAGAAAAGCACCACCGTTCTGGGTCACCAAGGAGACCGAGACTGTGTTGTGTGAACCACAGCAGACTGAAGGACAGATGGTGTCACTGGCTCGTTGATGGATGTGTCTGTGAGCGTCTGGATAATGGATGGTGTCACAGACTGGATGATGGATGGTGTCACTGACTGGATGATTGATTGATTGATTGATGATCGCTTATATAGCGCTATTCTCCGCTCTCTTGAGCACTCACTGCGCTCGCATGTGATTCTACATGAGTGACTAGCTTTTTATAGCGCGTTTTTTTGAATATCCACCGAAGTGGTGTACTTACAGCGCTGGCATGGCTGGTGCCACATGAAACTGCTGCCGTCTCGGCGCAAGTTCTGCGTACACCATACAACAGTGCTCCATGTCACTTCATGCAAAGCCACATATGTAAGGTAGGTGTATCGAGTTTAGCTGTAACTTGTTATCTGCACTTTTGGCAGAATGACCGGGATCTTTTGTGTGCTACTACTACTGCGGAGTGGAACAGATACCGAAATAAGAGTCGGCACAGAAAGGTGACCCTGGAGCAGAAAATTCCCCCGCCACTCCTGCAGGGATTCGAACCCGCGACCTTTCAATCACGAGTCCGGCGTTCTAACCATTGAGCTATCCCCGCCCCCTGATGATGGATGGTGTCAAGAGTAGATGATGGATGGTGTCAGTGACTGGATAATGGATGGTGTCAATGACTGGATGGTGGATGGTGTCGGAGAGCGGTGACAGCCAAGGTGATTCAGTTCAAAGCATGCCCCCCCCCCCCCCCCCCCCTCAGGCTGCACTGTACTCACCGTTGTTCCTTTCGATGACGATGTGGGGCTGAATGTCCTCGGATGTTGGGCTGACACGTTATTTAGGGACATTGTTCCTCTCCCTGCCAGCTGGCGACTTGTGCACCAGTGACTCAGTCCTGTCTGTGTGCACATCCAAACTCAGGCTGGGGAGACGTGAAGCAGGCTGCGAACACTCTTTAGCCTGATGCTGCACGCTTCTTCCTAGGCTTTAAGGAATAGACACTGGGCTGGACCAGTGGCACTGTGCAATATTTGAGTTGTGAACTACAGCAGACTAAATGGAGGGCGATTTAAATGTCTGTATATATATATATATCAACTTTCCCAGTTCTCGTCATGCTTTCTATGAAGACTTCCAGGTCATGAAGTCTGGCGGATGTCCCAAACAGTTCACACAACCTTTCACTTCACCAAGTATGGATTCACAGTCAGCTGACACTTCACCTCTTTCTTCTTCTTCTTCTTTGTTTGCGCTCTTTTGTTGTTGTTTTAGTAAACATTTGCCAAGAGAAAACTGACCAAAGATGACAAAAAGTGAGAGAAGTATGATAGAAAAGTGACTTCAAATCAGCAAGCAGCATTAGTATGTCGAGACATGCACCCCTGAATGAATAGTAATCTAAATCTTTTTTGTTTGTTTGAGAGGGAGGAAGGATGGTGCTTAACAAAACCCGCCTCACTAGTGTGAATTACATATTCATGAAACACACTGTACCGTAGAGAGAGTGCACTGGCTATTCCTAACTGGACACACATCATTTACAGAACTGCACTACAGAATATGGTTTCTGTAAGATGACCAGTGCTTGGACATAGTGACTTGTAGATGCAGAGGAGGACAGCCATGTCCTGCTTGGTACACTGAGATGTTCAGCTGGCCGTCAGGGTGCTACAGTCTTGCTGATGATCTACACATCCACATGGCCCACTTTCAGAGCCAGGATCTACACATCCACATAGCCGAGTTTCAGAGCCAGGATCTACACATCGTCTTGGCCGAGTTTCAGAGCCTGGATCATTTATTTAGTTTCGAGTTTGATAGCACAAGACAATCGCAGACAAAGCTTCAGTTAGTCATGTCTGCCATATGCTATAGCTTGTTAACAGGTCCATATTGCTGATTACCGTCTCTGGAGCCAGTTCAACAAACAATGCCTGTTATACATCTTTATGGGTCGCACGATTGGCAAACAGCAAATCTTAGTGTTGGCACATGAATTTCGTTTGTTGGCTCTTATAGGCACTCTTTGATCAGTTGAGAGGAACAGGCCTAAGCTGTTTTTGTTCTCGGGTACGGGGATTTGTAGTTCATTCCAGTGCCAGTGAAACTCAGCATTGCAAGTGGGAATGACAGACAGTGTAGCCCCCTCCTTTTCTTTCAGCTCACAGCTGTCAGCGTTTGCTGGATACCTTTCCCCAGTCCCTCACCAAAGTGCAGTGAACCGACAACTCCCAGTTATCAGTTTTGTGGGTACCTTTTTCTGACCCCTCATCAAAGTACAGTGAATCTACAACTAACAGCTGTCAGTTTTGTGGGTACTTTTTCTGACCCCTCATCAAAGTACAGTGAACTGACAAAATTGCCCCTTGTTGGATGATTTTTTTAAAAAAATTGAATTGAAAATTCTGAGCTTGCTTTTGGATGTGCATATTTTTGGTGATGATTCATGCCAGCTTCAGACCCCCCAATCTGCTCACTGGTAAACATGTTAACATGTAAAATCTATGTTGGTAACTGCCTTGAATGTAAATCTGAATGGTCTTAATCATCATGGAGCTTGGTTTGAAAATACCTTTAACACTTCACCGATTTCTTATTCATCAATACAATGGTATGGTGACAAATACTGTACATATATATAAGCAAACATTTGTACATAATTCTCATTTACTGTGTTCATAATTGTCCACCCAAATGTTTTCATGCAGAAATAGTAATAATTGCTTTTGAAAAGCACTTTAAACTAGGGTTAGTGGACTCGTGCATCTTGCAAATCATACTGATATTTTAACCCAAGGGCTGCACCAGCATGTTCACGTTACAGCTTTACCTCAAGGCTTGTATCATCATGCAGATGTTACAGCTTTACCCCAAAGGCCGTATCATCATGCAGATGTTACAGCTTTACCCCAGAGGCCGTATCATCATGCTGGTGTTACAGCTTTACCCCAAAGGCTGTATCATCATGCTGGTGTTACAGCTTTACCCCAAAGGCTGTATCATCATGCTGGTGTTACAGCTTTACCCCAAAGGCTGTATCATCATGCTGGTGTTACAGCTTTACCCCAAAGGCTGTATCATCATGCTGGTGTTACAGCTTTACCCCAAAGGCTGTATCATCATGCTGGTGTTACAGCTTTACCCCAAAGGCTGTATCATCATGCTGGTGTTACAGCTTTACCCCAAAGGCTGTATCATCATGTTGGTGTTACAGCTTTACCCCAAAGGCTGTATCATCATGCTGGTGTTACAGCTTTACCCTAGGGTTGTATCATCATGCTGAAAACAAGCAACATTTTACAGCACACCTTTACATGACTCCCCGAAGGGAGGCTGGGGATTTTTTCTTCCTGTTTGGAATCTCAGGGCTGTCATTTGATTCCCCTTTCCTGTCTCCTCTCTTGTTCTTCAACCTAGTCCTCTTCCTCTTTCTGTCTTGTTTTTTTTCTTCTGCTAATGGTCCCTTCTCCTGACTTTTTGCAAGAACATTCCACAATATTTATTTTGTTGAGCAGCTACATGACGGTTGGTAGATGGTACACCATACAGCACTGGTATTAACTAGTTGGTAGATAGTATGCCATACAGCACTGGTATTAATTAGTTGGTATATGGTATGCCATATGGCACTGGTTTTAACTTTGCCATTTTGCATTTATATAATATTTTTAATTTTGTTGTTGTTGTTTCTGTCTGTTTTTTTTTTGGTTTGTTTTGTTTTTGTTGTTTTTTCTCATTTTTTTTCTCATTTTATACTTTCCTTTAATCTGAAACTGACAAATCAGATAGAATGGTCACTAATACCAGTGTGTCCTAGCTTCTGTGCTCTTTTTTGTTTGTTTTAACAGGGGCAGTATTGAAGAGACTAACTCTTTCAGTTTCATATCTGGTGCAAGTATGCTTTGTTTCGTATTTGTGTATTGACTGATTTTGTTGATCTAGCTTTGGAGGGAGTCATGACAGAGTTTAGTTGTCCTGGGGTAACCCTGCGGGATTAGCAGGACATTAAAATCCAGTGACTAAACCTTGCATGATGACATACACACACCATTCAGAGCTTATTCCTTTGCACCTTACTGCATCAGCCACAACTTTATCAGGATGCTTATTAGGATGAGAGTGTGTTCTGTGACAGCTAACCACTGTTGCCACAGCACCCACCACACTAATTTGCATCTAAATGTGTCAGCCGAGCTGCCTTGGAATGGCTGTGCTCAAGTTATTAAACCAAGCTACAGCAGTGGCTTTCCTTTCGGAGGTACTGCTGTGAAAAATTCAACTCTCTCTGTGAAATATATAATGAGGTTGTCAGTTGATCTTCAGTGGTTATGCTTAGTCTAAACCATATCCTCTCTGTCTGTTTCCCTCCGACACTGGGTCTTGTCAGAGGTCATGTGTCTGTCTGTTTCCCTACAACACTGGGTCTTGTCAGAGGTCATGTGTCTGTCTGTTTCCCTACGACACTGGGTCTTGTCAGAGGTCATGTGTCTGTCTGTTTCCCTACGACACTGGGTCTTGTCAGAGGTCATGTGTCTGTTTCCCTACGACACTGGGTCTTGTCAGAGGTCATGTGTCTGTCTGTTTCCCTACGACACTGGGTCTTGTCAGAGGTGCTGTAGTTTGGTGTTTCTCTACAACACTGAAAAGAGCAGGGAAGGGTTAGATAACAGGGAAGGGGTGGAGAACAGGGAAGGGGCTGAGAACAGTGACGGGGTTGAGAACAGGGAAGGGACTGAGAACAGTGACGGGGTTGAGAACAGGGAAGGGACTGAGAACAGGGAAGGGATTGGGAACAAGGAAGGGGCTGTGAAGGGGTTGAGAACAGGGAAGGGGTTGAGAACAGGGAAGGGGTTGAGAACAGGGAAGGGGCTGAGAACAGGGAAGGGATGGAGAACAAGGAAGGGGCTGTGAAGGGGTTGAGAACAGGGAAGCGGTTGAGAACAGGGAAGTGGTGGAGAACAAGGAAGGGGTCCAGAATAAACTTGAACATCCAGAACATGGTGTCTTGCATCTTGATTCCACATTTTCTTGAGAGCGGTGATTCAGATAGAAAACCCTAACAGAAGTTAAACACAGATTGTCTAACACTGGGTGTCACAATAGTGAGTATCGTTTGCATTTAACTTTGTGCACAGTGCAGACTCAGTGGTGCTCTACTTGTACTGTGTCAGTGGTTATGAATTGTGTAGTCTTTGAGTCATGTTTGCTTGAAAAAGAGAATATCAATATTATTGAAATTATTTATGTCAAATTGTTGTTTCCTTGATATGACTGAAATAATTGTACAGATTGCTGAACATTTCCTCTACTTACAGTTTGCATTGAACCAAACTCCATGCCAGTTTGTGTTGAACCAAACTCCATGCCAGTTTGATTTGAACCAAACTCCATGCCACTTTGCATTGAACCAAACTCCATGCCAGTTTACATGAACCAAACTCCATGCCAGTTTACATGAACCAAACTCCATGCCAGTTTGATTTGAACCAAACTCCATGCCACTTTGCATTGAACCAAACTCCATGCCAGTTTACATGAACCAAACTCCATGCCAGTTTACACTGAACCAAACTCCATGCCACTTTGCATTCAACCAAACTCCATGCCAGTTTGCGCTGAACCAAATCCTATGCCAGTTTGCACTGAACCAAACTCCATGCCAGTTTGCACTGAAGTTATGCACAGAAAACCCTGACACCAAACTCCATGCCACTTTGCATTGAACCAAACTCCATGCCAGTTTGTGTTGAAGCAAACTCCATACCAGTTTGTGTTGAACCAGACTCCATTGCCAGTTTGTGTTGAACCAGACTCCATTGCCAGTTTGTGTTAAACCAAACTCCATGCCAGTTTGTGTTGAACCAAACTCCATGCCAGTTTGAGTGTTTTTCCTGTCACCTGCACTTTTTCACTTCTGAAAATGACTGGACGTTCTTGCTCATCATCAAAGCTGTGAAATAAAGCAAAAAAATCATTGTTTATGAATTGTGGGTAACTGGTGTGTTTTCTGTTTTTGCTGGACTGTAGCACCGTATCCAGTGCCTTTTGCATCCATTATCTCATAAGTAGAACAGCTTAAACTATATATATATATGAAAACAGCACCTCCAACAACTGCAGTAAGTCTCCCTTAAGAAGAATTAAGGCTGAATGGAGGAGTGTAGTTTGTGACCTGGTTCATTCCCTGTGCAGTACAATTGAGGAGTGTACTTTGTGACATGTCAATTCCCTGTGCAGTACAATTGAGGAGTGTACTTTGTGACCTGGTCCATTCCCTGTGCAGTACAACTGAGGAGTGTACTTTGTGACCTGGTCCATTCCCTGTGCAGTACAATGGAGTTTTTTTGTGTGTGTGTGACCTGGTCCATTCCCTGTGCAGTACAAAGGAGGAGTGTACTTTGTGGCCTGCCCCATCCCCTGTGTAGTACATCTGTCACTTGGCAGCAAAGCTGTGTTGTGTTAGCACAGGGACTGTGCTCCAAAGAGACGCACCTCCATCATGGCTCACTTTAAAACATGCTGAAAAGGCAAGAAACGTAAGAACTGAAAATGTTGCAAACAATTATGTTGCTATGGCGACTGGTAGGAAGTCAGGGTTCTCAGAGCTTCAAACCCCAGCCCTTGGATCCAGTCACTGCCGGCAATCCAGCATTTCCAGAGATGATGACAAAGTAGATGCACATGTCATCTGTTTGTTTTTCCCCCCTTCTCTGTGATAATGTAATTACCCTGATCATCAAGGAAAATTACCCTGATCATGGAGGAACTGACTACAGTCAAGTTGTGTGTACAGCCAAAGACAATTAAACTAATTTAAAATCTGGTTAGGTCTACATTGTGATTTGTTCCATTGGTGGCTGGGTTCAAAACCATTTCGAAAGACCGCCAAGTCTGATGGCAATGACTGATGGCTGCAGATGAAGGCTGGCTGGACAAACTGCCCTGACTGGATTGCCGATGGGAAGAGTGCAGGTATATATGTTAGTTCTGTCCTTGTTCTTGTGCAGGCATCTGTTTGTTCTGTCCTTGTTCTCATGCAGGTATATGTTAGTTCTGTCCTTGTTCTCATGCAGGTAAAATTACTTCTGTCCTTGTTCTCATGCAGGTATATGTTAGTTCTGTCCTTTTCTCGTGTGGCCTGCAAGTCTCATTCAGGTGGCATGTCCGTTTGCAGAGAGAGTGGGTACACTGCTGATGGTCAGTTACTGTGGCTGCCTTCCTCCTCATGAGCACCTCTCAAGTGGTGACTACAAAGCTCCTCAGCTGACAGCTGCCTGTGCTGTGATAGTCTTTCCACTGTATCAGTTTTAGCCACAAATTCCAATTGGCAAGCGAGGTCAACTTTGTCCTCTACTCCCCAGACTTTGACAGCAGTCTGTCTGTGTTACTCATAAAGTAGTACACTGCAGTGTGTGTGTGTGTGTGTGTGTGTGTGTGTGTGTGTGTGTGTGTGTGTCTGTGTGTGTGTGTGGTGTGTGTGTGTGAGTGTGTGTGTGTGTGTGTGTGTGTGTGTGTGTGTGTGTGTGTGATGCACATTTAGGAGGGAAAAAACAATCCACACAAAAGAAATATCCAATGTTTACAAAAAAGTCTTTATTACACACTTTGACCAAAAAGTGCCTATACTTTGTGTTTCAAATCTTTAAATAAGAGTAAGAAGAATTCAGCACTAAATCTAACCCTGTCAAGTGACAGGCCACCTGCAAGTAGTTTCCCCAAAAGCATTCATCTGTCTCTCAAAACACTTCATTTTCAGACACTCAAATAAATAACAGCTACAAATATACAAAGTTCTGGTTATGAATGTAGGAAACTTGCTAACTGCACTCAACATGAAATGAGTCATAAGGAACTAGCCTTCACAGGTGCGGCAAGAAATAAAAATCATATAAAGTTTTGTTATTTAGTTATGATTTGTCTGTTGCATTTTTTTTTTCTCATTTTTTCATCTGCTGGTTAAGTATTACCACAATATTACCAGTCATCATGAGTTTAAAACAGATTGAGGTCAACCCCAATAACCACCTAGTGAAACAAGAGTTAGTTATGGTAACCAAAAAAAAAAAAAAAAAAAAAAAAAAAGCCACCTAGCTGATAAAACTGATATAAAACCAACAGCATGTTCAGTTACAAAACATTTACAGCAGATCATGCTCATTTAAGCTGCCCCAAGCACATGAGAAGTTTAGCCTGTGAAGAAGAGTTCCTTTAACCACTTAAAAAAATTCTAGGAATTGTACAGCTTTGAAGATTTTGTCATGACTTTCAGTGGAGGAGTTGATTTCAATGGTAACTTTATATGCAAAAGCATGACAATTCACTGGTTATCTACATCTGCAAATTAAAAATGTATGAAATCTGTCTGGTGCTTATTTACTATGGTGGGGACCTTGAAGTCTGATTTTTTTTTTTTTTTACAAATATCCACATTTGTGTTCATAACATCAGTGTCAAATGTATACTTATCAAGTCACAGGTAACATCAACCAAGAACAGGTTTTTTTCAAGGCCATGGTTGTGATTTTATGCAAGTTAACAGCTGATGGATTCTGACAGTAGTGTACAACACAATTTGGATGAACATCTCAAAACAAGGATTAATAGGCTAAAGATGTAAAATATGAAAAGAACTATACAGAAACTTTGCAAAACAAAGCAATATACAAAGCAGATAGTCAGCAGCAGGGCTTTGTCACAACTGGCTTTAGAAAAGTAGAGGTACCACTAAATCTAGTAGTTGTCATTTACTAGGGAACAGAATGTTACAACCACTAAATCTAGTAGTTGTCATTTACTAGGGAACCGAATGTTACAACCACTAAATCTGGTAGTTGTCATTTACTAGGGAACAGAATGTTACAAACTCTTAATCTAAGTTACTGCAACAAAAAGATGCCATGAGTAATTCATATAAATTGCGAAAGCTGTTGAGGTTTCAAAACAAATAAATATAACGAAAATAAAAACAAAATTGAGTATGAAGAAAATGGTACATTCTACTGTTCTACTGTATTTTCACACATAATTATCACATTAAAGCTTCAGACTACATGAAGTACACCTGTAATACTGTTTCAATCAATGTAATTTCAACACTAACAAAAAAGAAACAAATGCAAAATATAACAGTGCAACTTGAGACACAATAAATCAGGAGTGCATATTTTTGTCTTTTTATTCCCTACACAGTAAATATCACAATCAGAACTAACATAAAATAAACCTTGCCATTGTTACTAAAATATCATAACATTAAAATAAGATCAACAATCTTGCAGCAATAAAAAACACATACTTAATCCACAAACATCTCCATTATTTCCTCAACAGCAGCCTGATGAAATGTTTTTACATGCACATGCAAAACATGCAGTAAACTCCTGGAAATCAACATCAGAATGGAAAATGTCCGACAAAACCACCTCCTCTGTAACTGAAGTGACAAATATTTCATGCACCATGATAGCCACATAGCCAAACCGAAGAGGACTTGGTCAGTACAATATCGATGTCCAAGCAGATGGTGGTACGCAACAAGAAAGCTGTGTGGAAAACCACCACGGACGGAGAGAGAAACATGCGCCTCAACACTCAGCACCAAGATGAAACCTGAAACAACACAGAAAAGAGAAAAAACTCTTCAAATTTCAATACGCCTTGTGCAAGAACTCGTACACATTATGCAAAGACCTCATACATCTTGTGCAAAGAACCAGTATAGCTTGTATAAAGAACTTGTACACCTTGTGCAAATAATGTTAGACTTTGTTCACAGAATGTCATAATAACTTTTGTACAGCGCTCTACCCCCTAACAATTTACAAGCTTGCAGTGCTGTACATTATCAACATCAAAATCCGCTTGACAATAAAAAAGCGCAAGTACTATAAATGCATACATTAATATTAAAATGACAAAAAAGCAACCATGAAACCAAAAACAAATTAAAACAAATATGTCTACACTTTGTGCAAAGACTGTAACAGCAGATTCCCTCATGACTAAGCCCATTTTAAAAACCTACCCTTCTAGGAACAATGTAAATGAACCCTTCACCACCCCTATTCTGAGACCACCTGAATTTTCCGGGTGACCGTTTCTCTAGGGCTGTACTGTAAACAATTGTAACTGGTCCCTGGAAACGGCAAGACTGCAGGGCTAACAGCTTCTGTTCTCCCAAGATGGGGGAAGGGAAGGAGTGCATCATCTAACAAAATGATGAAATGTGCCGCCATCATGGACAAAAACACGCACCAGGAATGCATCACAATGGTTGGAGTGAACCCCAGGTAAACTGAATGGCCAGAGGTCACAATGACTGTGTAACAGCAGGACTTGTTTACTGGCTGGTATGTACAGGGCACCCACTGCCTAAAGCTAGTGGAGCACTACATCCTCTCAGAGGATACCTGCACTGAGAGAACACAACTGAAAACACACCGATACCACACAGCTGGATGGTATAAAAGAGTGTCCCCCACACAAGTCAGTCTCTCAGAAGGCAACCAAAGTGTTTCACTGCATGTACAAGTAAGAGCCGTAGGTAAGTCCCTTCCGCCTGCCTGTCTGTCTGCTTCCTAGGGAGAAGATTCATGCCACTGATCACTCACCTGAGGTAAATGCATTCAGTCTGCAACATCTGTGAAGCTTCTTTGTAGCTGAAAGAAAGCAATGGACGGACATATGCAAAAAGAACACAAAACCAAAACTATCCATGCCAAAACTGGACTTGTCATTGTACAGTGACACTACAGGTGTATCTACACATGGCTGCCACTGTCTAGCGTGCAAACACACAATAAACACCCGAACTTGTCCTGCAGAGGAAAGTCACAGTGCAGGTTTGGCACATAGTGTAGGACATGAACAGCGCACAGCTGAATAAAATCAAAACATTATCACAGACAGCAGCTCCAGGAGATTGTACATACATGACTGAAGGCCCACTGCAGTTTGTGGACCGACCCCCCCCCCACCCCCCCACTGCACTCTGATATACAACAGCATCGCAATTGATTTATGGTCAGCATCAATCAGCCCTCCACCTGGCATACAGCACTGTACATGCTTACAACACACAGCATACAGCACTGTACATGCTTACAACACATGGCATACAGCACTGTACATGCTTACAACACATGGCATACAGCACAGTACGTGCCTACAACACAGGGCACACATTTTATGACAAACAAAACAACTCGCATTCACCTTCCACATCCAACAGTCAAAAGTTCTCAGAAAAATTCAGTGGCACTTTTCCTGATGTTGAAATTGGTCATGTACCTCTATGACACGTTTCAACACTCGCTTTTGAGAGACTTTGTTCCATGACAGATGCTGCCCTTCGTAATCACAGACTTCAAAATCCCACAAAATCAAAACCAAAGCAAGTAATTCCGACCAATCAAAAACCTTCAAAAAATTACAGGATGCAATAATTTAGACTTAATTCAATATTCATAATGGTATCACGCACAGGAAGGATTGATCATTTTGCAAGTATTTTTACAATTGTGTATGCATTAAATGTCACAAGAAAAAACAGGCAATTAAGACACAAAGCAGACGCAGTTCATCTGAAACTAAACAATGGATCAGGACAGCCTTTGGGTCTGCTCACACAACTGTGGAAATGCTCAAATGTTTCTGGTCAGGTCTGTGAAAATCCATTGCTACAAGACGGACTTCACCCCACAGACTTCTTGTCAGTGCTGCCAAGCTCACCACCTTTCTCAGAACCATCACAACTGGAGTTCTGAATCTTAAAAAGAAAAGTCTCATTCAGGTTGATCTCTGAAAAAAGTCTCATTTGTTTCATTTCTGAGAAGTCTTGGCCTTAGACTTCTCCAACAATCGACGAGCGATTCTGGCCTTGATGTCCTGTGAGCTGATTGGTCGAGAGCTGGCGAATGTGTGTGTGGACCTGGCCAGCGAGGAGGTAGAAGAGTTGAGGAAAGAGTCAAGGTCGGTGGACTGAAGAGATGATGGTGTCTCTGACAGTGACCACTCGCTGGGGTCGAAGCTGGGATCTTGGTCACGCAGGTCATCGGAGGTGGTATTTGATCGGGCAATGATAGTCTGGATGTGTCGCTCATTGCGAGCAAGGATGTCTCGAGCGTAGGCAGCGAAAGAATCGCTAGACCTGGGGGTGGAGGTTGAGTCTGGTGGGACGTTACTGCCAACACTGAAAGTAGACACGCAAGCTACAAGATTAGATGTTGCGGACAAGAGGGAAGGCAAAATGAAATCACAATGACCTGAAATACTATCAATACTGAAAATGCAACCAATAAGACCGCTTTTTTGTATCTGGCAGTGGGGGGGAGGGGGGATGTTACGGTAATTCCTCAAACTGCTGTCTCTGAAAAGATTTACCCCCTTACTGTGGCCCTACGCCCCTTACTATGAACAACTGAAACAAAGACGAGAACACTGCCAGAGTCAACAGACCTTTCCTGTAGTGACATGGACATCACACCAGAGTCAAGGCCAGTGCTGCCCCCTGGTGACTGGAGTCGTTGCTGTTGAAGGTTGTCAATTTCACGCTGTATTGCCTGAAAACAATAATGAAATCATCACACATTTCACAATTACTCCAGCACACATTTCACAATTACTCCAGCACACATTTCACAATTACTCCAGCAAACATTTCACA
The DNA here is from genome assembly GCA_963584105.1 of Alviniconcha strummeri. Classification (NCBI taxonomy): domain Eukaryota; kingdom Metazoa; phylum Mollusca; class Gastropoda; family Provannidae; genus Alviniconcha; species Alviniconcha strummeri. The sequence continues at coordinate 951,998 of OY757543.1, forward strand.
ATTACTCCAGCACACATTTCACAATTGCTCCAGCACACATTTCACAATCACTCCAGCACACATTTCACAATTACTCCAGCACACATTTCACATAAACTCCACCAGAGATACATCTGTAAGGATGCTATTATTAAAGACATCATATCAACACAACAGAGAACTGACTTGCCTTCAGTAAACCCTCACCTGGCATGCGAGTAAATACAAGGTACAGAAACTCCACCAAAGGTACATCTTCCAAAGTTTAGGGGCTGGAGTTCTGGTGGAGTTTCTGTACCTTGTACAGGCCAATGAGAGTTACCGCTGGTGATTCAGGTCTCTTGTTGTGACCTCTTTCAAGTACTGCCATCTCCCTCTCTTGTTGGTTCTGTTATTAGCAGTTTGTCAGGCAAGCCATAAGTCTGTCACTTCAGACATGCCATAAGTCTGTAACTCCTGACAAGCCATACAACTGTATCTCCTGACATGCCATAAGTCTGTAACTCCTGACAAGCCATACAACAGTAACTGCAACAGTTTGTATTGTTTTACTAGTAGCCATTTGGACACTTTCTTTCTCGCTTTTTTTCAGCCACAAGAAAAGAGTAAGAACACCCAAACGTAATTAGCCTATTGTTGAAACTGAAACGTTCACAGGAAAAACTTTGTAGAAGGTGCCAATGGGCGGCACGCTTGAAAATCCAATCTGGGTTTTACATCACTCACTGAGGAGATCTCTCTCTTTCTCCCCCCCCCCCACCCCGTGCCTCCCCCTTTAAACTTTGTTGGAGAGAAGAAGAAAAAAAATCAACTTTTTCAAAGTGAAAATATTCCTGGTTTCGACACAAACACCAATGAGTTTTATGCCTGTAAATGACAACTGCACAAGCTACCCGGCAGAGCGTGCAGCTGAAGACCCACCTGTTCACTGAAGGCAGCACTAGGCTCTGTGTGGGAAGGCACCGAGAGTCTTGGACCTGGTCTCTGAGCTCTGCTAGCCTGGCTCCTGTCAGTGAAACACAGTTCATTAGATCTTGGATCGCAATGTGTTTTATATGCAGTTCATTAGATCTTGGATCACAATGTGTTTTAAACACAGTTCATTAGATCTTGGATCACAATGTGTTTTAAATGCAGTTCATTAGATCTTGGATTACAATGTGTTTTAAACGCAGTTCATTAGATCCTGGATCACAATGTGTTTTACAATTACTGCCCACCGTCACCATGGGACGAAGCAAAATGTACACAGATTGTGATACAGAACTCGGTACACAGCACCACTTCATCCCTCAGCTGGAATATAGTACTCATAGTATAATACTAGTAGCAGGACTGAAGGCATACTTTTGTGGGGAGACACAAATACGCTCATCACCACGTCACCAATTCAACACACGCACGCACGCATGCACGCACGCATGCACGCACGCACACACACACCCCCCCCATACCTCATGTGCGAGTGAAATCCATGGCGATGCTCCTCCAGCAGCCTGAGGGCCTCCTGCGCCTTGCTGATCTGCTGCCTGTTCAGCTGACGCGCCGCGTAGCTCTCCCGCAGCAGCTGCTCGGGGTCCAGGCTGCCGTCAGCGCACGGCGCCGACAGGTCCCGGGGAGGGGCGAGGTGGCTGTGGGGCGGGGTCAGGCGCTGGCGGTCAAGGACGGGGGTGGGCGGGGCGGGGGGGCCGCAGCTGCTGGAGCGGGGGGCCGGGTCAAAGCGGCGGTCCCTGGGGAAGGAGTGGCCGCGGCGGGGGCTGGGGACGGAGGGAGACACCACCACCCGGGGTACCCGCTGCGGGCTGGCGTTGGAATGCAGGTCCGGGGTGGAGTAGGCAGCGGGGAGGGTGGCGGCGGTGACGGAGCCTCGTTCTGGGGACAGGGAGGAGTTGAGGCTGGAGTCCCGGGAGAGGCGCACGCTGGGGAGGGAGGAGGCCGGGGAGACGGAGCGGTCTGGGGACGGGGAGACGCTGCTGGACCGCGACCGCTCGCGCAGTTTGTTCAGCTCCTCCGTGGACGCCGCCACGAGGGAGCGGCGGAGTCTGACCAGGTGGTCCTTGTGCTGGCGGGGCGTCATGAAGCGAGGCGCGAACACGGGAGTCAGGTCCCCGGAATCGTGGGCCGTGCCGCTGCTGAGGTCCGACAGGCCGGGGGAGACGTTCCGGTGGCGGTCAAACAACGCCTGCTCTCGTCTGCGCTCCTGCTTGAAGGCCTCGATCTCGGCACGCCGCTGCATGGCGATCACATCGCGAGTCCGTGCCATGCGGCGGCCTCTCGTTCCGTTCCGCACGCGCCGGGCCTCCTCCATGCACACCCGCAGATCCCGGCGGCTCTGCTCGAACTGCTGCCGGTACCAAGCGAGGTACTCCTCGTGGTGCCGGGATTGGTGCCGTCTGGGCGCTGTGTCGAGCGGGTCATCGGCGGACCAGGCCTTCTCCAGCGAGGCCAGCAGCATGTCCGTCTGCCCCAGGCAGTAGTTGAGCTTGGCCTCCAGTAGCTCCACGGTCAGCGAGGACGGCAGGTACTGCAGTGACAACAGCTCGATGATCTCCACTCGTTCCTGGTGCAGGCGATCCAGCTCGGCGCGGATGTGGCGAGTTTGGCTGTTGCCCGAGGAGCCGAGAGAGCCCCTGCTGACGTCCAGCTGGCTCAGGTGCAGGCTGCCGTCGTCCTCAGCGTCCGTCTGCGTGAAGTCGTCCGAGCTGTCCACGGTGGCCTCCACCCCCGTGCTGACGTGTGAGGGGGGCAGGAGGTGGTCCAAGGGAGGGACGCCGTCTCCGCCCAAAGACCTGGGAGTCTTCACCAGGACGTCCAGCGCCGTGTCCTCCATGTGACGCAGGAAGCTGTCCACCGTGTCCTCCACTCCTCTGCCGTTCAGCAGCTGGTGGTCAATAGGAGGAACGTTGTCGCCACCCAGAGACCTCGGCGTTCTGATCAAGATGTCCGGTGCCATGTCGTCGTCACCAAACCATTCGCGCGGTGTCGGTGGAGCCTCAATGTCGTCCGGGAAGTCCGAGACAATCCGGATGGTGACCCTGTCCTGGTCGTGCAGCCTCTGGCGAAGGTCTCTGGGGCTGTCCACCGTAACGGCCACGCTCCGCTGCCTTCCGGACGCCGTGCTGTAGGAGGGCAGGGAGCCGGTGGTGGAGCTGACGTGGCGGGTGTCCAGTGGAGGCTGCCCCACCTCCAGACCCTCGGTCCTACTCAGCGGACTGCTGGCCCAGCGAGGACTCATTGCCGCTCTGCTCTCTGCGGTCTGCTTGCCCGTGCTCACCGCCGAAGAAGGCGGGTGTTGTCGCGGTGAGAGACGGTTAAGCGACAGGGCTGGTACGGTGCGTGGTGAGTCCGTCACGTCTCGTGTCCATCCTCGAGGGTCCGCTAGCTGAGCCGTGGAGGCTCTGAGCAGCTGCTCTGACTTGGTGGCTGAAGCCTCTGCCGACGTCGCCAGCACCTGGCCAGTCTCACCTGCTGAGATGCCACCTCTGGTCAGCGTGCCGCCGTACACGGCCTGGGGCCTGAGCATGCTTTCCGTCCCGCTGCCTCTGCTGTACGGCTTGTCGACGGCTCTGTCCAGGGACCGGGTCCGCCCGGTGGTGGGGACCGGGCCGGCAGGCAGGGAGGTGGACGTGGGCAACTGTCTCCCCGACCCGGCGGAAGGTGAGGAAGCAGGAAGCCCGGTGTCCCCAGTCAGACCCCTCAGCGTGCCGTCCTCCGCACTGCTGGCGATGCCGTGTCTCTTTAAGGCGGCGTCAGAAACGGCGCCCTGCATCCATCTAGGACTAGTCACAGACTCCTCCCTCAGTCCTGAAGCAGCGCCGCTGTGGGGAACGGGCGAGTTGCGGGTGGCGGTGAAAGTGACGGGCGACCCCCTCACGGACCCCTTGCCGGCGATGACGGTGACGGGCGACCCGCTGCTGGAGGAGCCGGACCCGGCGTGCGTCATGGTGGGCGAGGCGGAGCGGGCACGCTGCAGCTGACTGAGGAACGGGGACGAGCGGTGTCGAGACCTCTCCAGCAGCTGCATCATGCGGCTGTGCTCCTGCCGCAGCTTCTCAATCTCATTCATGATGTCGACGGACTGCGGGGAGGCCAGCTCTACAAAGTCCTCCCGCAAGCCGTCGCCTCGCCTTCTCCCCGTTTCCGCAGCGAACAAGGCGGGGCTCAGTCTGTCGCTGCCGTCAGAAGGGGCGGGGCTGGGGGACAGGCTGTAGTCTCCCGCTCTCGCGCGCCAAGCCGCTCTGTGGTGGGCTTCAGAAGAAAACAGGTCATCGTCTGAGAAGGAGTCGTGATGAACGTTGCCCCACTGGCCGGGCACGGTGAGTCGACAGCGAGACAATCCCTCCACGCTCTCGTCCAGCCGGTAGCTCAGCTCTCCTCCATGACCTCGGCGTCTTCCGCTGGGGCTGCTCTCCAACCCTGCATCGGCACCATCAGGGCCAGTGCCGACGTGAGAGGTGACGCCATCAGGGCCAGTGCCGACGTGAGAGGTGACGCCATCAGGGCCAGTGCCGACGTGAGAGGTGACGCCATCAGGGCCAGTGCCGACGTGAGAGGTGACGCCATCAGGGCCAGTGCCGACGTGAGAGATGTCCTCACGACGCGGTGACCTGGGAGGGACGACGACGGTGGGCCCACTCTCCAAATGCATCACGCGGTCTGATCGCAGGACCTCCGCTGACTCCTTCACGGTCTCGCTGCGTCTGAAGCTCAGCTCGCCTCCCGCTTCCGGCTCTTCCTCCTCGGACTGTTGGCGCGCTCTTCTCTCTGCACCACGTCCTGCTGTAGCCCGGAGGGCACGGACAGAATCTGTAAGGCCTTCACCTTGACTTGCATCAGACCCCTGCTGACCTGCTGACCTGGGAGAGTGGGCGGTTTCATCCTGACCTCCCCTCAACTGCTGACTGACGGCTGTGACCTTAGCAAGCAGACGGTCGGTGTCCTCGGCGCCTCTCAGAGCTGCAGGTGAAGGTTGTGTGGGCAGAGCCTGAACAGCAGAGGACTCCTCACGTCCTGGCAGGCGGGGTGCTGTTGCACCGTCTTGAGACGAAGAATCAAGTGCAGAAGCTGATTCTGTAGACTCGTACTGCGAACTGCGGTCAGCTCCTGGTGGCACGGCACGACTGTACGGGTCAGCAGAAGGCACAAAGTCCGGCTGGTCAAGCCTGCTGGCGGCGGAAGCGCCTGACCAACGGGCGGAGTCTCGCTCCGCAGCAGCTGATGCCGTGGGAGCTGAGGCAGCGAAGCCTCCAGAAGGGTCTGCTCTTCCCTTCCGTCCTTTGGACCTCCGGCTGCTGCACCAGGAGTCCTCTCCACGAGACGACAAGGCCGACATGAGGCCGTCTTCAGGGACTTCCGGTTCTGCACTTCTGACGGAAGCAGGTCCAGGCGAATCTGACTCCAGTGCTTCAGTCAACGATGGAACAGGTTTCTCACCAAGCGCAGCCTGCTCTTCAGACTGCCCAGCTTGTGGAGAGCGTGGATTCTCTCCACCGCCAGGAAGCGTTTGAGTGTTGGTTAACACTGGTTTCCGCTTTTCAGGCAGCCTCGGGGAACCTTCCGGCACCTTCCTGTTGGCCGGTGTCTGCTGACTGAGGGCCGTCTGTTTAGACTCACCGCCGGCCACCGGTCGTCTCCTGCCATCGCTGCGTCCAGCAGACCGCTGGACGTTGTCCACAAAGACCCCGGGTCCCGACAGGGCCCAGTGGGACAGGCTGGAGTCTGGCGGCCCGCGCGGGGACGGCACGTGTGACGGGGCAGCGTCAGCTGAACGGTCCGTGCCGCTCCTCGCAGTACGGTCCTCCCCGTCCTGCAGTCCTGCCGGCTCGCCTCGCCCTTCTGGCGGACTGAGCGGCTCGTCCGGCGACAGGCGCCGTCCAGCACGCCGCTGCTGGCTTGGTGGTGTCTGGGGCGTGTCCTCGGACAGTCTCTGCACTCTCTGCTGACCGCTGAAAGCACACGACAAACCGTTCTCAACAGTCTGTGTTTTGTGCATCCCTTTTCATTTTTAATTGCTGCTGTGCTTTTCATTCTTTCATCCACTCATTAGCAAGCAACAGGGTTGGTTGTCAGACAAGTTGCATTTTGATACCACACCCTTCCAATCATCCCAATGTGTCGTTGCAAGTATCAGCAATAAACAATTCTGCTCAAACGTAGAATCATTTCCATAACAACAAACCATGCCAACCAGCCAAATGGTTTGTTAAAAACATTCATAGTAAGCAGTTGACAACTAAAGTGAGAAACAACACACATAACCACTGTGAAAACTACCATTCATCTTCCCTCCAAGCAGACAGTCACTTCTTACAGATCAGGTAACACCTCCTGTAAAACCTCTACCATCCAAGCAGACAGGCAGTCACTTGATGGAGATCAGGTAACATCCCCTGTAAAACCAACCGGATTTCCCCACAAGAAAAAGTTATCATAACTGAAACAATAACTAAATTAACCTTACACTCCCACATTCCAAAACACAGCACGCTTTCTATTTTCACTTGCACAGAAGCAGTCGCCCTGTGTGTATTCAGTCTCTTACCCGGCATTCAGCTCGCCAGACACGTCGTCCTCACTGGAGCCGCTGTCCACGGACTCACGCAGACTGCCTCGGTCCTGAGACGACTCACTGCCGCTTCCTGCCCTCACGCTGGTTACCTCCCCTGCCTCGCGCACTGCGATGTAGCGCGGGTGGACGTCAACCGACATCTGCGTGCACACGGACACCTGTCTGCGCTGAGGGGCTGCTGCTGCAGTGTCCAAGTCATCAACATCGACCTCATCATGGGCGGCTGAGGAATCACCAGATGCTCTCAGATGCACAGCAGATGCATCGGCGAGTGTGTCGTTGTCTGTCGGGGATTGTTGCGGTGGAAGTCTGAAGGCAGCATCACCGGCCTCAGGCCATGGACTCCCAGCTCCTTCTCCACCAGGTGTCCTCAGTGCGGCCAGAGTCTGTGGATAGGCTTCGGTCTGTCTGCTGGCACTGGTCACGTGCTTGGTCTCCAAACCAGAGTGGGACTCCTGGGAGCCGGCGTACGGGAATGCATCTGTCTGGCAAACACTTTCAGCCGTCTCGCCTCTTCCACGACCCCTTCTGTAGTCTTCTCTGTCATCAAGGGTTGCATCAGGAGAGGCGATGTCTGTGTGGGGTATTGTTGTGGTCGTCTGAGGCGTTTTCTGGGGCCGCTGTCCGTTCGCCGTCCTGCCAACGGTACTGCTGTCTTGCAAGGCTGGTTCCTCGTCAGTCTGACACAACGAGTCAGCAAACAACTTGTTCTCTCCGTCAGTGGCAGGAGCCCTCAGTTCTTTATCACTCAACCCGTTATCCTCCGTCTGACATGGCATGTCCACAACCTGTTTGTTTGCCGCCCCGTTCAAAGTCTCCCTTTGCAGGAGTGAGTTCATCAGTCTGCCTCCCTGACCATTTGTTTCAGCCGTGTTCTGTTCTTCTTCTGCAGTTACACCTTTCCTTGCTTTCGGATGTGACCGATCACTCAGTGTATCCAGATCAGTCTGACTGCGTGATTCAGAAAGGTCAGTGTCTGCACCACTGCTCCTGTTTCTGGTCTGTCTCCTGGCTGGCAGATCTGCTTCCGTCTGGCTGGTCCTGTCCGACGTCAGCACGCCCTCTGCACTGCTGGCTGGTAGACCATCTTCCGTCTGGTTGGTCCTGTCCGACGTCAGCACGCCCTCTGCACTTCTGGCTGGTAGACCATCTTCCGTCTGGTTGGTCCTGTCCGACGTCAGCACGCCCTCTGCACTTCTGGCTGGTAGACCATCTTCCGTCTGGTTGGTCCTGTCCGACGTCAGCACGCCCTCTGCACTGCTGGCTGGTAGACCATCTTCCGTCTGGTTGGTCCTGTCCGACGTCAGCACGCCCTCTGCACTTCTGGCTGGTAGACCATCTTCCGTCTGGTTGGTCCTGTCCGACGTCAGCACGCCCTCTGCACTGCTGGCTGGTAGACCATCTTCCGTCTGGCTGGTCCTGTCCGACGTCAGCAGACTTTCCACACTGCTGCTTGCACTTCTCGTGTCTTTGAGAAGTGCCTTCTTTTCTGGAAACAGCTCTGTCTGGTACGTGATTTCCGATAGCTCTAACCGTTCTAAGCGACTTCTGGGAGTGTCCCTGGCCTCCTGCACAGCGGACTCTCCATGGATTTGCTCCGTTTGACTTGTCGTGTCCGACATTCGAAGGCTTTCCACGCTACTGCTGGCATCTCGCATCTTCTTCACCTCCGGAGCGCGGTCGGTCTGGCTAGTGGTTTCCGAAGTCTGGAGGCTTTCCACGCTGCTGCTGGCGTTCTTCATGCCCTGTAGGCGCTGTCCGGCACCGGACTCAGCGTCCGTCTGGCTGGCGCTGTCACTCACGTCCAGCTTGTCGTAGCTACTGCTGGCATCCTTCGTTTCCTTCTGGATCAAAGCGCCTCCCGGAAGTGCATCCGTCTGGCTCACTGAATCCTGAGGCTTCACACTCTCCACGCTGCTGCTGGCATCTCTGGTCAGTCTGCGGACTGAAGCCTCTGCCAGCGACTCGTCAGTCTGAGACGTGGTGTCGGCCAGGTCCATTCCCTCCACACTGCTGCTGGCGTCCTTCATGCCGGGCCGCGGGCTGCCTTCAACACCGCCCGCCACCTGCCAGTCCATCAAAGCGAGGTCCGTTTGCGCCTCAGCGGACGACAGGTCTCCCAGAGAGGAGGTGGTCTGGGTCAGCGCGTCCTTCACTTTGATCACGATGGTGTACGGCTCCAGAGGCACGCCGAAAGAAGGATACCCGCTGATAAAGGCTTGCGGAGGGTACTGCTCACTGGGCAGCGTTGGCGTCTGCGTGCCCGTGTCCAGTCTGTGTCCAAGGTCTACCTCGGGTGGTCCTGCCGCTGACCAGCTTCCGGCCCCGGCCACAGGCTCCGTCTGCGTGGCTGCCGACTCGCGCAGAGTGCGGGGGGACAGGAAGGCTGCCCTGGGACTGGACACGCTCACCCGGGACCCGGCGGAAGACCTGGGCGAGGCGGTGAGAGGGAAGGTCTGCTGGAGGTTGTGGAGGATGTGGGTGGTCTCCAGCATCAGGTGGGACAGCTCCATCCAGCGCTCGCTGCTGGGCGACAGGGGAAGTCTCCGTGTCCGCTCGCCGGACTCCCAACCTCCCCCTGGAGACGGGGAGACCAAAGTCAGCGTCTCCAGACTCCCCGTGCTCTGAGACCGTCTCAGAGGGCCGGTGCCGCGTGCTGGGTGGGGCTCGGTGCCGGTGGCAGCGTGCAGAGCGCCGAGAAAGCCGCCAGCCTGAAAGGGACCGGCGTCCGTCTGCGCGCCGCTGTCCGCCTGCTGGGGCCTGCTGCCCGGAGACCGAAACTTGAAGTACGGCTGGCCAGACTCCACTTCCGCGATGGCTGCGGCTCTCTGCTGCACCGCTCCACCCTCCCCGATCTCATACAGCCCGCTGGCATCATCGGCACGCTGCCTCGCGTGGTTCTCAACACACGCCGTGGATCCGCTAGTGTACAGCTGCGTCGGGGAAGTCATGTAGAGATGCTGCTCGGAGCTGGGCTCCACCAAGCTGGCGCGGTGGACGAAGGCTGGGTTGGTGATGGTGCTCGCATCCACAGACACGCCCGTCCTTGCCGAGTCGGGTTCTGAGGCGGTCCCGTGGGAGGAGAGTTCATCTTCAACGTACACTGTCCCCGCCCCTTCCCAGCTGGCCTCGGACTCGGCGTACACGCGGGGAGGAAAGATGTTCTCGTCCGGTTCGTCGTCACTGACGGATGTGGTGGCGACGTCCAGCAGGCTGGCGGAGCGGGAGCGATGAAGCTGCTTCTTGCGCTGCACGCTGGTGGCAGCGGCTGTGTAGATGTTGCCCAGCGAAGCGGAATGCTCGGACAGCGGCGGCACGAAGCCCTCGCGCTCAAAGGGGATGCTCTCCGTGGAGCGGCTATGGGCAATCATGTGCTCCGAGCCCTCCGACGTGGAGATGGAGCCGCCCAGGGCCCTCAGCCGAGCGGCCGCCTCCGGCCCCTTGCGGCCCATGAAGACGAAGCAGATGCTGTCCGCTGAGCTGCCGCCGTCCTCGGAACTCTCCTCCAGCACCAGCCCCTCCAGGCAAGCCAGGGATGCCGGACGGTCCATCTGCAACACAGACCAGTGGTCAGTCATGCAACAACTGCTGACCAGTGTAGTCCACCGGAAACATGGACCAGTGGTCAGTCGTGGAACACCTGCTGACCAGGGCAGTCCACCAGAAACACAGATCAGTGGTCAGTCTTGGAACACCTGCTGACCAGGGCAGTCCACCTGAAACATGGACCAGTGGTCAGCTAGGAACCAACTACTGACAAACGCAGCCCATCTGCTGCACGGACTGATGGTCAGCTAGGAAAGCTGGACAGTCCACCTTCATCAGAGACCAGTGACCATCTAGCGGACAAGACGTCCATCTGCAACAGGGACCAACGGTCAGCCGGGAATAACTGCAGACAAGTCAGAACGTGCCAATGGGACAAATCAGGAAAAAGTACACTAATGGAAAGATGACGACGATCAACAAAAGTATGTCCACCACCTCCAGTTAAAAAACCTTCACACAAATAAAGATCCAAACACAAAAAGGTTCAAACGAACCTTTAGAACGCTAGCAGTCATTCTGTTTCTTTTTGTTGTTGTTTTGTTTTTGTTTTGTTTTGTTTTTACAAATTAAAGAATTTACGGAAAGTATTTTTGTTTTTCATTCTCATCGCTAGTCAGATAGAATGTCCAAAGAACATATCACATCAAAACAATCAAGTTTCCAACAGTAATACAGAACATGCAGAACACAGAAACAAAATGCCGGTCAGCTGAGGTCTGCACGGGAATACAAACACAAGTCCTTACCGGCCAGGCCAGCGACTGCCGCTCATCCCCTTCACTCAGGCAACGGCCGTGGGCCAGGTTGGAGGTGGACACGGCCTTGGTCAGCAGCATCCTCCGCTGACCCGCCGACAACCCGTCCGACTCCAGATCCTCGCAGGCTCCTGTCTGCAGTAGGTGTTCCACGGCCTCACCATCGTCCAGACCCGGGCCAGCCCGCTGCAGGCGCTGCACCGTCTCCTGGGGCAGCAGCAGTTCCTGGGGAGAAACGCCGCCGTCTGGTCCAGAAGGAGGACGGCGGCGTGGACTGGATCCCCGAATGCGCGGCTGATCCAGACGTCTAGCTGAGCTGCGGTCACCAGCGCGGTTGTCTGTGGTGGGCGAGGCGACAGCCGTCTGCCTGGCCAGGATGTCCGCCAGGATCTCCTCTCCGGGGCTCAGCGCTCTCTCGGCGGACTCTGTGTCGGTGTGCGGGCGGCTCCTCATCACGGCCGCTCTGGCGTTGATGGCGGCCACCTCCAGCTCACCTGAGGACAGCAGGCGGTCATCAGACAGCAGGCGGTCATCAGACAGCAGGCGGTCCGAGTCCACGTCTGCCGACAGCAGCTCAGCACGGTGGTAGTGCAGCCCGCCTTCTGTCTGGCCGTACGACGCGTCCGACAACTCGGACACTGACGGAGCTGTGCTGCTGCCGTAGACGGACGTGATGCTGGTGACGGACTCCGCGTCAGGGTTTGCATTTTGCGGGACAGGGGGAGGACGGGGACCACTGCCGTCAGTCAGCATCGCCTGCATTCTGCCGCCGACACCCGCTCTCACGGCCTGACCGGCGGCTTGCTCCGAAAGGCTCCTCACAAGGTCTGCAGGCAGTGGCCCTGACCTCACGGACAGTCTCTCGTCACGGCTGAGCGCGTCTTCGCCCACTGTCTGTGCCCTTCCTCTCTCCGCCGAAACCAGCCAGGCGTGAGACACGCCTTCCGCCGGTGTACGAGGGTGACGCGAGACGAGCAGAGCCTGTCCGCTTTTGGCGGGGTGGAAATGTCCATCCACCCAGTCCACAGCCAGCGCCTTTTGGTCGTAGCCGGTCTCTTCGCCGGCAGCGTTGGCAAACCCTCCCCCTGCGGGGCCGCCGGTGCTGAGGTCAAGGCCGCTGGGAACCCGGGCCACCTGCATGATCAGTCTCGCCTGCTCCAGAAGGTTCTCCTCCAGATCGCTGCGTTCTTGGGCCGCAGCCAGATCAGCCAAGCTGCTCAGAGATTTCGTTTTCCTTCCCAGCAAACCTCTGCGCTTTCTAAGCGAGCGAGAATGGGAGGCGAAGGCCGCCGCCGGCCACGACTGTTGCACGGACAGAATGGCGTCCACCACTCGCTCCGGAAAGCGGCCGGGCAGCCGGGTCAGTTCAGGAAACGCTTGGCGGGTGGGCGACACGGCGTCTCCTGGCTCGCTGACCAAGGCTGGCGTGTGACACGTAGACTCGAGTGACGGAGACACAGCCCGTCTCTCCGACTGTGAGGCGGAGCCAGCTCGGCCTTCCTGCGACAGAGTGGACTGGTCAGCGTGTCCAGCCCCCTGCCGTGGCTTCACTGCGGCGCCAGCGGCTAGCTGGGCGCTGGTGGCATCGCCGACACCACGTGGGGACATCCTGGGCACAGCGGTTTCACCCGAGTGAGTCTGTCTCACCCTGGGCGTGTCGCCGCTTTGACCACGCTCTTCCTCCTGCGGTCCCGTGCAGGTGTCCTGCCACTGGTCGTCGTGGATGTTACCAGAGTCCTCCAGCGACTTGCCCTGCTGCCCCTCGCGCCTCTTGCCCGGGGGGTAGGGCAGCAGGCGGGGTCCCTCCGCGTCCTCCCGTCGAGCCAGGAACACTTCCTGCGGACTGTGGGCGAGGGCGGCGCTGTAGAAGGCCAGGTCCGGCCCCACGCCCTCCGTCTTGCCGTCCGTCACGGGCAGGCGGGAGTTGCGCGGCGACACGGACGTGGACTCTGTTTCCGTAAAGTCTGAGCTGATGGCGGAGTCGCTGAGGGACCGGACCCGTCTCTGGAGTCGGGCAAGCTTCCGCTCAACCTGTAAGCAGTGAGAGACAGTGCAATGAAGCAAAACAGCCTGCACAAGTAGACAGCAGGTGGGCGACACGACGTCCCGTCCAAGACTGTCCCGTCCCGTCTCCTGTCTCCCATGACAACTGATACAAGAACACCGACTTTAATGCTCAGTGCATTTCGTGATGCATACAGCGGTAGTAAGTCATAGCTGGATTACATGAGCCACCACTGTGAGCTTGACCTTGAAAATAGCAAAGCAATCTTTTCGCGTGACCCCCCGGCTCATCATGATGCACACCGTATCAAGTTTAGTACAAAATGTTCAGTGGTTCAGAACGTATCTTCCGAACAGACAAAACCCGGACACACGAAAACATAGACAAAACCCGGACACACGAAAACACAGAAAAAACCCGGACACATGAAAACACAGACAAAACTCGGACACATGAAAACA
>OY757543.1:965514-992248 GCA_963584105.1 Alviniconcha strummeri
AAAGAAATCACCCCCACACCGTGCTGTATCTCTCCTTTACCTTCCCCCCCCCCCCCCCCCCCACACACACACACACACTCGCATGCACAAATGTACAAACGCGCGCGTCAGCACACACACACACTCTCTCTCTCTCTCTCATCCCCTCTCTCTCTCTCTCTCTCTCTCACACACACACACACACACACACACACACACACACACACACACACACACACACACACACACACACACACACCACACCACCACCACCACCACCACCACCACCACCACCACCGAACTTACTCTGCCAAAATAAGCGAGAGACAAAGACAGCAGTGTGACTGACTGTGCACCGCCACACACACAATAATAGTACTTCCCACGGCAGTGAGAAACAACACAGAAAGCAATCACCACCTCAAACGACTCCATCTGCTCGGCTTCCCAAACACGGGAAATGGTGGGCCACGGCTCCGCAACCAGACTAGTGGACACGAGCAGGCGGGAAATGGAACACGTAGCAACACTTTGTGCTTCGTCGTGTGCACTTAGCCTGCTGCCCTCTCCCACACACTCCACGGAAACGGCCATAGTCAATAACAACTCGGTGCCCACTGCTTTGAGGGCAGCTACAAGAAAAAGAAAAAAGATGCGCCCCCCCCCCCCCCCCCCCCCCCACACACACACACTTTCAATCTCTGGTTGTACGTCCAGTTACACTTTCAGCACGTGTCCACTCGCTCTTTCTCTACACTTTGTCTGATAGTAATGTTCTACAATACAAGGTAAAACTTCAAAAAGATGCAGCAGTTCATGACTTGCCAGACTACCAGCAAAACATACGTGACGGTGTAACCCTACTTGTGACCATGACATGAACTGTCCGGGAATGAACTGTTGGCTTGTACAACATGGGGTTGGCCCTCCTGTGTCCCATTCCTGGTGTGTCCCACTCCCACTGTGTCCCAGTCCCACTGTGTCCCAGTCCCACTGTGTCCCAGTTCCATTGTTTTCCATTCCCAGCGTGTCCGGCCCAGTCCCACTGTGTCCCAGTCCCACTGTGTCCCAGTCCCACTGTGTCCCAGTCCCACTGTGTCCCAGTCCCACTGTGTCCAGTCCCACTGTGTCCCAGCCACACTGTGTCCCAGCGCTTTGAGAACGAGACACAACGAGACTAGGGTACAGTGACAGTGGGACACACAAGAACGACCCCACGTATCACACGGCACACACACACACACACACACACACACACACACACACACACACACACACACACACACACACACACACACACACACACACACTGGCGCTTGTGCAATAACGGCCGGTGCCGAACAATAAGGTTAAAGAACAAGCAGCCCCCCACATCGAACACTATCGCACACAAGGCAACAGAAAACACGCCCAGCGGAATGTCGCTTCCGCAATCCTCCAGTCCCAGCTCCAATCAGCATTACACTACACTGGCTACACAAGGCTCGTCACCTTGCGCGGTAAAACATCCCCTTTGTGTGCCTACCTACTGAATGTCACCGGTATTGTCAGTATGCTATACATATATGCCCACTTTGATTGCACTGGTCTGGTTACTGGTAACAGTACACCAAAACACAGTTTGGTTGCACAGATATCGTTTGGTTGGTACAGATAATATAGGACTGAAAAGCATTCAACGAAGCTTTGAACCGTCACTGTGACCTTGACCTTGAACACAAGCCAACTCAGTCTTTTCACGAGACACTCCGACCCACAATGACGTTCAATAAAACAAAGTTTGGTCGCAAAAGGATCAGCAGTTCTAAAGATACAGTAGAAATTATCACGTTTTGTTTATGTGAGCCCACTGTGTGTCCTTGCCCCTTGAAGATAGCAAAACAAACTTTCCGCATGACACTGTGGCTCACGATGATGCATTACCGTACTACGTTTGGCTACAAAAGCTTACATCGTTCAGAAGATATCATCCGGACAAACACTGAATAAAGCTTTGATCCTTCACTGTGACCTTGACCTTGAACACAGCAATCACATCTTTCCACTACGTATTCCGGCTTCTGATTATGTACCACCAAGGTAAGTTTACTCGCATTTGATTATATGAAACCTAATTATGACCTTGACCTTGAAGATTGTAAGCCATATGCCATGACACTCTGGATTCTGATGATATATCACCATACCAGGTTTGGTTACAAAACATTCAGCGGTTCAAAAGATATCGTGTGGACAACCATTAAACATTTTAACCGTTGCTGTGACCGTGACCTTGATCAAAGCAATCCAATTTTTTCACATGACATTTCAGCTTATGGTGATCTACCGTCAAACAAGGTTTGGCTGCAAAAGAATCATTAGTTCAGGAAATATTGCCCCAAATAGTTCAAGTTTGGCTATGTACGCCCTAGATGTGACCTTGACCTTGCAGACAGCACCTCAGTTTGTTTCCATGACAGCACCTCAGTTTGTTCCCATGACACTCCGATTTGCTAACTCGGTGCAACTTTCGTTATACCTGCAGTTTTCCAGTCATTCCACTGTGATCATGTTTTTGTCATGCCGCTGCTTTTGTTTCGGTCGACAGCGCGCACGTACTCACGGACACACACACACACACACACACACACACACACACACACACACACACACACTCACACACACACACACACACACACACACACACACACACACACACACACACACACACACAGGTATGTGCAAGTGTAGAAGACCACCTTGACCCTTACTCCCTCCCCCTCCACCAGGTCAGCCTAATTCCCACAGGCCAACAACACACCCGGACACAACAAGCCACACCCGTCAATGACACCCCTTTCCCCAGCAAGTCGCCGCTTTCCCCAGCATAGCGCTGGGCACGAGACTGTCCCACATCCCACTCCTCCAACTGCCCCCCGGCCTAATCAATGACCCGGCAAAAAACGGCCCATCGCGTCCCACTGTCCCATCAATCACAGCGGGAAGCCGCCAGGTAGAGACGAATCCAAACAAAACGGACACAGCCTGTTGGGGAAGAGTATAATTTGTCGGTACCGCTACCTTGCTACAGACAGCCCTTGTGGTTTGACAGTGCGGTTTATGTCAGTGGACGTCGCCGGTGTCGTGTGACATCATGTGAAGCACTAACCGTTTGTCTCGCCTCAAACGGCGTCAGTGCAGCAGTGCAGTGAATTGAACCAGTGGAGAACGAAGCACTTTTCCTTCCCCTGGCGGGGTGGCGGGTGAGGGGGGGGGGGGGTACTGCCACAGCAGCAGTCAAGTCCCCCCCCCCCCCCCCCCCCTCCCCGAATTGAGAACCAGGTCAAAATATAGCGTTGCGTGTTCCACCGGCATCTACTGCCTAGAACTCTATCTGCCCCTCTAAATTCTACCTTCACTCAAGGTTTAAAAAAAAAAAAAAATCCTAATCCTTTTCCAACACAGAGACTTACGGTCTGTGACTGAGACTTCAGCTTGGGACATGGTGGTCGACTGGCCCCGATGTGATCATCACAGAGGCTAGGTCGGAAATATCAAACGACATTTCGCAACGTGTGGTTACACAATGGCCTAACATAGCGACTACCCCATTTCTGGCCTAAAGAAATTAGTATTAGTTGCTTTTATAGTTAACCTTTTTTTTTTTTTTTTTAACAATCCATTCGACACGGTTTAAAAAAGAGAAGAAAAGACAAAAAGTAGTGGTCCCTTCACTGTAGACTACATCAAACGGACTCACTGAAAAGAAAAATAGCACGACAATAGGACTGTAGGCAATGTTTCAGGTCATTCTCTGTCTACGACATTTCCAGTCGTTATAGTAAGTAAACATGCTGCTTAACGTCCACACTTTTGAACCTTTTATGTGTTTGGATCTTGTTTCACGCTAGCAGTCATTCTTGTTTCAGAGTTGTTGTTTTTTAATGGTGAAACGTTCCTCCATTTACCACACTATCTGAACAATCTCAGTCTGTCATCCATTTCTCAGCAAATGAACTAACAGCACCGCTTGTTTAAATATGGCTTTTCTGCTTGCTTGCTTGCTTACTTGATAATTTGACTGATTTACTGATTCTCACTCCTATTTCACCCGGCAAAAACGGCCCAACGCGTGCCACTGCTCCATCAATCACTGATTGATTTATTAGCTACACAACTGGTTAGTGGACTTATTGACTGAATTACTTATTACTTGACTGATTAACGGATTGGATAATTGGCTGATTGCTTGACCGACTGGCCAACAATCCTGGTAACGGTCTGATGCATAAAAGAGCTTTTTTGTTTTGTTTTGTTACATGCCGTTTATTTCTTTGTTCTTTCCACGTCCAGAGAGCGCAAGGTTAAGTCCACAGTGAATGTTGAACTGCAACAGAAATCTGTCAACGTGTAACTGTTGCCGGGGTGGTAATTTAAATGTAGATTTTGTTTGCCACTGGCGGGTTCGTTCATACCATAATGAATACACACTGAACACCAACTGACATTGATGGTCTGTACCCTTGGTTTATTAAAGTCGTAGTTGTAGTTGATATCGTTGTTGGTGTATATGTCTTCTTTTTTTAAATTTAATATTGTTTGTTTTTTGTTTTTGTTTTGTTTTTGTACAAGAAAAGAAGAAGAAACATATAAGAACAACTTGCCAATCAGCATTATATCAGCAGTATAAATTAACAGCAATGCTAGACAGAAGACTCCTTCAACAACCTTCCAGACAAACACTGGGAACCGAGAAATATTTGACACAAGGTAACTGTTGAAACAATCCAGGTCCTGTAATGACTGTCCTTTCACTACTAGTTTCAGGCAGCAATCACATTTACATACACGTGCACGTTCTCACTTTGCAAACAATCGCAAATCAATCGCCAAGTTGTGTGGGTTGGAATTCAAAACATGTGATCGCGATAAAGCGGTATGTGGCACAGTCAACAGTTACCAAGACGTACCGTTGTGTATATGTTTGTGCCAACTGCGCACGTCATTTGCATATTTGTACACCACATACCTACCAAGGCGTACCGTTGTATTTCTTTTTATATCTACAACGCCCATCATTTGCATGTATATACTTGGTATTTACCGAGACTAGCAGAGGCCTGTGTGGAGATTTCCTGGCTGAAGACTCCTATAACACCACTCAAAGAAGCACGACAACGTGCTTCAGCCTCAACGCCATACCGACAAGTCATGCACCCATCTAACATATGCACGGGCACCTACAATCGAATCGATCAATACGAACGATATGCCGAGAAGATTCCAAAGCGTGCAAGAGGGGGCACTTTGGAGAGCCTCGACGACGTTATTGTCTGCGGCTGGGAGTGTTTGCTTTGCCCGCACTGTAAGCCACTCCTCCGACAAAGAAGGGCGGACGGAATCGCTGAGATCTCAACGGGCCGAATGGAAAGTGGTGTCATCTCAGCTTGACAGCCTGTTTGTCTTTCGGCCAGATTCCAAACGATGAGTAAACGGCGCGTGCAGGGGTGGAAAGGGTAAGTGGTATCGGGTGAAAAGAAAGACGGAGCCTTCCACTGGGGTAACGACTTCCGGTACCACCCGTACGTCCATGGACACCAGGCTTGCTTTAAACCACCATCCTGCTACCGACACACCGACTGCAGGCACACGGTTGTGTCAATCATCCCAACAGTCAGTCAATCATACAGTCAGTTATGCAGTCAGTCTTGTGTCCGTGGGCAGAGGGATGAAAATATTGTTTGTTTGGTGTGTGTGCGCGTGTGTTTGGTGTGTATGTGTGTGTGTGTGCGCGCGCGTGAGTGCGTGCGTGGGTGTGTGTGTGTGTGTGTGTGTGTGTGTGCGCGCGCGTGGTGTTTGTGTGTGTGTGTGTGTATGCGTGTGTGTGCGTGCGTGCGTGCGTGCGTGCGTGCGTGCGTGCGTGTGTGTGTGTGTGTGTGTGTGTGTGTGTGTGTGTGTGTGTGTGTGTGTGTGTACGCATACGCTAAAAAAAAAAAAGGGAAAAAAAAGAAAAAAAAGTGACCTGCCCGTCTCTGAAATCAATTTACTGAACTACCCCAGTGTCGAGCCGGGGTGCAGGTCTGCCGTATTTCAACAACAGACAGCCACAGCTAGTAATTTAACAACTGACAGCCACAGCTAGTACTTTAACAACAGACAGCCACAGCTAGTACTTTAACAACTGACAGCACAGCTAGTACTTTAACAACAGACAGCCACAGCTAGTACTTTAACAACAGACAGCACAGCTAGTGCTCCGCTCAAGTCAACACAGGCAGGAAAAAGACTCGTTGTGCCAACAGCCCCGGTGCCACCACCAAAGGGACAAGTCAGAAGGCGGGGGACCATAATGGCATGCATTCTGCCAACACAACCAGTGCTTGAAAAGCCTCAAAAGGGAACGACGTTTTTCTTCAAGGGTCGCTGTAAAACAAGTTACATAAACAGACCGCAAACAACACGCACGTCCAAGGGGCTAGAACTCTTAAGCAAGTGTTAGCCTCGGCCCCTCTTTGTGTCGAGGGAACAGAGGAGAGACCACGGCACAGCTTGCTTCGTCACGCCCCGAAAACTAAGCCAAAGGCTGAAGAAAGAAAGCGAGAAAGAAAGCCATCGTTGCGGGCGCTATGTAACCATGGTCCCTTTTCCTCGCCACGTTCTCCTCACAGTGCGGCACCACGGTGCAGAAATCAAGGTCCCCTCCACCGACAACCCAAAGCTATCAAAGGCTTCCGCTTTCAAAGCATGGAATAGGCTAGAATATAGCCTAGTATGCTTCGCCTACTGCCAAAATTCTCCCTTTTTTAAACTTCTGCCTTCCCGGTTCATTCAGCGTTATTTTTTGGCCTCAGTCCTCTTGACACAAAGTGCGTGTGGCGGGAGCAGTGGGTCGGCCCATTGTTGACTGGAATTTGCGGCTGACCGAGTGCTGAGTGCCGAGGATCAGTCAGCCAGCCCTGCTTTGTTTGCACAATAATTCACTCTCTTCCGTTCGCTACACACAAATCCTTAATCTTGTAATGGTTTTGTTTTTCAGTAGCAGCACAATAAAAACTGAAAACGGTGAAATTCAGTATCGAATACTTCCAAAGGATAATTTCAGCATATATTAGAATAGCTAGATTATGTGCCCCACTGCCATGTGCAAGACCTCTCTCCACCACCGAGCCAGCCCCTCCCGTTTTTTCCTCCACATTATTGTTAATCTGTGACCTCTCAGAACCCCCCTCCCTCCCGCGCCCCACCCGCTCCCCAAACTCTACGGGTACGCCCTCGCCCCGAAGCGTGGGTGTTGGAAGAGTCCAAGGCATTCGGCTGGCAGCAGAGCGGCAGATTATCTGCAGAATGCCGACCACCACCCTACATCGACGACACCCAAGTTGGCCCACGAAATCCCTGACCCGTTCAGTCTTCGCTACAGCTTGGCCAATGGCCCATTCGGTCTGCCTTAACAGAGGAATTAGCTGATATTATTATTCTGGTTATACTCCAAAAGGCAGCGAACGGGCTGCTAGCTCACTGGCTCCGACTAACAACAACAACAACCGCCCACCGTCTGTGGCGGAAGTCGGTGGACAAAACGACTGACGTGGGAGTTGCGCCAAACAGGCAGCAGGCGCGTCTGTAAGTCGACCGTGGCGTTGACGTAAGGCAGTCTCCGTAAGCGACGGAACATCTGTATAGTGGTTTAAGGTTAATACCGGTCACCGGCTCCGGCCGTAAAGTCCGTCCGCTTGCAACTCTTCGTGAAGAACGTGTCCAGTGATTCCGCCTCACTTCACAGTCAGTGCAACTCTTTGTGAAGAACGTGTCCAGTGATTCCGCCTCACTTCACAGTCAGTGCAACTCTTTGTGAAGAACGTGTCCAGTGATTCCGCCTCACTTCACAGTCAGTGCAACTCTTTGTGAAGAACGTGTCCAGTGATTCCGCCTCACTTCACAGTCAGTGCAACTCTTTGTGAAGAACGTGTCCAGTGATTCCGCCTCACTTCACAGTCAGTGCAACTCTTTGTGAAGAACGTGTCCAGTGATTCCGCCTCACTTCACAGTCAGTGCAACTCTTTGTGAAGAACGTGTCCAGTGATTCCGCCTCACTTCACAGTCAGTGCAACTCTTTGTGAAGAACGTGTCCAGTGATTCCGCCTCACTTCACAGTCAGTGCAACTCTTTGTGAAGAACGTGTCCAGTGATTCCGCCTCACTTCACAGTCAGTGCAGCAGCAACCGGGGTGGCAGTGCCACACGCCTTACTGCACAACCAGACACCTTACTGCTGCTTAACCATCAACCATTCGCCTTACGGCACAACCATTCCCCTTACGGCACACGGCACAACCATTCGCCTTACGGCACCATTACCCTTACGGCATCATTAACCTTACTGCACACTGCACAACCATTCACCTTACTGCACACAACCATTCGCCTTTATTCACAACCATTCACCTTACTGCACACAACCATTCACCTTACTGCACAACTACTGCACAACCATTCACCTTACTGCACACAACCATTCGCCTTTATTTACAACCATTCACCTTACTGCACACAACCATTCGCCTTTATTCACAACCATTCACCTTACTGCACACAACCATTCACCTTACAGCACAACTACTGCACAACCATTCACCTTACTGCCATAAGCACACCTCCTCCCTCCCACCCCCCACCCCCCTCTCAGCAGAGGAGACCTTAATTTTCTGCGTGCACGGTGCCCAATGAAGGGGAAAAGGTACGAAGTGAGTGCACGCTAAGTCCCTATGACACGGCTTCAGCGAAATCCGGTCAACTCTTTGCAGTTATTACGCCCACCGCACGACTCCCAAACTGTGCAGCGGCTGGGACCCAGCCTTCCCCGCGCCGGCCCGCAGTAGCCTAGGGGCTGAGCGCAGGACTTTCCCGCAGCGGTGAGTGGGTCTAATCGGCTCATCCGCCCCACAAAGTAGGTCCCGACAGCCTGGAAGAGGCTGTCCTTGGCTTCTCGCCGTGACGGAACTGCCCGTGATGCGAGGCTGTGAGGACGTAAGGGGATCACGGGTGGTCCGTTGACTTACTCTCTCTACCCGCCTCGCACCCCGGGTCCAGCCCTCACGCAGCACTCCTGCTCTCCACAAGCCGGCACGGGCCGAGGTCAGCGGGCTGGGGATGGTTAACGCTGGCATGTGCCGCACGAAAGTCGTGACACGTCGTCTGGAATTCGGTGACACGGGCTCAGGATTAGCACGCTAACCCTCAGCTGGTCAATCCCAAACATGTCTCCCTCACACACAAGTCAGTTTACTGGGGTGTGTTTTCCCCACCTACAAGTCAGTTTACTGGGGTGTGTTTCCCTCACCTAGAAGTCAGTCTACTGGCGGCAACAAGTCAGCCACTTGACGTTTAACGCCCAGTCAACAGGAAAGGTCATATCAGGGCGAAACCGCAAATCAACAAAAACACAAAGAAGTCTGATTATGACACAACAATTCCTATCCAAACAGAACAGAAAACTATACCGAGTTAACACCCCAACTCCCCAGCCCGACAAGAAGGCACAATTAGTGCAGTGACTACAAGTGAGTTGCTGTAGTCTGGCTACTAAAGAAGAAAGTTTGGTAGCTGTGGTTTTTGTACAGCACGGACCTGCACTTCGGCCTCCCGCTACACGAACCGGAAGTGAGAAGGTAGAAAGGGACAAGTGACATCAGCTGACTAAGCACAACACAATATTCTGACACACTGTCAGCACCGCACTACGACTGTTCTCACACACTGTCAGAACCGCACTACGACTGTTCTCGCACACTGTCAGAACCGCACTACGACTGTTCTCGCACACTGTCAGCACCGCACTACGACTTCTCTTTTCTCTCACACTGTCAGCACCGCACTACGACTGTTCTCACATACTGTCAGCACCGCACAACGACTGTTCTCACATACTGTCAGCACCGCACTACGACTTTTCTCTCACACTCTGTCAGCACCGCACTACGACTGTTCTCTCACACTGTCAGCACCTCACTACGACTGTTCTCACATACTGTCAGCATGCACCGCACTACGACTGTTCTTTTCTACATACGTCTGCCTTTGTGCTACATAATCACGCAAAGAAACAAATGAGAACAAGGCATGTCTCTGTCTAAATCTGCCACAGATGTTCTTGGAGTTGGAAGCAATCACCAAAATGAACCTGGCACGAACATAAATGTAAGAGACGGCTCAAAGGGCCCAGGAAGGAAAACATTCCGACAATAAACTAAATCCGCTACATACAAAACAATTACAGAAGCACTTATTAAACTCTCTTCTTTCTTCTGGTGGACTTCTGGTGCACTGGTGGTTGATCAGACACACACAGAGAGACTGAGCGAGGAGAGAGACAGACAAACAGACAGACAGACAGAGAGAGAGAGGGAGAGGGGGGGGGAGAGGAGACAGGGAGAGGGACAGAGGGAGAGACACAGAGACAGAGAGAGAGGGAGGGAAGAGAGAGAGAGAGAGAGTGTGTGTGTGTGTGTGTGTGTGTGTGTGTACGGGTGCGTGCGTGCGTGTCAATGTGTGTGTGACTGTGTGTGTGTGTGTGCGTGCGTGCGTGCGTGTCAGTGTGTGTGTGTGCTTGGGGATGGGGAGGGGGGGGGGATGTTTGTTTTCGTATCTTTGTAATGTCTGACTGATATTCGAGCAATAAATACCCCCAGCCCCACCCCAACCAGCGTGTTTGTTCCTTGTGCACCTGTATAGTGTCACCCCAACCAGGGTGTTTGTTCCTTGTGCACCTGTATAGTGTCACCCCAACCAGCGTGTTTGTTCCTTGTGCACCTGTAAAGTGTCACCCCAACCAGGGTGTTTGTTCCTTGTGCACCTGTATAGTGTCACCCCAACCAGCGTGTTTGTTCCTTGTGCACCTGTATAGTGTCACCCCAACCAGCGTGTTTGTTCCTTGTGCACCTGTACAGTGTCATCCCAACCAACGTGTTTGTTCCTTGTGCACCTGTACAGTGTCACCCCAACCAGCGTGTTTGTTCCTTGTGCACCTGTACAGTGTCACCCCAACCAGCGTGTTTGTTCCTTGTGCACCTGTACAGTGTCACCCCAACCAGCGCGTTTGTTCCTTGTGCACCTGTACAGTGTCACCCCAACCAGCGTTTGTTCCTTGTGCACCTGTATAGTGTCACCCCAACCAGCGTGTTTGTTCCTTGTGCACCTGTATAGTGTCACCCCAACCAGCGTGTTTGTTCCTTGTGCACCTGTATAGTATCACCCCAACCAGCGTGTTTGTTCCTTGTGCACCTGTACAGTGTCACCCCAACCAGCGTGTTTGTTCCTTGTGCACCTGTACAGTGTCACCCCAACCAGTGTGTTTGTTCCTTGTTCTCCTTGCACCTGTATAGTGTCACCCCAACCAGCGTGTTTGTTCCTTGTGCACCTGTACAGTGTCACCCCAACCAGCGTGTTTGTTCCTTGTTCTCCTTGCACCTGTAAAGTGCGCTGAGCCTTTTCCATCTCCAACAGGGATTCAGCGCTTTAGAAATGTAATAATCATTATTGTTATTATTACAACGAACAGAAGCAGAAAAACACAGGTGCGCGCTGACACACAGAAATGCAGACAAACAGACATGAACTGATCAGACACACAGTGACAGGTGTAATAAGTGATTTACCTGCCGGCCAGGTCGACCAGGTGCACCTTGCTGACAGTCTCGCTGGGTAGTTCATCCTCCAACTTGGCCTGCCAAACGGCAAACACACGAATACTGGACACACACTTCAGGCTACCATCGGTCAAAACAGTACACACACCAGTACCCAAAGCTACAATGGGTCTAAACTGTACACACACCAGTACCCAAAGCCACCAATGGTCAAAACTATACACACACCAGTACCCAAGCCACAAGAGGTCAAAACTGTACATACACCAGTATCCAAGCCACAATGGTCAATGGGTTTTACTCGATGTATTCTCTCCTTTATTTTCCTGATCAAGGCTACACCTTCCTCTCTTCACGGTACTTTCTGCGTCAGTGTTCAGACCCCCTTTTGGCTATGATATATATATACTTATCATTTGCTTATTTAAGTGGTGTCTTACGATAGAGTGGGATACACTTTTCCCCCAGATGGTTCTGGTTGTTGAATAGCTTATTTATAATTGCTTGCTGAATTGCTTTTTTATAACTGCCGGTTGAATTGCGTATTTAAATTGTTTAATTACAATTGCTTTTGTCAGAAACTGTTGGCACGGCGCAGTGGCTTCACTCTGATCAGAGACCAGCACCGTGACGAGACCCCTGTGCACACCGTGACTGACCTGTGTGAAGTTGAGCGTGACGATGGCGTGGCTGCGGCTGCTGTGTTCGTGCATGTGGGTGCCAGCCGTCGTCCTGCAACACAGGTCACAGCCAGCAGGCCGTCAGAGGCGTGGTGCACGTGCACACTGAACACTACTCACCCCTCCACTCCACACCGAGTGCCCTCCCACCCACCCCCCTTACACTCCTTCTTACACCCCCTCCTCCACTCGCCCCCCCCCTTCCCCCCCCCCACCAACCCCCCCCTGCCCGACCTGCTGCTCGACACGGTTCAGCGAAAGGACTTAATCATCTTATCGTAGACGTCAACCGGAACAGAGCCTGCTTCTGATGAGTCTGATCGGATGAACGGGCTTGTGTGGAAATTAAAAATAAAATAAAAACTCTCAGCAAGCAGCACACAGCATTGACTGTAGACGACGTAACGGGAAATGGTAGGTACAAAAATACAATACAACAATACTTCTGTTAATCCTTGAAAGGCAGTTCTGTTGTATGCCTAAATAAAACAAGTAAACAGAAAGTAAGTACCTACACAGTTTCACTCACAGCGGCGCCCGTCTCGCTCAGATTAATGCTGTCCCACGCTTAATTTAACTTAAGTGAAAACAACAACAATAACAACCACAAAGATAAACTGCACGCTTTGTTTCAATATTGTATCAAGCGCGGAGACCGCTCGTGCACGTCAGAGGTCAAGTGGGGGTCAGGCTGACAAGGGCAGAATGGCGCCGGCCTATAGACCATTCCCATGGGAGGAAAATTTAGAGTGCTCTGCCCCTGCGGAAGGCGGAAGTTTGTTTACTGGGACGTTCCGGCGGCTATGTTAGGCCTACTGGGTGTCGCCTGAGCGAAGGCAGTTTCGATCAACCGCAGTACTAAAAAATAACTACCATGGGGAATGATACTGTGTGTGCTGTTTGAACTACAAAGGAAAGGAGGAGGAGGGACGTGAATTAAAGTTGCACAGATTAACTCCCGACAAGAAACTGCGGAAAGTTAGGTGGTCGCCGCTCAGTGAAACTGGTCAAAAAGGTTTCACTGTCCACGTGTTTTCACTGTCCAGCTGCTAAATCCACGTAACGTCCACCCCGTCTGCTGCACGCCCTCCGCTCATTTTCCGCTCGACCTGCCGCCAGAGACTGACCAGTCGGCACCGTGCGCCGGGCCACCACTCCGCCGGTCCACGCTGGTCAGTGTCTGGAACCAGGCGGCTGTCCAGTTAGTCAGACCTGTCTCATCACAGCTGAGCTCGTGACTGACTTAGTCATACCTGCCCACCTCTGTTCAAATGCGCTGTTTCAGCCCCTGAAGACAACCCAAAGTCATAATACAAAAAGATCCAGGTGGTGTCAATAACAGCGCCATATCTGCTTCAAACATACGAGAAAAACGGACCAGAAAAGGGGAGAGAGGGGGGGGGGGGGGTGAGAGACAGAGACGGGGGGAGAGACAGAGAGACAAAGAGAGAGACAGAGAGAG
This sequence comes from Alviniconcha strummeri, assembly GCA_963584105.1. Taxonomy (NCBI): domain Eukaryota; kingdom Metazoa; phylum Mollusca; class Gastropoda; family Provannidae; genus Alviniconcha; species Alviniconcha strummeri. The sequence continues at coordinate 979,259 of OY757543.1, forward strand.
ACAGAGACAGACAGAGACAGACAGAAACAGAGAGACAGAGACAGAGACACACACACAGAACACAGACAGACAGAGACAGACAGAAACAGAGAGAGAGAGACAGAGACAGAGACACACACAGAGACAGAGAGAGACAGGGAGGGGGGAAGAGAAAGGCGGTGGGCATGCAGAGGTTCCGGACGGTGGAGGCGGGAGATGCTGACGTAGAAGCTGGCTGTACCTGAGGTGGTTGCCTCTGTCCAACAGGGTCTGGACCTCGTCATAGTCCTTCACCAGGTGCCGAGACAGATCTGCAACGGAGCGCACACAGGACCTGAGTCTTCACAGTCTACACTCGCTTCACCTCCTTCTCGTCCAACAGTCTTCTCCGCCAGAAAGCAAAACACCACCACCACCACCACAACAACAACAAGAACAACAACAACAACAACAACACTGCATAAAGTCGTACAATCGCAAAACAGACACATCATCAGAAGAATAGACCATACAGACGCACCCCCTCCCCCTCCCACACATACAGGTTCGCCCCCCACCCCCACCCTCCACACACACACAGGGGCATGCACACGACCCCCTCCCCCACATCCACACTGTCCCTCCCCCACTCCTCACAATCCCTCGACCCCCTCCACTCCCCCCCACCACTTCCCCCCCCCCACACACACCCCCAACACACACCAACAAACAAACAAAAACAAAAACACAGGCACAACCAACAGTGACTACTGCATACCTTGCACGTATGGCCCGTCCTTGCGGTGTTTCCTCACAAGGCCTCCCCCCATCCACAAACACACACACACGCGCACGCAGGTACACACACACACGCACGCACGCGCACACGCAAACGCACATACACACGCGCATGCACGCACGCACACACACAGTGAGTACTGCATACCTTGCACGTACGGCCCGTCCTTGGGGTGTTCCCTCACTCTCAGTGTGTAGCGGTCCGAGTGTGAAGTTGTCCTCAGCAAGTCACGAACACGCTCGTTGTAGATCTCCATGTAACTGTCACAGACACACACAGTCACGAACACGTTCGTTGTAGATCTCCATGTAACTGTCACATACACACACAGTCACGAACACGTTCGTTGTAGATCTCCATGTAACTGTCACATACACACACAGTCACGAACACGTTCGTTGTAGATCTCCATGTAACTGTCACATACACACACAGTCACGAACACGCTCGTTGTAGATCTCCAGGTACGTATTTTACACACACACACACACACGCACGCACGCACGCACGCACGCACGCACGCACACAGAGTCACGAACACGCACGCACAGACATGAACATGCACTGGCCGTGTTAGTCAACTTGTTACCCGTTTGCTTGTCTGGGTTTGTTTCTGATGCTATGTTTACTCCACTACATGTTGAAGATAAGTCTAGTAAATTGACCACCACTCCAGTGGCCACTGCCAATTTTCAGGTACCAAGAAAAATCTCTCTCTCTCCCTCTCTCTCTGTGTTCTGTGTGTGGGTGGGGGGCGCGGGGGTGGGGGGGTGGAGGGAGGCGGTCAAATCCAGTTTTGGATTTACCATATGCGCACGAAGAATAGAATTAGTATAAAAGCTAAGCCGAGTTTTCGGCTGATTGCGAGCGAAGGGCAGAAATGTGAAAAGCAAGTTCAGTGTGTGAGGCGCTGTGCGAAAGGCTGTGAGCGGGTTACCTGATCTCCACTTTGAATGTGATGCTCTCCTCCGGGTAGTCGTCCACGTGACTGAACAAACCCTGCACACATGAAAACAGGACACGTGACTGAACAAACCCTGTATCATGAAACCAGGACACGTGACTGAACAAACCCTGCAGCATGAAAACAGGACACGTGACTGAACAGACCCTGCAGCATGAAAACAGGACACGTGACTGAACAAACCCTGCAGCATGAAAACAGGACACATGACTGAACAAACCCTGCAGCATGAAAAAGCTGCAGCATGAAAACAGGACACGTGACTGAACAAACTCTGCAGCATGAAAACAGGACACGTGACTGAACAAACCCTGCACACATGAAAACAGGACACGTGACTGAACAAACTCTGCAGCGTGAAAACAGGACACGTGACTGAACAAACTCTGCAGCGTGAAAACAGGACACGTGACTGAACAAACCCTGCAGCATGAAAACAGGACACGTGACTGAACAAACCCTGCAGCATGAAAACAGGACACGTGACTGAACAAACCCTGCAGCATGAAAACAGGACACGTGACTGAACAAACCCTGCAGCATGAAAACAGGACACGTGACTGAACAAACCCTGCAGCATGAAAATAGGACACGTGACTGAACAAACCCTGCAGCATGAAAACAGGACACGTGACTGAACAAACCCTGCAGCATGAAAACAGGACACGTGACTGAACAAACCCTGCACACATGAAAACAGGACACGCCTAACGTCACAAAAAGCCGTCAACCCGTCCGTTGTGTTTTCTATGACATATTCGTACTTTTCCAAAACATATTCGAACACACTAGTTGCTTCAGCTGATCACTTGAAAGCTGCATGTCACAAAAAGCAGTATACTTTCGTCATCAGGTGGCCACGTGTAGTTGGCGAGACGTCAAACCCAAGAACTAACTAACTGGCTAACTAATTAACTAACTAATCGCTGCCTTATACTGTGTTTTGCATACTATATTTCAGTTGTTAAAGGCAGACAACTGAATTTCCTTTTTAAGGATTAATAAAGTATTATTGTATTGTATTTAGATCGCTTCAAGATGTCAGCCACGTACTCAGTCGTGAAGCCCATATCTAGTCCCTCCATTTCACGCCACCTTTCAAACTCTTCTCCACGGTTGGCAATGAAAAAAGATCAATGGTTGTGTGATGCGGCGCGGCCCTATCTCGTACTTATCAGTTCCTCGGTACATTTCCATGGCAACGAGGAAGCCCGCTTCACAGGGGGTTGGGTGTCTGCGGAAGCTTTCTTCGGGTTTGGGCGAAACGGTTTTAACTGAGTGGTGGACGCTGGGGGTTGCGTGGTGGGGGTGGGGTGGGGTTAGACATTACTGCATTGTCTGCACTTAGGATTATCAGAATGTTCACAACAACTCAAAAACTTGTGTAATTAAATGTTCACACACACACACACACACACACACACACACACACACACACACACACACACACACACACACACAGCGCACGCATATACACACGCGCGCAAACACATGCTACAATTATATGTTTTATTTGTGACTTATTAAACCACTTTCACATCCATTCTTATTCGCGCTCCTTCACTCTGTCAACGCTCTCGTTCTGTGCCACACCGTCGTCGTCCTTTTTTGTTGTTTTTTTGTTGTTGGGACTATTCACCTGTTGGGACTGTACCTTCACCACAGTCCCGTTCCCCGAGGGAATCGCTGCTACAAGACTGGTATCAAGAGCTAACAGCAAGCCGCTCAGCACAAGGCCCTGACGTAACGCGCCAGTCAGCAGAACTCACAAGGTCAACACGGCAATCAGGCTGCCAGAGTCGAGAGGGCCCAGTGGTCGTGTCGCTGTTTGTTGGTTTAGTTTAGAGGGGACGACCCGCTTAAGCCAAGAGCCATGAAGCAGTTCACGCCTTGCCGATCCGTCAGAACCCACCATGAGGAGTTCGGGGCTCTGCCTCAGGAGGACAGGGTAAGGTTCTGTCTTTTTGGACTGCTGATCGTTGACATTTTTTATGGGTCAAGAAGTTCTGACTGTGACCTTTTTTTTTATGGGTCAAGAAGTTTTGACAGTGACATTTTTTATGGGTCAAGAAGTTTTGACAGTGACATTTTTTATGGGTCAAGAAGTTTTGACAGTGACATTTTTTTTATGGGTCAAGAAGCTCATTGACAAGTAACTGTACTGTAAAACACACACAACAAAGGAAGCGCTCAGGAATTTCGTGCAGCTTACACAAGAACAATAATCCATTCACCGTCCTATCGGACCAGAGAAGTGCCGATTATAAAATGTATAGATATAGGAACAGCTCCGACAGAAGCCGTGTGACGGCAAAACGTTGCTAAACTGTCTAGCCGCACCACTGACCGCGCGACTCGTTCACGTGTATCACGTGTCTGTCTTCGCGCCAGGCAGTCTCGGTTAACTCCTGGGCAAATAAAATACAGCGACAAATAACCACAAGCCGAGCGATTTGGCCCAGCGGTAAGGCGTTAAGCGAGTAAGCGGACGACGTCGGTTTGATGGGGACTTCGCTTCGACTCTCCCTCTCTTGGAAAGTTGTGGTTTGTGGACACCGCCGTGTGACAATGCCGCTCGCAACGAATGAAACATTAAAATGGCTCTCGTCGCTGCCCATGAAGAAGTCACTGTGGTGGTGACAGTGTCGTGTCAGGTACAGTCTCCCTCTTCCCCCGCCTCCTGGCATCTTGGTTCCCACCACCACCTCTTCGGAAACAACTCGGCGTTGAGATTCAAGAGTCAACGTTGTTATTTCATCAGAGAAATCAAATTCGTGGCTAAACATACATATGCCACATCATAGTTGACAATATCACACACTGCATTTGTTGTAGACAGACATAATATAAAAAGGTACATATTACACAAGTAACCAACAAAAAACAAAAAAACACGGAGACGCGACTGTAATGATTAAGTGCTACTTCGCTGTAATAATCAGTACATAGCAACTCCTGTACTGATCACTATATACCTACTAAAATGATCAACACGTCGTAGTTCTGCCATTCTGACACCAGCAAGTCGCCATACACGGTCCTCATGTCTGGGGACACTGCGTGATGTCAGAGGGCAAGCCAGCGGGTGTCGGGCAGGTGCCCGGTAGGCGGTGATGACGGGGAGGGTGAGGCGGAGGACCGAATACGGCCCACAGTGGTGCAGACAATTAAGATAAGCCTGGGGCCCGGCAACGAGGGAACCAAGAGTGGAAGGTCGGCCAGCTCGGCAAACTGACCGCTCGCTGGGTCACTGGCAATAATGGACACAAAACACGGCCTGATTGACTTGGAACGGTGTCAAAATATTCAACTGGGCCCCGCTTTACTTGTAGCTGGGTGACTTTGTGGGCTAATTGTAAGCGGCACACAGCTTTCCTCGAGTGGGCCCGAGGGCGAGTTTGTCAAACAGAGACAGATCTGTAGCCCAAGGCACATGACGATAAATGGGAAACGACCGTCAGAGCGGTAATATACTGACCCTGTATGAACTGAATACCTGCAGATGAAATTCAAACCGTAAGCACTGTAATAAACTGACCCTGTATGAACTGAATGCCTGCAGATGAAATTCAAACCGTCAGACCAGTAATAAACTGACCCTGTGTGAACTGAATGCCTGCAGATGAAATTCAAACCGTCAGACCAGTAATAAACTGACCCTGTGTGAACTGAATGCCTGCAGATGAAATTCAAACCGTCAGACCAGTAATAAACTGACCCTGTATGAAAATCTCTTTCTCTTCCTTTTCCGTTCAAACTCTCCTCGTTTCTGGCGTGGCTTCCCCTCCCCTTCCATCTCACGCTTTGCTTTCTGGTCCTTGTGGCGTTTTCAGTTTTGTGACCAGCGAGCAGCTCAGACCTTTCCCTCTTCTCCCTCGAAAACATTCAGCTACAATAAACCAAGTGGACCAGCGGGAAGGCTACCTTATCTAGTCGCCTCTGAAGGAACACAACCAGTGCACAAGTTTTACGAGATTTTATCTCGGGTAACCCTTCGTATGGAAGGCAACCATTTAGGGAAGGTAACCACAGTTGGTAGGCAGCAAGGTAGCCATGGACAGAAAGTCACCATGGACTGAATGTAGCCGGAAAGTCACCATGGAAACCATGGATAGAAGGTCGCCATGGACAGAAAGTCACCATGGACCAAAGGTAGCCATGGACAGAAAGTCACCATGGACAGAAGTTAGCCATGGACAGAAAGTCACCATGGACAGAAGGTAGCCATGGACAGAAAGTCACCATGGACAGAAGGTAGCCATGGACAGAAAGTCACCATGGACAGAAGGTAGCCATGGACAGAAAGTCACCATGGACAGAAGGCAGCCATGGACGGAATGTGACCATGGACGGAAAGTCAGAAAAGAGGCAGATGACGAACAAACGATGAAAACAAGTTTTTCCCACTTAAACTATCTGTCTATCCACTCAGCCTTTGATCCGACCAAGAGCTGGATTCCCCGACATCGATATCCGGACACTGCGCCAGGGGTGTGCCGCCAGACCCTGGGAGATAACACTGACCCCCTCAAAATGCCCCCCCCCCCCCCCCCCCCCATCCCATCCCCCCTTACTGTCGACAAGTCAGGACTACGACTGATGGCATACTCGTTCACCTTTACAGCCAGTAATCGTCGCCTTAGTGGCAGATAGCGGCAGTGAAAAGTCCGCCCCTTCACATTGTCCCCGGGAGGCGGGGGGCTGCGATCCGCGGCTGTTATCTGCGTGCTGCCGCCGCCCGCCGTTCACACCCCTGCCCCGGGGCTTAAGCCGAAAGCCCTTCAGCCGCTCTCACCGCCCCCAGAACCAGCACCTCGCTGCCGACACGTAATGGTGCAGGTCCGTGCCTATTGCTGGAAGGCTGAGTTCCAAAACCCATTGCCAACACTGAGCGCGACGGGAATGTGAAAGAAATCAGTTGTCTTCTGGGTGGACCTTGTACAGAACGAGTCGGGAGGATCTCACCCGTCCCGAGAGACTTTGTTGCTTAACGTCCACAGAGGCGAGAAGGCCTATTAGGGACGGGGACGAGTGGGAAAAGGGGGACAGAAGAGTGAGACCTCGAAACAGGCGCCAACCCGGAAGATCAAGGCTGCCGTGGACCGCCGCCAGAACAACAGGATGTTAAGGCAGTGTCCGTCCGGCATTGCGCAGCGACCACCGCACCACGCAGTTGCTGTCCCAACTGCTAAGCAGAACAAGCTCACAAAGACAATGTCCGTAGCTCCGCCGTTGGGAAACAACTGAAGCGAAAGAAGTCCAACTCTCTATCCCAGCTCCACTCCCTGCTCTTGATCTCTTCTGGGCTAACTTGTTCGTGTGGGCTAGCTTCTTCGTGAGAGTCCAGCTCACCTCCCTCCTCTTGATCTCGCCTGGACTCTGTGACCCGTCCCTTCTTCTTCATTGTTGCTTTACGTCCACGGAAGCGAGATGGCTTATTAGGGACGGGGACAGAGTGGGAAGGGGACCAGAGTGAAGGCTCGACCGCGGAAACCGCCCGAAAAAGACCGAAGAGACCGTGGACCGCCGCCAGAACAATGGAAGTGTTAAGGCGGTGTCCCCTCGCCATTGCCCGGCGACTAGTGCACTACGCAATTGCTCTTTCAACTGCTGTGCTGGACAGAGTCACTAAGACAATGTCCGTTGCACTGCTGTTGACGAACAACTTGGACAACTCGAAGCAAAAGACGTCCAACTTGCTCAGCCCAGCTCCACCTCCCTACTCATGATCTCTTCTGGGCTAACTTGAAGTTCCAGCTCCACCTCCCTCCTCTAAGATCTCTTGATCTTTTGATCTCGCCTTGAAACCCGTCCCCAAACAAATCTGCCCTTTATACTGAGTATTCCAGGCAGACGGTCCCGAAACAAAGGGCCGATGTAAGAAAAGAAAAAAACTGTCATCAGATGTTTCGTATTGACACGAGAGGTGACAGGTCTAACTGGGGTGTGGGTTGAAGGAAATCACACAGATACTGGGGGACACGCGGAGAAGAAATTCAAACATAACTGAGATTTTGCATTCGCTCCGTGTCTACTTTCAAATTTAAACGTTAAAAAACATCTGCCAACACTACCAGACGACACCAAACCATTCCCGGCTACCCCCAGCCCTACCCCGTCCACCCACCCCCCCTTACCCCCCACTGCCCCACGCCCCTACCCCGTCCACCCCGCTTTACCCCCACTGCACCACGCCCCTACCCCGTCACCCTCCTTACCCTCATTACACCACGCCCCTACCCCGTCTATTCCACCCCACTCTGACCCCGTACATTCCACCCCGCCCTTACCCCCCCCTCCGCCCATTCTACCCCGCCCCTTCCCCACCCCACCCTTACCCCCTACCCCGTGCATTCCACCACTCCCCTACTCCGAGCATTCCACCCCGCCCCTACCCCGAGCATTCCACCCCACCCCCCCGAGCATTCCACCTCTACCCCGAGCATTCCACCCCACCCCTTTTCCTTGTCCCATGGCGGTGTGACGCTGCAAATCCCGGTAAGCCCCGAGAAGTGAGAACAGATCACAGCCTGTCCACTTATCGGGCGATAGCGGCCAAGAATCTCTCTCTATTCTACATATAGTTGGGTCCATGATAGCGGCCTGCAGACTGGGGCCCGGGAGACCCGCAGGGCCGACAGCACACTGCTGTCTGCATGGCCGCCACAGTGCCACCACACAGTCCGCTGGCGGCTGAAGACCCGCACACCCACACTCACAGCCTGTCTTTCCCGCACTTTCCCCCAAACCCCGCCGTCCAATCTGGCCAAAGTTTGGGTACTAAGACTGCGGAGGGAACGCACGTAAAGAACGGGCCAGTCCGCCCCGAGTACACACCTCTTTTCTCTCTGATATTTCTGCACATTTGTAGGAACTATAAAACTGAATTAATCAACTGCTTAATCGTGCTTATAAGATTTGTTTGTGGTATTGTCCCGTTTATTTGTGTTTGTAGTATAGCAGGGACTGGCTGTTAGATAGGTCCAAATAGACCTAACACCACTATCCTTGAGTATTAAAGTTTTCGAGTTGTCTCTCTCTCTCTCCTCTTCTTCTTCTTCTTCGTTGTTGTTGTAAAGATCCTGTCTCGACAGTACACTCCCCTCTTATCTTCCAGCTTCGCTCTGCAAGTTTCAAACTTCACAAACCTTCTGTTCCTCAAGCGAGAAGTTTTTTTTCAAAATTCCGAAACGTAATCGAAATCTTCTGGTCAGCGCTCTTTTATCTTCGTCGCTTCATCTGTCTGGAATTCGCTGCCTGCCAGTCTGTGAAATATCGCCACTCTGTGTGGGTTCAAAACCCAGCACAATACTTTCCTCTTTAGACAGGTCTTTTCACAAACCTAGGGAGACCATTGCTGTGACCACAGATTAAGTGTATGTCCACGCACATATATATAGTTTGTATGTGTGTGTGTGTGTGTGTGTGTGTGTGTGTGTGTGTGTGTGTGTGTGTGTGTGTGTGTGTGTGTGCGTGTATGTGTGTGTTTGTGTGTGTGTGTGCGTATGTGTGCGTGTGTGTGCGTGCGTGCGTGCGTGCGTGTGTGCATGTGTGTGTGTGTGTGTGTGTGTGTGTGTGTGTGTGCGTGCGTGCGTGCGTGCGTGTGTATGAATGGTGCGTGCTAGCGCATTGAGTTTTTGTTTTGCAAAATGATTTGCACTCTATAAGAGCTATCCATTATTACCAACAACAACAACAAAAACATTTACTTACTTCACATATCCTCGGTGTCAGCCCGACTTCTCCCTGAAACAAAACCACCATTATATTATCAAACACATTCTAACATGTGCTTCTGAACTGGTTGTAAGCTGTTCTTCACTTCTTTCTGTTCGTGTGTGTGTGTGTGTGTGTGTGTGTGTGTGTGTGTGTGTGTGTGTGTGTGTGTGTGTGTGTGTGTGTGTATTTGTGTGTGTGTGTGGCAATGTGGGCATAGTGGGGACTGTGGGCACTGTGGGCAAAGTGGGGACTGTGGGCACTGTGGGCAAAGTGGGGACTGTGGGCACTGTGGGTAAAGTGGGGACTCTGGGCACTGTGGGCACATTAGGGACTGTGGGCACTGTGGGTAAAGTGGGGACTCTGGGCACTGCGGGGACTGTGGGCACTATGTGCACAGTGGGGACTGTGGGCACTATGGGCACAGTGGGGACTGTAGGCACTATGGGCACAGTAGGGACTGTGGGCACTATGGGCAAAGTGGGGACTGTAGGCACTATGGGCACAGTAGGGGACTGTGGGCACTATGGGCAAAGTGGGGACTGTGGGACTGCTGGCACTGCGGGGACTGTGGGCACAGTGGGCACAGTGGGGACTGTGGGCACTGTGGGGACAGTGGGCGCTGCGGGCACTGTGGGGCACAGTGGAGGACCGTGGGCACTGGTGGAGAGGACTCACCGGGTGGCCCATCATGGTGAACGTCTTGCCCGTGCCCGTCTGGCCGTAGGCGAAGAGACAGGCGTTGTAACCGTCAAAGGCGGCCTGCAGAACCTCCGTGCCCAGGTCCTGGTACACCTGCACACACACACACACACACACACACACACACACACACACACACACACACACACACACACACACACACACACACATTTTTCTTGTTAATGTTGTACGAACAGTGGCACGCAATCGAAGGAAAAACAAAAATGCAAAATAAAACACCAGGAACGTAAAGCAAAGTAAAAACCGAAGAAAAATAAGAAGGCACAACTATACAACGATGATGAACGAACACACTGACGGCTCCACTGCAAACTAATAATTATTTCTAAACAGTTTTTCACAGCCCTGCCCATCCCCTCGTCCGACAGTGTGTGTGTGTGTGTGTGTGTGTGCGTGCGTGCGTGCGTGCGTGCGTGTGCGTGCGTGCGTGCGTGCGTGAGTGAGTGCGTGTGTGTGTGTGTGTGTGGTTAGTGTTATTGTAAAGCGCCCTGTGCTGCCACCTAGTGTGGTAGATGGGCGCTCTAGAAATCCTCTTTATGATTATTATTATTAAAAACTGCAAGCAATACCCCCCGCTCCCCCTCCTCCACGTCTGCACCAAACTCCGCGCAGCAGAAAGAAGGCACGACTGCACTACTGCTACTGCATACAAACCAATGTACATAGTAAATTATCAACACAACATCATTCCGACATATTGCGCTAGGCCTATACACACGGCCCACACCACTGCACGCACCTGACGAGTACCAGAAAAAGCGACGAGGGCAGCATGCCGCTCAACTCAAAGCCCCGCTGGGATGTTTCACCTGTAGGAACTCGGTGCCCCCCTCCCCACCCCCCTCCAAACTGTACAGAGAGCACGGGTCTGCAGACTCTTGCCAAACTTCATCCAGGTACGTGGTTGGAACTGGCACTAAAGGCCTTGCTATTTCACGGTAATTGAAGACGTGTTGGTAAATACAGCCACTTGCACACAGCACAGCCAGACTCGAGACCGCCGAGCAAATCAGGCCTCGCCTGCGCTTTCTGCTCGGCCAGCAAGTACTGGTAGCAACAACTGTGGACATGCACTTTAAGCCAGAGAAAATCTACAGCTGATACTTCGCTTGTCAACATAAAAATGATAAAACAAAAAGAAATAAACGTTATCTAGTTAGCTCTTGGATTTGAACGTCCTGTCAACCACACAGGGTCATCTGAGGACAGGTCACACACACAACACTCTTTTACACAGTTCAAAACACGCCACTAATTCACAAGTAAGAAGTGCGAACGACAGAATAAAATGATTTGACTCACAGAACGGGGAGGGTTTGAGAACAACAATAAATAATTTTTTAAAAATCTCTTACTTCAAGGACAAACAAAAACGAGACAGACAGACAGACAGACAGACAGACAGACAGAACAGACAGACAGACAGACAGAGACACAGACAGACAGACAGACAGACAGACAGAGACAGAGTGAGAGAGAGAACTCGAACTCGAAAACTTTAATGCTCAAGGATAGTAGCGTTGGTCCATTTGCTTATACTACAAACACAAATAAACAAGAAAGAGAAGAGACAGAGACACAGAGAGAGAGACAGACAGACAGACAGACAGACAGACAGACAGACAGACAGACACAGAGAGGGTATATATATATATTATGTACACAAAGTACTCCTGCATACTGTTATGCGAGTATCGATACAGCACAAGTACTGTGTGGTCAATTGAGCTGTGACGAATAGTCAACCATGTGAACCGAACCATGGAAGAACGCCACAGAGGGCGCAGTTCTCACAAGTGGTCTTAAGCATAATTATCTACCACGAAACGACGGTCATACAGACACACTCAGCGGCAGATTGAGGGCCCGTCAGCGTTTTACAGTCACGGCCTGATTAGTGTCTTCAGCACAGATAATCATCTTAAGGCCGGCACCTAGCGTGTTTCTTTGCCATCAGCTCGTCAGTAACACAAGCGTGTACCGAGTCCTGTCATCTCGTAATCCGGCATTCAGTTCTGGGAACACTGCCTGGAATGGCGGAATGCTTGAACGAACAGCAACAATTCCCCTGCTCTTGTCTCCTCGCCTCCCTTTGTCCCGAGTCTGGAACTGCCCTCTCTGGAGGCAGGGTTCATTCGCTTTTTTTTATTCTTTTTTTTATATAATATATATATATTTCATCGATGTTAAACTTGTCCTGACAATGTCCCTTTGCCTGTGAAAACTATAACTTTGCAAATGCAAAGATATGGTACATTTTCAAAACGGCGTTGTGACAGGAAAAATGCAAACTTGTGAAGCGTTTTCCAAAACATCACAACATACCGAATGTAGAATGGTTCAGTTTGGTCCTTCGTATTTGTCTTTCTACAAAAAAAACGACTTTTAGTTTCACCTCTTTGATTGATGCAATGCTGAACTCTTCATCTGGCTCTTGCTGTTAGTCCTTGTATTCATCTGTCATCGGCTTTTTTCTTCTCTTTTCTTTTTTTAACTAGTGTGTATAATCTATAACACCACCAACAACAACAAAACAAAAAAAGTGATCATATGTGATTTTTGGTGTACACTCATTATATTGTGGCTTTTCCCCGTTTAGTTCACTCTCTCTCTCCCTCTCTCTCTCTCCCTCTCTCTCTCCCCCCCCCTCTCCCCCCCCTCTCTCTCTCTCCCCCTCTCTTCCTCCCTCTCTCTCTCTCCCCTCTCTCTCTCTCTCCCCCTCTCTCTCTCTCTCTCTCTCTCTCTCTCTCTCCCCCTTTTTTCTCTAGCGTATTTAAGTGAATTTTGTTTGATGTATTGAGTGTTGCTGTGTTTGTCATCAGGACAGATT
>OY757543.1:992448-1009948 GCA_963584105.1 Alviniconcha strummeri
CATAGATCTACTTTGTACCGCATGCGTCATAGACACTCATCCGCCCCCACGAGTCTCTTTCACTAATCACACTTCTGTTCGGTGCCGCCAGCTCTCTTCCTCCGGCGGCCCAAAGGGAAAGTGTTCTTTAACGACACAGTGAAATCAGCAGCGAGTGTCTCAGTGGTACCTCTCCCCACTGCTCGGCTCGCCGGCAGCTTCAAGTACGAACAGCCAGGTGGTGGGGAGGCGGGCTGGTGACGCGGCTTTACGACCAAACAACGAAAAGAGAGAAACCCACGCCCTAAGCAAAGCTGGCCAAAGGGGTGTGTAGACGTTAAAACTGTGTAAACCCGGGTCTTAATCGTTAATGTCCAACGTCGTGGACGCATAAATTCCCTATCTGGACACTTGTCCGTCGCCCGCGCGGGTGATGGTGTGTGCGGAAGGCTGTCCCAATCTACGTCATGTACACTGCATGCGTGTGGACCCAGTGCATGCCGCCAGCCTTCCCATCTGGCATCGTCTCCGCCACACTGTGTAGGAACAACACAACAAGTGCCCCTGTGTACCTGTATACATATCTTCTCAAACTGCTAAATCATGCCAACAGGTCCCCTGTCGGCTTGTACAGACTGTAGTACTATCATGTACAATCATAGCTCCAGTCTGTCATGATATACCTGATCTCAGATCACCCAGTCTGACACCGACGCTTGAAACCCAACACTAGACGACGCGCAAGCCACAAATAGCTCCACTGTGTATATTATGATATATTTCCCAATATATAATATAGATAACAAAACATTCTCCATTCCAAGAAACAGGAAAGCGGGGGACAGTAGACTTACAAGAAATCGAAGCAATTTATTGCGCTGACATTGCTCACGAATGAGTACGTCACTCCCAGTGATTTTATCGGTACAGTAAGGTTAGGAACGGGAGCGTGTAATGACAGCACAACAAACCCACATATCTCGACATGATCTGGAGACACGCTTCACTTGGCATCCACTCCTACCCCTCATTGTGTGGGTGCAACTTGATAAGCGCCCAGACGACGGCTATCACCTTGGTAAGCCCTTATCAATATTCAATAAACACCCAGCCAATACCCAGTCAGCTCTCTCTTTTACAGCCACAAGTAAATGAACAGGACTTAATTCTCTCTCTTTCACAGCCACAAGTAAGCATATATATATAGAACGTCTCTCTCTCTCTTTCACAGACACAAATAAGCATATATAGAGAGAGAGAACGTCTCTCTCTCTCTTTCACAGACACAAATAAGCATACAGAACTTCTCTCTTTCACAGCCACAAGCAAGCATACATAACTTCTCTCTCTCTCTCTCTCTCTCTCTCTCTCTCTCTCTCTCTCTCTCACACACACACACACACACACACACACACACACACACACACACACACACACACAGAGCCACAAGTAAGCATATAGTACTTCTCTCTTTCACAGCCACAAGCACGCGTACAGAACGTTCCAACGTTCGCCCCCGGAAGGCTACCACTGAGTTGCAAAGTTAAAAGCGTTGCAAAACCTCATCGATGCAAAGTACAAGTTTGTTCGCATTATCAGCAAATTATACACTTGACACAGCTGCACACGTGGTCCCTGAGCTGACAACGTCTCTTGCGGAGCTCTGCAAGAACGGCGGCAGTTTTGAGACGAGAACGATTTGGGGCAACGAAAGAAAACACCTTCCGGGACCTTACGGGGTTGCCGGGATTTGGGCAAGGGGGAACAACAACAACAACAACACGCAAACCAAAAATACACAACACCTTTTACGGCTTTGCGGATTTACCGTCACAAGCGCAAAAACTGAAGAAGCTGACAACAAACACACGCACATACCCAAGGACACCCGCATGCGCACACCCATCCACACCCACAAAGCAATAGCAATCCTTGCTCATCCGTCCTCCACCCACCCCCCCCTCCACCCCCAACACCACCCAGCACCTCAACACCTAAGCAGAGACATTCATTACAAACAATTGCAAATTTTAGTTCCAAAATCATCGGTGATACAGTTAGAAGTTAGTCTTTGTTCTGTGATCAACAAATGCTGCTGAAGGTACACTTTGTTACGAAGGACCCTGACCATGCCCTGTGTGGGGAGTTCAAACGCTTGCCCCATGGACGTCGTTTCCGCTCCCTGGTATGCAAAACCAACAGGAGAGGGAACCTTTGGGGGCGGGGATAGCTCAGTGGTTAGAGCACCGGACTCGTGATTGAAAGGTCGCGGGTTCGAATCCCTGCTGGAACGGCGGGAGAATTTTCTTCTCCAGGGTCGACTTCTGTGCTGACTCTTATTTCGTATTCGTTCCACCCCCGTGTTACCACAGTAGCACGTAAAAAATCCCGGTCATTCTGCCAAAAGTGCAGGTGGCAGGTTACAGCTAAACACGCATACACCTTACGTATGTGGCTTTTATTGAACCGTGCTTCGGCATTGGTCACAACTTGTCCCTAATATGTCAAATGACATCTGAGGACATTAAGCATCAACTCATCATCATCAGAGGGAACCAGTTTGTCCCCACAGCAGTTCGACTCGTCAACAGGGCATGACCAGCCCTCTGTGCCAGCTGAGCTAATATGTGTAGTGTATCTAGGTTGTTGGTTGAATGTGTGGTGGGTGTCTGATTAGGTTTGGGTGATGTGTATGTGTCCAGTCGATGGCTGAGTCTATCTGGTTGAGCATAATTAATATTGGCGCGTACGTGCGTGCGTGTGTCCGTGTGTGTGTGTGTGGTGTGTGTGTGTGTGTGTGTGTGTGTGTGTGTGTGTGTGTGTGTGTGTGTGTGTGCTGATGTGACATGAGTACGCACTCATTTATAATTTATATAATTTTGTCTTATAGATTTTTGTGCATAATAACTTTTCTATGTTGTTGTACACACAAATGTTTGGGCGTTCCTTTACACGTTCTTAAATTAATAAGGCTTATATTAGTTAAGTTGAATAGCCCTGTGAGGGATGATTAAAGTTTTTTGACTTGACATGTTCTTAAATTAATGAGCCTTACATTAGTTAAGTTGAACTGGCCTGTGAGGGATGATTAAAGTTTTTTGACTTGACATGTTCTTAAATTAATGAGCCTTACATTAGTTAAGTTGAACTGGCCTGTGAGGGATGATTAAAGTTTTTTGACTTGACATGTTCTTAAATTAATGAGCCTTATATTAGTTAAGTTGAACTGGCCAGTGAGGGATGATTAAAGTTTTTTGACTTGACATGTTCTTAAATTAATGAGCCTTACATTAGTTAAGTTGAACTGGCCTGTGAGGGATGATTAAAGTTTTTGACTTGAACAGCCCGTGCGATAGACTCAGGTACTAATGACATTTTATTTTTACTGGCTTGTACAATAACTCATCTGCTTTTCATACAGACAAGGCACTAATGACATTTTATTTTTACTGGCTTGTACAACAACTCATCTGCTTTTCATACAGACAAAACACGCAAATACAAACTATATCTGTCCTTGTAAATGTAATGCACCTGTATACTTGTAATACTCGACGAAACACCCATTTACTTCTAATACTAGTCATATTTGACAAAACACACACACACATACACACACACACACACACACACACACACACACACACACACACACACACACACACATATATATATATATAGACAAACATCCGTATAATTGTAATACTAGTAATGCTAGACAAAACACCCGTTTAAAAAACATATACTCGTAACACTGGTAATGCTAGACAAGAACACACATATATACTTGATAATAGTAATGGCACTGGAAAAAAAAAAAAAGAAGAAGAAGAAGAAAAAAAACCGTCCATGCATACTTACAGGTAATACTAGTATTGCTAGACAAAACACCCAGATACTTCTAATACTAGACAGAACACCCAGCTTGTAATACTAGTAATGCTAGATAAAACACACATAAACTTGTAACACAAGACAAAAACCACTCATTTTACACACACACACACACACACACACACACACACACACACACACACACACACACACACACACACACACACACACACACACATACACACACACACACACACACACACACACACACACACACAGACGCTAGACTATACGTAATACTCGTGACTGTAGACAAGCCGGCTGTGTTGCTGTAACACTAGTCAGGCTACGTGCTATGACATGAAACGGCCAACAGCGGCCATTGCGCTGTGCTCCGCTAACCAGTTTAGTCAAGAGGCGGTCACAGAACAGTGCCAGTCTGGGTGGTAATGGTCTCACTGCCGGCCCCGTTCTCTGACTTCCGCGGGCAAAAAGCACTCGTGGGGAAGAAAATACGAGTGGTTGCTTGCTGTTGAAGTGTTATGAAAGAAGGGCGGGTCTAGACAGCCATTTGTGTGTTTGCAGTGTGTCAAAGCACAGCCTACCGGCACATAGTCAACAACTCAAAAACAACCACTATAACCGACAACTGAAACAGATCTGAAATAAACGTGGACAGAAAAGTTGCAGCGCGTTTGATTCAGTCAAACAAGAAACAAACTTGCCTAAAAACTAAATGAAAGAAAGTCAAAAATATACGCAAGGTGGGAGAATTATTAAATATAACATAGCCAGCTAAGTAAATTCACAGACAACTAAAAGGCTATTAGTGTTACGGTGTATGGAATACTTATCACTAAACTGACGCCAGTAGCAATCACACACACATACACAAACTCTCTCTCTCTCTCTGAGTACCCCCCTCCTGCGGTGTGTGTGTGTGTGTGTGTGTGTGTGTGTGTGTGTGTGTGTGTGTGTGTGTGAATGAGTGAGTGAATGAGTGTGTGTGTGTGTGTGTGTGTGGTGTGTGTGTGTGTGTGTGTGTTTGTGTGTGAGTGAGTGAGTGAGTGAGTGAGTGAGTGAGTGAGTGTGTGTGTGTGTGTGTGTGCGTGCGTGCGTGCGTGCGTGCGTGCGTGCGTGCGTGCGTGCGTGTGTGTGTGTGTGTGTAGGGGTGTGTGGAGAGGGTGGAGAGAGAGGAGCAGCCCCAAACTCCAAGCACCGGTTACGACATCCTTCCTCTTTTGGAGGAAGGTGCCGGAAAGCGGTGCTCGGAGTGTGGAGCAGCCCCAGTCACGCACACAAAAAGCATGACTTCCCAGCCCCCACAGGAGTGACCCCACAAAGCCACCCGCCTAGCACTGACCACTGGCCTGCTCCCTCCCAGCCGTGCGGAACGACAGGGCGCTTGGTCAGTGCTTGGAGTGGAGTGTGACAGACAACAAATGCTTGACCAGCTTCACCTAAAGTACTCACCAGTTCTTGCGATGCATATTCGGCGTTGTCGCTGCGGTCGACGGCGGAGTCGTAGCAGTAGTCGAAGGCGAAGTGCTTGACGCGGTCCCTGCTGTCGCCAAACTCAAAGGAACCTTCGACCTGCACACAGCCAGCGTACAGTGTCATCACCGTCATCCTAGCCAGCCTACAGTGTCATCACTGCCATACCTAGCCAGCCTACAGTGTCATCACTGCCATCCCTAGCCAGCCTACAGTGTCATCACCGTCATCCCTAGCCAGCCTACAGTGTCATCACTGTCATCCCTAGCCCCGCGTATTGTCATCACTGCCATCCTAGCTAGCGTACAGTGTCATCACTGCCATCCCACAACCAATGTACAGTGTCATCACTGCCATCCACAACCAACGTACAGTGTCATCACTGCCACCCTAACCAACGTACAGTGTCATCACTGCCATCCACAACCAACGTACAGTGTCATCACTGCCACCACCTAACCAACGTACAGTGTCATCACTACCATCCACACCAACGTACAGTGTCATCACTGCCACCCCTAACCAACGTACAGTGTCATCACTGCCATCCCCAACCAACGTACAGTGTCATCACTGCCATCCCACAACCAATGTACAGTCATCATTGGCATCCCCAACCAACGTACAGTGTCATCATTGGCATCCTTGGCCAGCGGTACCGTGTCATCACTGTCATCCCTACCCCATGCACAGTGACATCACTGCCATGTTTTGTTTTGTTTTGTTAATATTAAATTAGCGTCACTTTAACCTTTTGTGTGTTTAGATCGTGTGTGTGTGTGTGTGTGTGTGTGTGTGTGTGTGTGTGTGTGTGTGTGTGTGTGTGTGTGTGTTGTTGTTGTTGTTGCTGTTTTGGATAAAAATAGAATTTGTACTGTAGTCGGTCACTCCATGCCAACGATGGGTCTCTCTCTCTCTCTCTCTCTCTCTCTCTCTCTCTCTCACTCTCTCCCTCTCTCTCTCTCCTCTCTCTCCTCTCTCTCTCACACACACACACACACACACACACACACACACACACACACACACACACACACACGTGTTGATCCTCTCATCACGTCCATCACGCTGGTTTAAGGGATCCACCCCTGTGTCAAGGCCAGCTTCAGCTGAACGTTGACAGACAAAGGACCTTGTCACACAGCCAGCAAACCCATGACGACGGTCGCCGAGGGGGCAACACAGTTACGATCACTTTACGATCACTGATGTTGATCTCTTTATCTGGACTGCAAACCCGCTCATCGGCCAAAAACAGCAGTTAGCTTACTCCACAACACTCCGAAGTCAGTATGTGCATGTGGACAAGCATGGATCATTTACAGCCGTTTAATACACGGTTTATTGCCTCACAAAGACATCAGCCTCGTCGTTGTTGTTACCATAATCGTCTGAAATCATCTTCGTCGTCAAGAAATGATAACGACGGAGAGGAGTTGAGATTAGATTACTTTGAAGTAGTGACCTCGTGTAAATCATATACTGACTGACAGTGTTCCATCAAATTCCCCCCCGTTTATCAGTGAAATCGGAATGTGAAACAGCCCCCGGACACGTGCGACATCGACCAGGCGGGATGGTCTCGGCGAGCCATCTGGCCACTGCCGCATTACTCGCCTTCGCATTCAGCAGCAGTGTTATTGTTACACACGTGTGTTTACGCTACTCTTTCTTTGGATTATTACTCATGGTGGGCACCGTGAACGCCAGAAATAGAGGTCCCTTCTGGTGAGATTTTTTCCCTTCCGACTACACACGCCACGTTTTTGTTTGGCGAAGATGTGTTATAAATATAATGAACATCTGTTCTCAGAAAGAAGCCATCTATAGATACAATCAGAAAGCAGAATTCCTGGCAGTAGGCAAAGCATTCAAGGCTATGTTCTCACCTACACCAGGCTTTAAAGTCTGAAGCCTGGTTAGTTCTGGGTTCTCGGCACAGCGGACCTAAATATCTGCATGCGCGGTCTCCTGCTGCGAGACACGCTGCGAACAAGCTACCTGTGTTGAGGAACAGCGCAGAGCCGTTGGAATAAATTCCACCTGGTGTCCATCTGCGTGCCAGCTGCACGCTCTGTCCGCTCTCGTCTCAGCCAGCCCGGCTCGCCTCGTCCTGTTCACAGGGTCTAATGAACGGCTAACGGCCACACTGGTCATACAGCCCACCCCGTCCTGTTCACAGGGTCTAATGAACGGCTAACGGCCACACTGGTCATGCAGCCCACCCCGTCCTGTTCACAGGGTTTAATGAACGGCTAACGGCCACGCTGGTCATGCAGCCCGCCCCGTCCTGTTCACAGGGTCTAATGAACGGCTAACGGCCAGATTCCCAATGTCCAATGAAGGCCTAAAGGCCAGACTGGTGATACCCATCGGCACGCCACAGGTTGGCTTTGTGAAGTGCTCTCGTTAATCACAGTCACTCACCAAGGAATTAATAGAGACGGGCCACTAAAAATATTATCACCCCAGTAATCTGGGATACACCACACACACACACACACACACACACACACACACACACACACACACACACACATTTTATATTTTATATATAACCGAGTACACTGCGGCGACAATAATATATCAAATATTAAAACCTCCCTGGAGTTGTGACTGAGCTGAACTAAGCCTGGTCTCTGGCCACAGGTGTTTGTAAGATCCAGCTCCACATCCATGTCTGTTTGAACAGGTGTGTGTGCTATTATTCCCGCGGGCAAATCCAATCACTGGAGGGTCGCTTTAATCAGTTAGTGTTCAGTGTAGACGATTCGTTGTGTCATAAAATGTATTCACAGAAGATCGACGTTAAACCTGTTTCGTCATAAGTTTGTGAGACTGAACAGGGAGAAGAAAGACTCAGAACGGAGAAGAAAAAAAGAGAGAAAAAAAACTGCGGGGAAGAGGAGGAGCAGGGCGAGGGGTCAGTATCAGAATGAATAGGGAAACGAGGAGTGAGTGTGTGTTTGTGTGTGTGTGTGTGTGTGTGTGTGTGTGTGTGTGTGTGTGTGTGTGTGTGTGTGTGTGTGAGAGAGAGAGAGAGTGTGTGTGTATGTTTGTGAGTGTGTGTGTGTGTGTGTGTGTGAGTGTGTGTGTATGTTTGTGTGTGAGTGTGTGTGTGTGTGTGTGTGTGTGTGTGTGTGTGTGTGTGAGTGTGTGTGTATGTTTGTGTGTGTGAGTGTGTGTGTGTGTGTGTGTGTGTGTATGTGTGTGTGTTTGTGTGTGTGTTTGTTTGTGTGTGTGTGTTGTGTTTGTGTGTGGCGGGGGGGGGGGGAGGGGGCTTGATTGCTAAAATTGAAATCCCTGCGTCTTTTGGTTAGTTCTGACTGAGAGTGAGAGAGAAACGCTCGTCACTTGGATCGTCCATGGGGCTATCTAATCTACCACTGTACTACTAGCGAAAGTACCACACAGCTATACAACTGTCACTGTTGTAACACAGATTACATTCACAGCAAGTGGATGTCAATAGATAAATGAACAACTGATACAATTACAAGCAGGCTTACACACATACAACAGGAAGTGCGATAAATTGTAATTTCCCTGTTTGTATTAATTTCAGCAGAATCGTGTCGTTCTCCAAAGCCTACATTTTTTATTTTATTTTTAACAATAGGTTTTTTCTTCTTCCTACCACTGAAATTTGAATTCAGTCGTTTGTCACATTTTTCGACCACTGAACTCAGCTGCTTGTGTGCTTTCTGCCACTGACTTCAGTTGTCTATCACATCTACCACTGAACTACATTACCTATCACAGAACACGAGCCAGACAACAGCTTTCGTCCACTTCATTCACTGTCCATGTCCATCCATTCCGCTGCCCACTACCCTTGACCCAGGGCATCAATAAAAGTGAAAGACCCCCCCCCCCCCCCCCCCTGCCACCCCACCTCCACGCCCCCCATTGACACACTGACTAGCGGACGCGGGGCGAGTGGTTGGCGAGCTGTGTTGGCTGTGATCGGACAGTAAGTGCGGCTGTGTCAATACAGACCGACAGGTACTGAGGTAGACGTGAGAGTGCCCTGCTCTTGAAACAATTGCGGCGGTACACAACGTTACGCAGAACAATACATGGCATTGTGTGCACTGGGCGCCGGAAGGTTGTCGCCTGTCCCCGGAAGATGGCGGTAAAAACTGCCCTGCTTCGGCGTGCGTAGACTACACCGTCAGGAAGTTGCCATTTGTCGTGTGTGTGTGTGTGTGTGTGTGTGTGTGTGTGTGTGTGTGTGTGTGTGTGTGTGTGTGTGTGTGTCTGTGTGCGCGCGCGCGCGTGAGTGCTTGTGTGTGTATTGTGTGCACATGGACGTATTTGGACGTATGGACGTATTTGTGTGTGTGTGTGGAGGTGGGGGGGGGGAGGTGCTGCGGGGGATGAGGGGGTGTGCTTGCGTGGCTCTGTGCGTGCGTGCGTGCGTGCGTGCGTGCGTGCGATATTATAGCGCGTGGTTTGTGGGTCTTTCTACCTGGCGTGTCTGTCTGTACGTCAGACCACCTGTCTACACAGTAATGTGAACAAACAGCAGACGGAACAGGAGGGGGGTGGATCGGTACATTGTGTTGTTGCTATTGTTACGTAAAAAATACGAACGTACATCATACCTTTCACATCCACTTTAAAAGCATCATAAATCCTCAGCAATAAACAGCCAATACAATCACACAGTAAGACATGTAGTGTACATTGTGGGGGTAAACAAATTCACATTCTTGTCGGCTGAACGACGGGTCAACACGTAATTTGGTTTAAGCAAAGTTTATTAACGTTCATGAAAATATGGGAAAACAAATTCATTGTATGAGCATTAAATAAACTAAGCTTATAGCAAACGTTCACACGCTCGTATTTTGAATAAGTTTCACCAACAGATCGGTAAATCTGGTTGTACAGTCTGTCCCAAACCCTTACGATCACCAACAGATCTGTAAATCTGGTTGTACAGTCTGTCCCAAACCCTTACGATCACCAACAGATCTGTAAATCTGGTTGTACAGTCTGTCCCAAACCCTTACGATCACCAACAGATCTGTAAATCTGGTTGTACAGTCTGTCCCAAACCCTTACGATCACCAACAGATCTGTAAATCTGGTTGTACAGTCTGTCCCAAACCCTTACGATCACCAACAGATCTGTAAATCCGAAGAAGACTGCGATACTGCCGAATCACTCTGGTGGTGTTCAGTAGTGCCTGTTCTGGTTCAAAATACGTAGGACACCACCTACTATGCCCCCTACTGACGACAGTTTTAGAGACTGAGTGAGCATGAGTGAGTGAGCATCTCCTCCAGAGAGCAGACCGCCACTACGTCCCTCCACCAATCCTCCTATGTGGACTGTCTGACGTTGAGGGCTTTGATCAGAACTGCCTCAGGCAAGAAAGGCGGCAGGAACACCGAGGCTGAGGTCACCACGAGAGCACGGCATGAAGGGCTATAGAAGCTGAGAATTTGTCTAAGACTCTAATGCAGTGATAGATGAGGATGACAACTGGTGATGCTATGAGGTCCATTTCGGTTTGATGCTACTTGACAGGGCCGCAGACCACATTTCCTGTCATACCTATCCCGATGTTAACCAGGCCCGGGAACTGCGGCACCCGTGTTGGTCAAGTAATTAGAGCAACACTCTCAAAGACGCATCCGTGAAGTGGACGAAGCTGGGCTGTGTGGTGCCAGCCTTCCCATCGGGTCCCAGCTCTGGGTAGGAGCCGGTCAGAGCTGAAAAATCCCACATCACTCTGATGGGACTCAAAGTCAAGACCTGACCCGCAGCTCCAAGCGCTAACCACTACGCTACGGGGGCCGGTGCTGTATAAATACTGCACCTCTTTCAATCCCTTATGATCACCAACAGATGTACATTAGGTACAGTCATGTATCAATCTCTTCCTATCATGCACCAGCAGATGTGTGTGTATATATATATTTGGTAGCTGTCTCCATCCCTTACGATCATGCACCAACATCTTATATATTTATATATATAGATAAATAGACAGAATAAGATAGATAGATAGATATCATATAATTTGGTAGTTGTCTCAATCCCTTACGATCATGAACCAACAGCAGTATACATTTGGTAGATGTCTCAGATTCAACACGTCTGATTTATTGCAGGATAAATTGAAAACTGCCCTCAAGATGAACACTTCAAAACTATCAACGGTTATCTGACTACCGGCTCAAACTTCACCCGTTGACTGAACAACAACCAAGTCAAGTAGCCCTCGCAATCACTGTCAAACCCGACCACTTACCACTCCCCACATACCTGCAACCGACATGAAATGTGAACTGATTACTGAATCGTCTACTCACAACCGCACGTGATTCTGGAGTAATTCGAGATAAGGTACACCTGTTGAATAATTACGGCATTAACGTGCACCCCGGGTGCCTTACCACAAACAAAACAAGGTACCTCCGCTTCACTTGTTAACGATACTTATACACGTGTAAGTTGTAATTCAATTAAAAACTCATCTCTACAAACAACACCATAACTGAGTTTAAATTCAGTTATCCTTCATTTACCCCACCCCACCGCCCGATCCCCATCCCCGTTATATTACGTGTGTGTGTGTGTGTGTGTGTGTATGTGTGTGTGTGTGTGTGTGTGTGTGTGTGTGTGTGTGTGTGTGCGTGTGTGTGCGTGTGTGTGTGTGTGTGTGTGTGTGTGTGTGTGTGTGTGTGTGTGTGTGTGTAATAACGCTGAGCTACCGATCAGCACTCTTTGAGCTATCGGGGAAACACTGATTTTTTTGATTTTTTTTAGGTTTTCCATACATTATACTGATCGTGAAAAGCGCGGTGTGCTCACACTTGTCGGTGAGATTACCCGCGCTATAAAATGTACCGTCTATTATTATTATTACGTACGCGTTCCCTTTCAGCTGGGCCCGGACGCATGAAAGGCCTTTTGACGCGGACACGTGTGTGTGTGCAGACCTTCGCTCCGACCAGTCGGCCCCTAGTGCTTTGCGACCCCGTGTTCCATGAAAACCGAGCCGGCAACAGCTGTGCGCACGGCTGGGAAAAGGAAGTGTGTCAGCACTGGGACTGGTTGAGGCATGCATTTTCAGATGAGTGGACTACTGGGAACTGATATGAATCACGACAACAGCTGCATGTCTCAGTGTATTAGTAATACTACCTAACATGCGTCAGCCGAAAGGCCCCCACTGACAAAGTCCCCTGCACCCGCCATCACGCAACAGTGCCGAACTACTACTTAACACGTGTACTACTAGTAGTACTTTGTCAGTAGTGGCCTTTTGGCTGACGCATTTGAAGCAGCAGTACTACTTAACGTGCGTCAGCCGAAAGGCCACTAATCACAGTCCCCTGTACCCATCATCATGCAACAGTGCTGAACACCGTCACATCAGCACCGTGAGCTATGCAGTCACATTCACAGAAAACAGCCTACGTTGATGATGTAGTATGACTTAACCGTGGCCTTGGTTTCCCGACAGCGCAACTGACAGGTTTTTATCGCTTGTTGCTTTTCAGTGGCTTGGGTCATCTGCTTGGGTCCTCAGCTGGGAATGCATGTGGTAACAGATCACACAGTGAAGCCGACGGTCTGCCATAGTGTAGTTGTCTCTTCATTCTTATTGCACCCCGCCCCGCCCCGTCCTCCCCCCTCCCTTTTCTTCTCTCCCTTCCTCTCCATATTCCCCTTCCATTATTTGTCCCCCCCCCCCCTTAAAAAAAAATAAAATTATATTGCGATTTGTACTTGTAATCTTCAAGAACGTATTGTTAATGTAAAATTGTAGTTTTGCAGAACTAAAAGAAACAATCTTTTCTAAAAGAAATACATACTTTAATATATATATATTTCCACAGTATACACACTTGATTCATGCCAAGTCGCTTGAAACTTCTTCTTTTCCTACCCCACTTAAGCCAGAGCTAGAAAAGGCCAGGCCACACTGTCCCAGGTAAGCCAGAGCTAGAAAAGGCCAGGCCACACTGTCCCAGGTAAGCCAGAGCTAGAAAAGGCCAGGCCACACTGTCCCAGGTAAGCCAGAGCTAGAAGAGGCCAGGCCACACTGTCCCAGGTAAGCCAGAGCTAGAAGAGGCCAGGCCACACTGTCCCAGGTAAGCCAGAGCTAGAAGAGGCCAGGCCACACTGTCCCAGGTAAGCCAGAGCTAGAAGAGGCCAGGCCACACTGTCCCAGGTAAGCCAGAGCTAGAAGAGGCCAGGCCACACTGTCCCAGGTAAGCCAGAGCTAGAAGAGGCCAGGCCACACTGTCCCAGGTAAGCCAGAGCTAGAAGAGGCCAGGCCACACTGTCCCAGGTAAGCCAGAGCTAGAAGAGGCCAGGCCACAGGCGGGTACCAACACTGCCCCTTTGTTTGGCCACCCGTCAGGCCAGCTGTAGTATCGGATCAGTTTCTCCACAAGCGTGCAAACAATCCAGTATGCTACCGTGCACACCAAACAATCCAGTATGCTACCATGCACACCAAACAATCCAGTATGCTACCATGCACACCAAACAATCCAGTATGCTACCGTACACACCAAACAATTAACCCCTTTACTTGTTCGGTCTGTTGGAGTCATAGATCCATGGAGTCAAAATAACAACCTACATAATGTAGACTCTACAAAATATTTTTTTTAAATAATCTCAACCAGACTGACTGCTAGCGTTCTAAAACAATATACAAACACATACAAGATTCAAAAGAACGCTATTTATTAGGACAAAAACCAACCAAAAACAAATGTGATTTAGTCTTTCAACTCATTTTTCACCGTTTTCACCGGTTAAATGTTAAGTGTCGTTTCGTAGCTTGCCAAAGGGGATTACCCCGAAAATTTGCCGATTGTGTTTTTGTCCTAATAATTAAAAGCATTCTTTTAAACCTTTTCAGTGTTTGGATAACGTAGACTCTGCCTGCGCAAGTCACTGAAATAAACACAAGTTTCACTTCTCTCCCCCCCCCCCCCCCCCCTTCCTCCCTTTCGCCCTGTGTGCCGTGCTCTGTATGTGTGTGTGTGTGTGTGTGTGTGTGTGTGTGTGTGTGTGTGTGTGTGTGTGTGTGTGTGTGTGGGTGGGTGGGTGTGTGGGTGGGTGTGTGGGTGTTTTGTGATTGCGTGCGTGCGTGCGTGTCAGTGTGTGTGCGTGCATGTGTGTGTTTGTGTATGTGTGTGTGTGTGTGTGCGCATGTGTGTGTGTGTGTGTGTGTGTGCGTGTGTGGGTGGGTGCGTGCGTGCATGTGTGTATGTGTATGTGTGTGTGTGCGCGCGCGCGCGTATGTGTGAAAGTGTGTTGTGTGTGTGTGTGTGTGTGTGTGTGTGTGTGTGTGTGTGTGTGTGTGTGTATATGTTTGTGTGCGTGCGTGCGTGTGTGCGTGCGTGCGTGCGTGTGTGCGTGTGTGTGTGTGTGTGTGTGTGTACATAGGTGCGTAGATGTGTGTGTGTGTGTGTGTGTGTGTGTGTGTACATAGGTGCGTAGATGTGTGTGTGTGTGTGTGTGTGTGTGTGTGTGTGTGTGTACATAGGTGCGTAGATGTGTGTGTGTGTACATAGGCGCGTAGATGTGTGTGTGTGTGTGTGTGTGTGTGTGTGTGTGTGTGTGTGTGTGTGTGTGTGTACATAGGTGCGTAGATATGTGTGTGTGTGTGTGTGTGTGTGTGTGTGTGTGTGTGTGTGTGTGTGTGTGTGTGTGTGTGTGTCCATGCACACGCCTTAAACGTCTGAGTGTTTCTAATAATCTGAAATAAATTGGTTTGCTCTTCCCAGCGTTAATAATAAACAGTTCCATTACTCTACCAATTCCAGTGGGAACCCAAAAGACATCGTAATCTAAGTTCGTGCTATTTTAGTATTTCGCTGTTTGTCGGTCACGTTTTAAATATCGGGGTACCGCCACACATCGAACATTTTTACATTTTCTTCTGGCCTCAATGTCAAACAAGTGCCATCCTTGGCCTTGCAGGAAACAAGTTTGAAACAAAGTTGACGGCCAGCGTTCGGAGGGAGAAAAAAGAAAAGAAAAAAAAAGTTGTGCGGCGGCACAGTACAAAGCAACTTGCATATTTTCCAAAAGATTCCATCAGCTTAGCTGTTGGTTGCCTAGTCGGAAGATTCGGTTCTCAAACAGCAGGTGTTGCGCTGTCCCAGTCAGGGTGGTTCAACCTTTGGCGTGCCCTCAGCCTCCGGTGCACAGTCGACTGACCCTTTTGACACAGCCGGCTTGACCCGGTCACGGCTGCACGGGAGAGTGGAGTCTCGCCGTGCCGTTGTTCCGGTGTGCACGTGCAACAGGCACCAGCCGAACTCGCCCCGACCCGACGTGCCTTGTCTCACCTTGCATCACCGCTCCGTTACACCCACCGTCACTCTCACGGCGCTGCCAAGGTCAGGCAACTGGTGCCCCCCTCGCCCCCCCCCCCCCCCACCCACCCCCACCCCACACACACACAGGTGCATCTCTCTCTCTCTCTCTCTCTCTCTCTCTCTCTCTCTCTCTCTCTCTCTCTCTCTCTCTCTCTCTCTCTCATAGCAGCTTAGCAAGGACTAGTTGTTAGGTTTTGACTGAACCTAAACTACAGTCCTTGTAAAATAAAGTTGTCGAACTCTCTCAGTCTCTCCCTCTCTCTCCCTCCCTCTCTCTGAGATCCGTTTTGACGGCACTGAATGCGGATGTGCTGCAAAAAGTGCAGCGCGTTCTTAATCTCTGCCGCATGTGGCAAATCATGGCAGATCGTCTGGCTATGTGGCTGTCTAGCCGCAGCAAGAGAGAGAGGAACTAACAATAGATGTGGGTGACTCACAATAACATTGGAAAAGGTAGCGCTATGCAGAGCTGTGGCCTTCAGAGTAACAACACCACTGAAAGTGGTTTTAATGTTCATAACAGGATAACTGACTTTAATTTTTTTAATTTCTGTGAATTATTAGTCTGTAAAAGTAAAAAAGATATAGCTGGAGTAAGTACCCCACATATAGATTTTTTTTTTTTTTTTTTTTTTGTCAGAGGTGAGTTTGGCTTCAGTGAACTGAAGTTGATTAGCGGACCTCCTGCTACTGCTCTCGAACCCCCCCCCCCCCCCCCCCCTCCTCCTTTCTCTTTCTTCGGCCGTACGGTTGATAGAACGTTCACATCCAAGATTTCCCTTCCCTCTCTCTGAGTATCATGACATACGAAGGGAATCCTCAGTCTCACGGTCACTGACGCTGACAACTCTGGCCGACCCGCACAGGAAGAAAAGGAAGCCTGTTCTACCAGGGAACGAGTCAGCGAACAAGACAGATGTTGCGTGGAGCGGAAGTAGGTCTGACAGGGAAGTGGAGCTGTGAAGGGCTGACAGGGAAGTGGAGCGGTGAAGGGCTGACAGGGAGTGGAGCTGTGAAGGTCTGACAGGGAAGTGGAGCGGTGAAGGGCTGACAGGGAAGTGGAGCGGTGAAGGGCTGACAGGGAAGTGTAGTGGTGAAGGGCTGACAGGGAAGTGGAGCGGTGAAGGGCTGACAGGGAAGTGGAGCGGTGAAGGGCTGACAGGGAAGTGACGGGCGTTGCGTGGAGCGGAAATAGGGCTGACAGGGAAGTGACGGGCGTTGCGTGGAGCGGAAATAGGGCTGACAGGGAAGTGACGGGCGTTGCGTGGAGCGGAAATAGGGCTGACAGGGAAGTGACGGGCGTTGCGTGGAGCGGAAATAGGGCTGACAGGGAAGTGACGGGCGTTGCGTGGAGCGGAAATAGGGCTGACAGCGAACGAGAGCCGAGTACAGCCAAAGGTCACCGACCTTTGCACCAGAACAACGCAACACTGCAGGTGGACAAAGCCAGCACACCCACGTGGCGGCACCGGCAATTCCTACAACTGCCGAACAAAGACGAGGGGGGAAATACCAGACCACCCTACGTTCTGACGAAAAGTCCCGAGATATGACATACATCTACTATTATTAGCATTAAAGGAAATAGCCTTCTCAAGACATGCTCTGCCCAGCCGGCCTTTCTCCAACGGGTTGGTTGGTTCTTAGATTTTTACGTCCCCTTAACCTATTCTGGTCACAGCCACACGAGTTCCAAGTCCGACAGGTAAACGATATCGAAATAAAAACTTCAAATCGAGCGTTTTCTTTTAGAATGCTCCGTTGACTTTATTTTAAATAATGCCGTTCTTGCGTCACTGACGATCAGCGGGACTGACTGTCAAAAAAC
>OY757543.1:1014948-1029948 GCA_963584105.1 Alviniconcha strummeri
GGGCTTTAAACTTGGGGTGTCGAACACAGGAAACCTGCTGCCACACTAGGCACGAGCTACACGGGAAAGCGGTGAGTTGTGGCAAGCGACTGACCACCCAGGCCGGCGGCACTTGTGACGGACTCAGTGACAGCTGATGCCAGTAATTTTATGTTTACTCATCAGTAGCTTCGCAAGGACTAGTTGTTAGACGGGTTTTTGACTGAACCTAAACTACAATCCTTGTAAAATAAAGTTTTTGAGTTTGAGTTCTCTCTCTCTCTCTCTCTCTCTCTCTCTCTCTCTCTCTCTCTCTCTCTCTCTCTCTCTCTCTCTCTCTCTCTCTCTCTCTCCGCTCCACTCTCTCACTTCTGTCTGATTTCGATTTCGTCGGCACCACACTCAGTCATCCCGGCAGCCGGTGGTCCCGTGGTTTAATTAGCTGTAGGACGCTGCAGCCCAGTACCGACTAACGCACTGTCTACCGGCAGTAACCAACACAGTGACGACGTCGGTCTCTTCAAAGTTAGGCCGGGGTCCTGTATGGCGCCGCCGTCTGGTTGAGTACACCCTTGTTCCACTGACACACACATCGGGCACAGCCACGCTGCGATCATCACACACACACACACACACACACACACACACACACACACACACACACACACACACACACACACACACATACGCGCGCGCGCGCGCACACACACACACACACATTTGCACACACACACACACGCACGCACACACACAGCCCTACGTCGGCCCAAACTCCAAGCACTGGTTTACGACATCCTTCCTTGGAGGTGCATCTGCGGGAAAAAATGGCACAAAGGTGAAAACGTGGCTGCTGATACCGCACCTGAATGGAGAGGAAACCTTCACAATAATTCAGCTCTCTCTCTCTCTCTCTCTCTCTCTCTCTCTCTCTCTCTCTTCCTGTCCTTTTTCTCCTATCCTCCCCCCCCCCCCCCCAACCCCAAATACCTGCGACCACAGCAGTATGACATTACCCACCCCAACCCCCAAGTATGACGTCATTACCCACCCCTATCCACTGACACCCCACTGTCCCGCTGGGCCCAAACGCCCTGCAGTTTCAGTGACGCATGGACCTAGATATAGGTCCACGGTTTGACGATTTCCGATTGACTGGTGGAGCAGACGACAAGGTCTTGGAAGGTGTCCATGAAGTGGGAGCGGCGGTGAATAGGAATGGCGGTTTTGTGTGATGGGACCGTAAGAATGGAGCCACGCCAAGACTTGATGGTCGCCATAGATCACCGGGTCCCTGGCCGCTGACGCAAACCCTCCCGTTTGGCCGTCTTTTATCGGTAAACCTGTGCTCCGGCGCTGCCAAAGGTTAACAGCTTTGCCATCTCGGGTGTTGTTTTTCTTCCGGAAGTCGTCATCCACTGCTGGACCAAAGGGAGATGATGAAATTTCGTGCTTTTGATGTGAAGTGTTTCATTTCCCAAATGATTGATGCTGATGACCAAGTTGGGACCGAGGACCGGGTAAAAAGATGGAGACAAAACTTAAAATGAAGCGCGGTGCAGAAAAAAGGGGGACAGTTCCGGCGATACATTTTTTCCTTCTTCATATGCTTGTCCCCTGGTCTGAACTGGCCATAATTATGACATCAGAACTTCACAACGTCATTCGAGCAAGCCTTCAAACCCCATCTGTTCAGACTGCACCACTGAATTTCAAAATGTTCTGTCCTCAGTGTTGACTTTCTGTTACCCCACCCCACCCCCCTTTCGTTATTGTCAGTCACTGTTATTAGCTGCTGTACTGTTGTTGGCCACCTTCACGTGCTATGTTGTCGTCGTCATGTCGTTATCATCGTCGTCGTTGTTGTCCTGGTGCTGTTGTGAAGCCCTTTGACCTTAAACGAGATCGGGCGCCCCGGCACCTAAAACAATCTGTAGTAACATTACTGACTGCTTTGATTTGCATCATGTCAAGGGAACAGCTTTACCGTGGGTCTAGAGTCAGTGACTGTGGCGTGAATGCAACTGCCAGTGCCTCACCCAAACTACACTTCGGGCCAGGGACCCGAAGCCAAGTATCTGCTTGAGACTGATTCAAAAGCCTGTTTTGTTTGTCGTGCTCTTTTTGTTCGCACTTTTCTTCTCTTTTGCATTGGGAAAAGCCACAATCAATGAACTGTTTTGCTAACATTGTATTATTCGGGGTGCTTGCATAGCACCAGCCGTTAGGTCTCCCTGTGGTCGACAGGACTTACAATGACCAACAGACTGAAATAACTGCATACTAACACCAGTTCAGTTCAGTTCAGTGCAAGATGGTATCTATGCGCTCGGAAAGCCCGTGATAATGCGCTCCGCCCCGTGTGTCAGACGTTTCCACAACGTTGCCTTTGAAACGGTTCCAATGTTCGTCTGATTGACGATGGTCCTCTCTCGTCCTTTCAAGGAAGATCATCTAGCGCTTCCTCTTTGCACGCCTCTCTCCTCTAGGCGATCGATGGTAACACAGTTACTGATATAGTTTCTCTCTCTCTCTCTCTCTCTCTCTCTCTCTCTCTCTCTCTCTCTCTCTCTCTCTCACACACACACACACACACACACACACACACACACACACACACACACACACACACACACACACACACACACATGTACGCACACCGTACACGCGCGCGCGCACACACACACACACACCACCACCACCACCACAACAACAACAACAGCAGAAACTCTAGACAATGTTTAAAAAAACCAACAACAAAAAGGGAGTTTTGAAGCGCTGGAGAATCTGCGTGCGTTGACTGGAAGAGCAGGAGGAAAAAACATCCTGCCTTGACCAGGAGACGGACCCATGCCACGGCTTTGTCCACGGGCACTGGTATCGATCACTGCCCTAAACTGAACTTCAGCATACCTGTGGCCGGGATTCAGTGACAGACCGCGATCAGCCACCCAGCACGTGCACACGAGACCCACCACCACCACTTGCATCGACACAAGGGTATTATTTTCTTTCCGAGCCGCCCAGGATCTGCGTTGAAGTCAGTCGAGGAGGCCGTCCCGGACAGTCCGTACGGTCTCTGTGCACATAAAGCAACATTGAATCTGAACCTTTTTTTCACTTTTTCTTTTTTTCTTTTTCCTCAGTGAACTGTCGCTCACGGGAGGGGCCAGGCTGATCGGACAAGTCTAAGCGAAGAGAACAGCGTTCGGTAAATTGTCTTTCACCGAAGCACGTCGTTGTCGCCAGCTTTGCCGGACCATACGCCAGTGCGCAAAGCTTTCTTTCTCTCCTGACAACGCATGAAATCCCCCCTCCTCCTCTGCACAACTCAAAGCCCCGCTTTCTGGCAGCCTTCGTCCCAACTGTGCCACAGGTTGGTTACGGAGGTCCACCCGAAGCTGCCGGCGCCCTCCGAAAGGTTTGGGTAATAAGACTAGAAACACTAAGGGTAGAAGCACGCACGTGAACATGTCCGTACCCCGGGTAAAAATTAGTTCCAGCTCTGTTCGACCGATTTTAGTTTTATTTGTGTTGGGGTAAGCGAAGTGGGCGGTTATAAAAGAAACTCCTGCTATAATTTGCGTTGTCTGTTACAAATCTGGTGCCATTTAAGCATCAGCATCAAGAGACCTGTGGCTCCGCCACTGACGTACAGTCCGACAAAAGTATGGTGGCGCCCACGTGTTTCAAAGATTTACCGGAACTTTCTTCTCTCCTTCCTCGACCATGTACGACCAACCTGACCTCTAGTGAGCCAGAGTTCACCGAAAGCAAATGATTCTGAACTGTCGGCAGATCTTGAATGGCGGTCAAAAGTGTTTCTGCCTTCTTCAAGTGTTGCTTTACGTCTAGTACAGAGACCATAACGACAATTAGGGACGGGAGCCCAGGGCGGCCACCGACTTTCACGCAGCTCCTGAAGCCGTCTGCCGAGTTGACAGAGGATTTTAAAGACCGTCTCTCGGCTCATGATCAGAATTGAAATGAACAGACTGGTTTCAACAAGTGTTTATTTGTTTTTAACTTGCCAATGGGCAAACAAATTATCCTCTTTTTAGGATAATTTGTGTTCACCCAATTTCTTCCCGTTCACTGACGTATATGCCATAAGTAGTCCTGTCACTGACACTAGTGTCAAAGTATCTAATGAAGATCAAGAGATGTGTCACGACTGCCATTGCCAGTGCTGACTGGCTAATCACGTCTGTCACCCAGAGCTGGATGGCTAATCACGCCTGTCACCCAGAGGTGATTGGCTAATCACGTCTGTCACCCAGAGGTGGTTGGCTAATCATGTCTGTCACCGAGAGCTGGCTGGCTAGTTACGTATGTCACCCAGAGCTGGCTGGCTGGCTAATCACATGTCACCCAGAGGTGGCTGGCTAATCACGTCTGTCACCCAGAGGTGGCTGGCTGGCTAATCACGTCTGTCACCCAGAGCTGGCTGGCTGGCTAATCACGTCTGTCACCCAGAGCTGGCTGGCTAGTTACGTCTGTCACCCATAGCTTGCTGGCTAACCATGTCTGTCACCCAAAGCTGGCTGGCTAGCTAATCACATCTGTCACCCAGAGCTGGTTGGCTAATCACATCTGTCACCCAGAGGTGGCTGGCTAATCACGTCTGTCACCCAGAGCTGGCAGGCTGGCTAATCACGTCTGTCACCCAGAGCTGGCTGGCTAGCTAATCACATCTGTCACCCAGAGGTGGTTGGCTAATCACGTCTGTCACCCAGAGCTGGCTGGCTGGCTAATCACATCTGTCACCCTGAGCTGGCTGGCTAATCATGTCTGTCACCCAGAGGTGGCTGGCTAGTTATGTCTGTCACCCAAAGCTGGCTGGCTAGCTAAGCACATCTGTCACCCAGAGCTGGCTGTCTAATCACGTCTGTCACCCGGAGCTGGCTGGCTGGCTAGTCATGTCTGTCACCCAGAGGTGGCTGGCTCGCTAATCACGTCTGTCACCCGGAGCTGGCTGGCTAGTCACGCCAACAGAGCTGTTGACTGTAAGTGTAATGGGAGGTAATGGAGCAGCTGCTTTCTAAGCAGTGTACATGGTTAAGGACTTGCCCTAGGTGGTTGTGGTGTAAATATGTGTGTGGATGGGGGGGGGGGGGGGGGGTAAATTGAGAGACTGTATAAATTCTGTGTATTGTTGCCCCCTTCCCCTTTCTGACGGTGCTTTGAGCTTTTATGGGTTTACAGTGAAAAAACAACCTTTATTATATTTCACACACACACACACACACACACACACACACACACACACACACACACACACACACACTGAGAGGCAGCAATTCCACCACTTCTTACAAATAACTTCACACACACTCAAACCTTTCCTGAAACATAATGATATTTCATTCACTGATTCAGCAACCATTTTGCAACAGATCAGCAACGATACTATTAAAACTGATGACAGACCATGCAGAAACAGGGGCCAAAATGAGGATGGTGTTGGTGCACCATGTAACCAACAAGGGTGGTGGTGGTGCACTGTGTAACCAACAAGGGTGGTGGCGGTGCACCGTGTAACCAACAAGGGTGGTGGTGGTGCACCGTGTAACCAACAAGGGTGGTGGCGGTGCACCGTGTAACCAACAAGGGTGGTGGCGGTGCACCGTGTAACCAACAAGGGTGGTGGCGGTGCACCGTGTAACCAACAAGGGTGGTGGCGGTGCACCGTGTAACCAACAAGGGTGGTGGCGGTGCCCATGTAACCAAGCATACAGTGCATACAAGCATACAGTGGCCACGTGCACATCACATGCACTCTAGATGAGCATCAAAATGAATGCAACTTTCTATATCACAGCAGATTGTGATACATATACACACACGTAATGATGTATACATGCAAACACACGTGTTGACACATGCAGCAGCACACATGTTACACACACACATATGCACACACGCACACACACACACACACACCATTCAAACTGATTGGCATGTTAACCTGAGAATTTCATATCATTTCATATTGATGGAATCAGTACCAGCTGCTACACATGCACTTCCAATTCCACTTACAAAACAAGGAAGTCTTTCAGCAGCAGATAGCATAGACAGCAAGGGAATGTAAATGCCTTCATCCATTCAAATGTCACGGTCCATAATGCTCAGTGAAGGACTAGAACCTGTACCACCATGTATTTGTGGCAATGAAAGTTGTCATGGTAGTTGGTACTCATGGTCCATACTGCTCGGTGAAGGACTAGAACCTGTACCACCACATATCTTTGGCACTGAAATTTGTTATTTGAGGTGCAGGAGGTAGTAAGACGTGGGCTGTCTGAACACTGCCGTTCCCTGTGAAGTCTTTGCAGCATAAGATACATACAGTCCTTTCCTGTCTGAAGTGTGCCGACTAGGTCATTCAAGTAATGTTGCCCTTTCTGAAGTCCTCATGGTGAAGAGACCTACAATCCATCTCTGTCAGATGCGTGTTGACCAGTTCATTCAAGCCCTGTTGTCTTTATGCAGTCTTCGCAGTGAAGACATGTACAGCCTGCTCTGTCAGATGATCGTCAAACACTGTTGTCTAAGTTACGAAGTGTTCACAGTGTAGGAGTCAGACTTCTGTTCTGTTGCGTAGCAAATGCCTGCAGGTTGCACTGTTTCTGTCACCAGCCCTGTACCCATAGTGAACTGACACCACAGTGAACTGACACCACAGTGAACTGACACCACAGTGAACTGACACCACAGTGAACTGACACCAGTTGGACTGAAGGCTTCACAACAGAGAGACACACAGCCTGTCTCAGCTGGATGTTTGTGGACAAACTCATCCATGCACAGCTGTTCCCTATGAAGTCTTCACAGTGTAGGAATCGGACACTGTTATGTAGCGTATAAAGCGCTTGCAGATACAGGACTGGTTGCCCTCGTAGACTTTTACATAGCGAAGTTTGAGTCCGGACATTGTCAGGTTGGCAATCTCAAACTCTGCCATTGCTGGTCCGATGTCCTTCTTGGTGATGCTGTGGGAGCCGTGACTGATCAGCTGAAACAGAGCCCACAAAGGACGTGAAATAACAGGGCTTGCCTGGTGTCACGGGGACAAATAACGACAAACACTGAGAAAAGGAAATAACAGGGCTTACCTGGTGTCACGGGGACAAATAACGACACACACTGAAAAAAGGAAATAACAGTGCCTGCCTGGTGTCACAGGGACAAATAAACACAAACACTGAGTAAAGGAAATAATGGCTTGCCTGGTGTCACAGGGACAAATACACTGAGTTAAGGAAATAATGGCTTGCCTGGTGTCACAGGGACAAATAAACACAAACACTGTGGTCTGGAATCACCTTGATCACTGTCTTCTACACACAGCCAATTGTATAAGCTGTGGAAACAACAGCTCTGAAGTGCAAGAAAGGCCTGTCACTGTGTCAGTCCTGAAGGCTATGGCTGCAAAGGGTATTGAACAATGACGTCTCTTGTTACTTTATTAGAGTGTGGTTCTCAGTGTCACTGACTACAGACTAGGCCTGGCTCAGCCTGGCTCAGTGTCACCGACTACAGACTAGGCCTGGCTCAGTGTCACCGGCTACAGACTAGGCCTGGCTCAGTGCCACTGACTAAGACTAGGCCTGGCTCAGTGTACTTTATTAGAATGTGGTACTTGGTGTCACTGACTACAGACTAGGCCTGGCTCAGTGTCACTGACTACAGACTAGGCCTGGCTCAGTGTCACTGACAATGAACTTGGCCTGGCTCAGGGTCACTGACTACAGACTAGGCCTGGCTCAGTGTCACTGACTATGGACAGGCCTGGCTCAGTGTCATTGACTGGACTTGGCCTGGCTCAATGTCACTGACTACAGACTAGGCCTGGCTCAGTGTCACTGACTATGAACTTGGCCTGGCTCAGTGTCACTGACTATGGACTTGGCCTGGCTCAGTGTCACTGACTATGGACTTGGCCTGGCTCAGGGTCACTGACTACAGACTAGGCCTGGCTCAGTGTCACTGACTATGAACTTGGCCTGGCTCAGTGTCACTGACTATGGACTTGGTCTGGCTCAGTGTCACTGACTATGGACTTGGCCTGGCTCAGTGTCACTGACTATGGACTTAGCCTGGCTCAGTGTCACTGACTACAGACTAGGCCTGGCTCAGTGTCACTGACTATGAACTTGGCCTGGCTCAGTGTCACTGCATGATTATGGACTTGGCCTGGCTCAGTGTCACGGACTATGGACTAGGCCTCACAACTAGACACAGACAAGTCTGCTAAAGCTGCACAGAGTGCGAAGTGCGGGAATGAGAGACACACTGGGAATCACCAAAGGACACACCCACCGAGACCATGCAGTTCACGCTTGATTTCCTATTGATGTAAACCAGACAGAAAGTGGAACTGGTCACAGCATACACCAATACTGTCTAAAATCCCAACAACCCACTCCATGTGTTAATGGTCACTATCCACCTTTGAAGACTCTTGTCAATGTACTGTCCTGGACATGCCCGAGTTAAGGCAAATGACTGAGCAGACAGACTGACATGCAAAGCAACAATCACAAGTAGCTTGTGTCTTGGAAGAGCTGATGTGCTGAGGAGCTTGAGACACTATTTCTAGGCATAAAGCCAAGGACATCATTTATATGATCAACTGTCTGGGCAAGAGAGGCATAGATATAGCCAACACTCAACGATCTTCCTTGAAAGGATGAGAAAGGGTCACCATCAACCAGATGAACACTGGAACCGGTTCAAAGCCAATGCTGGAAAACTTCTACAAGATGGAGTGGGATTTTCTGACAGCTCTCAAAGATACCATCTTGAACTGACCTAAACTGTACACATGACCTTGAAAGAGTTGAAATAATCTGAAATCATATCTACCACACATTCTTATTCTTCCTGTCAAGGACTGGGCTCCGTCAGCACATATTAGCATGGTATTGTTGGAACTTGACACAACCAGAAGGCAAGTATTTCAGCGAAACTAATTAGCTCCCTTTGTTTATTCCTGCGTAAATTAATTTCAGTTAATACATAACGCCTAACAAAGTAAAACAAAGTACTCCAAAAAGAGCATATAAAAACATTATAAAGATATTTAAACCATGAACTCTGTCTCTTCTGGGAAGCTTCACTGCTTGCCCACAAAAACAGATGGGCAAATAAAGCTTTATTGTCATCCATGACCAACCTAATTTTAAAGCAATGTTTCTGGCTCCCTCCCATCATGCTGCAGCCTCACAAAATGCCAGCCAAGTGGCCAGCAGGTCACCCACCCTCAGCTGAGCGATGCTCTCCTCTCCATTGTGTAGTCTGCGGATCGTCCATGACACTTTCTTGTCCTTGAAGTCCAGCGACTCGCTGGGTCCCTTGACGTGCTGAGACACACTGGAACAGCCCAGCAATATCTCTGTGGCTGTTGCCTCCCAGTGTAAACAAGGTTTGTTACCTTGCATGGCAAAATACCCCCCTTGAGTGCCAAGATACTTCGCTGGAGGGGTGGGGGGGTGGGGGGGGGGGGCAATAGTAGCAGAAAACTGTTCTTGTACTAAAAAGGGCAAAACTGTCCCTGACACACAAAGACCAGGGGCAGTATAAATACCCCCCCATCTTATTTTATTTACAAACATGCCAAACATTTTTGTCAACAGTGTTATTTTACAGAGTGTGGGTACAACTTCGACAAGTACTGAGAACCTTTGAACAGTTTCTAAAAAAAATATATATTAGCATTACTGCAAATCATATTTCTACATTATACCTACAGAGATATAATTTGCAAGTACCATAATTCAAGTCAAAGTATTAAAAAGATTTTGTTAGAGTGAGGTCTAAAGTGAAACACTTACCTGAACTGTCCACAAGAGTACTGAACAGTCTGCACTGCACACTCCCGATCTTAACATACATACATACAGCACAGGGGAGGTAACAACCGGGGCTCCATAAACTAACTCCCACCCCGACGTCACCAGTTTGATAGCTATCTGCTGTTCCGTTACTTGTTACCTGCTGTCTGTTCTTTATTGCTTGTTACCTGTTGTTTGTTACCTGTTGTCTGTTGTTCATTGCTTGTTACCAGTTGTCTGTAGTTTGTTGCTTGTTACCTGTTGCTCGTTACCTGTTGTCTGTTGCTTGTTACCTGTTGCCTGGTTTGTTGCTCGTTACCTGTTCACGCTGTTGTCTGTGGTTTGTTGCTTGTTTCCAGTTGTCTGTTGTTCATTGCTTGTTACCTGTTGTCTGTGGTTTGCTTGTTACCTGTTGTCTGTTGTTTGTTGCTTGTTACCTGTTGTCTGTTGTTCATTGCTTGTTACCTGTAATCTGTTTGTTGCTTGTTGCCTGTTGTTCATTGCTCATTACCTGTTGTCTGCTGTTCATTACTGATTACTTGTCTGTTGTTCATTGCTCGATTGCTTGTTACCTGTTGTCTGCTGTCCATTGCTTGTTACCTGGTTTGCTAGCAGCTGTCTGCTGTTCATTGCTTGTAATGTTACCTGGACACAGTAGCAGGAACAGGAAGAACTATGCGGATTTTCACAGCCCTGCTGTCCTCTGGGATATTATTCAGATGGACACGTATCACCACAGTCACATCTCTGGAACAAAAGACAGAAATAAACCACACTAAGACAACATGAACAGTGCCATGAAACTGCACACAAAACTTCCCTTTGTAGGTATTGTATATGTTTGTTATTTATGGAACAGAAGTACTTTTTTTGTTTAGAAGTTGAGCTCCTCAGGGCGCAGCCATGTTGGTTCACTCTTTTCCCTCAAAGAGAAGAAAAAGCTTGGCTCATGACATCATGCACACATCTGCCACACATGCCGATCTTGCTCTTGAGCTCACAGACTACCAGACACAAAATGGCAGCACTCAGGACTTGTGGTTATGTTTTTCACACTTTGAAATGTTTATCTCTTAACTATCTAGGCCCCATATCAACTCAAAAACTGCTGTGAGTCTGAAGACATAAAAGGTTAAAAACAAGACTGTTTATTATGACAAGCTACAAAACAACTTGATGATGTTGATGGTATTCTCAAACATTGAACACTCAAACAACAGTTTAACAACTGTTGATGGCATTCTCAAACACTGAACACTCAAACAACAGTTTAACAACTGTTGATGGCATTCTCAAACATTGAACACTCAAACAACAGTTTAACAACTGTTGATGGCATTCTCAAACACTGAACACTCAAACAACAGTTTAACAACTGTTGATGGCATTCTCAAACATTGAACACTCAAACAACAGTTTAACAACTGTTGATGGCATTCTCAAACATTGAACACTCAAACAACAGTTTAACAACTGTTGATGGCATTCTCAAACACTGAACACTCAAACAACAGTTTAACAACTGTTGATGGCATTTTCAAACATTGAACACTGAAACAACAGTTTAACAACTGTTGATGGTATTCTCAAACATTGAACACTGAAACAACATAACAAAATGGCTCTACCAAAAGCAGGTAAGTGTCCAAGATCTCATT
This sequence comes from Alviniconcha strummeri, assembly GCA_963584105.1. Taxonomy (NCBI): domain Eukaryota; kingdom Metazoa; phylum Mollusca; class Gastropoda; family Provannidae; genus Alviniconcha; species Alviniconcha strummeri. The sequence goes on from OY757543.1 coordinate 1,026,422, forward strand.
TTTTCACCATTCACCACAAAAGCAGGGGTGGCGGTAGGGGTGGGGGTGGGGGTGGGGGTGGGGACAGGGATGTCAGTTAGTGCAGCAGTTCAGCAATGGGCTGAGAACAGACCAGTTTCCAGGTGTCTGTGAAAGACAAGGAGGAAGTACATTTTGGCTGAGAACAGACCAGTTTCCTGGTGTCTGTGAAAGACAAGGAGGAAGTACATTTTGGCTGAGAACAGACCAGTTTGCAGATGTCTGAAAGACAAGGAGGAAGCACATTCGGGCTGAAAACAGACCAGTTTCCAGGTGTCTGTGAAAGACAAGGAGGAAGCACATTCAGGCTGAGCACAGACCAGTTTCCAGGTGTCTGTGAAAAACAAGGGGGAAGCACATTTGGGCTGAGAACAGACCAGTTTCCAGGTGTCTGCAAAAGACAAGAAGGAAGTACATTCAGGCTGAGAACAGACCAGTTTCCAGGTGTCTGCAAAAGACAAGGAGGAAGCACATTCTCTTAGAGTCAGCAGGAGAGCGTTCCGGAGCCTTAGGACAGAGTTTGCACCATGCTGAACTTTGTCACAGCTCTGGCGTCCCTGTGCACACCTGTCTGACACAGACTCACTGGTGACCAGGCACCTCACCTGCTGCCTTTGATGTCCTCTATGGAGATCCAGATCCGGACAGGGAGAGTGATGGACTTGCTGTCCACGCTGTAGGTCATGGCCGAGAACTGAAACAGATCTCTTTTACAGCACAGCGTACATGCCACCAGGCACAGTATCTTTATGCTGTCAAAGGAGTTCATGTCACACACAAAAATAGGTTTGGCCTTTTGGGGGTTTCTTCACTAAACCTTCCCCAATACTAATACAAAAAAATAGGTTTGACCTTTTTTGATTTGCTAAACCTTTCCCCAATACATCCAAAAACAGAAACTCAAACTATGCAAGCAATACCAAAAACAGAAAACATTTTCCTAGTGTTGTTTTGCGTGAGTCCCGTTTAGCTGTGAAGAAACTAACCTGCAGCCTATAACACACAAGCCTTTGTGCTCAACATGTTCTCCATACTACACTCCTGCACCACTAAACACAACAAAATACAAACTGAATGGACAGCATCAACACAAAGGGGAGTTAATTAGCATATGAAGGCCATCACACAGGTACAAAAACAAAGCCCTGAATTGCCTACAGTAACTCTCACCTGGCATGCAAGTAAATACAAGGTACATAACTCCACATGCAAGAGCCTGTGTGGAGCAACACACAAGTGTCATTTTCTTTATTCCATTCAAAGTGACAGGGTCCCTTTAACAGCAGTTGTACTGTGCAACAGTGACCGCCAGGGAGGTGCAGAAGAGAGGGCAGACAGGTGGAGCAGTGTGTGTCCGACAGTCTACATGTCACTACCTGCCCAGCGGGAGGACAGATGCTCAGAATGCGTCTCTCTTCAAACTCCTTCAGGTCCACAAGCTGGTGAAAAGTGCAGCCATCAAGCTGAGCGGATCTCCCGTAGGCTGGAACCATCATTAATCCGCCCATCAGTCAGAGCAAATCGACAACAATATCCACCCACCACTAAACACAACCAACCCACCCAAAATCTGCATCCACCACTAAACACAACCAACCCACCCAAAATCTGCATCCGTCACTAAACATAACCAACCAACCCAAAATATGCATCCATCACTAAACACTACCAACCAACCCAAAATCTGCATCCATCACTAAATGCAACCAACCCACCCAAAATCTGCATCCGTCACTAAACGCAACCAACACACCCAAAATCTGCATCCATCACTAAACACAACCAACCCAAATCTGCATCCTTCATTAATTAAACACAACCAACCCACCCAAAATCTGCATCCTGCTTCACAAAAGAAGTTACATAGCAAAAGATGCCTGGTGAAAAGTAAAAGGTGCCTGGCCTGGTTGGATGCTTTAGACACAGGGCTCAGTTTAATCAGTTTTGCTTTAGACACAGGACTCAGTTTAAGAAGTTTTGCTTTAGACACACAATTCAGTTTAACTCTTTCATCCCTGAAAACCGCTACAGCGGTTGAGAGAATCTTTCCCTTCATTCCTGAGAACCTCCGCAGGCATAAACACTCCCTTCCTTCCGGCTGGCCGCTGCAGCGGTTCTGCCTTTGAAATCCGCGCCTATCTGTCACATGGTCAGCACATCAGTTCCCCCTGGCCAGTGTAACGGGACCTGGGGAATGTTTTGATAAGCCGCACAATGCTTTGATTAGCCGTGCCTGGCCACTGCCAGAGTGTGGGAAAGTGTCCAGTGCACAAAATTTGTCCATTTCTAGGGATGGGGTTAGGGTATTCTGTACAGTTGGAAAGATGGCAGCGGATGAGTACAGTGACAGTGACCGGTTCTCTGATGATGATGTTTATGACAATCTGGGCGAAAATGATTTTGATCTGTTTGAACTGACAGAAGAGGAGAGAGCAGAGCTTGCAAATGCATTTAAAGATGATAGTGAGAGTGGTGATAAAATGGATGATGAAAACCTGCCATTGTTTTTTACTCAGCCACGTTTTGAGTGGACAGGTGGGGGACACTGCTGTGACACGAGACATACCTCTGATGTCCAATGCAGATGTGTACAGAGACATAGTAAATATAGTTGTACAGAGTTACGGTGGAAACATTGTGTACATATATGATAGAAACAGCGCATGGGTTACACTAAAATGAAACAATCATACTGTGAACTCATGCTTCCTACTCTTGTGCAAACCGTCACCTGTTCATCACCATTTCAAGGACACAGACAATGTGACAAAGAGAATTTCTGGAGACAGTTTCTATGTGGATGTTACCTGGGACATCAGACTGTAAGTAGGGAGCATGTTCCATTTCTCTTGGCATGTTCTGTGGGCCTGCAAATGTTGGTTTCGTCTGTTTGTCTTAAAAAGGGTATGTGTCACCTTTATTTGCACCTGTGTGTCACCCTCCTGGTGACAGTGACTCTGAAAGTGTGACCATTGCCTTCTGACTTCATTTACCTACACAGCGATATATAGGTTGCCATGGTTTTACTTTACTGAGAGCTTGCAGACACAGATGACTCAAACCCGCATACCCTCTTTCACAGATATTTTCCTTATGAAAACCCAGGAATGAAAGGACTGTTATGTACATAGGAACATAGGAATAAGGGGAAGTAATGCCAAATACGAAACAGGGATGAAAGAGTTAAGAAGTTTTGCTTTAGACACACGATTCAGTTTAAGAAGTTTTGCTTTAGACACAGGGCTCAGTTTAAGAAGTTTTGCTTTAGACACACGATTCAGTTTAAGAAGTTTTGCTTTAGACACAGCTTTAGACAGAGGCTTCAGTTTAAGAAGTTTTGCTTTAGACACACGATTCAGTTTAAGAAGTTTTGCTTTAGACACACGATTCAGTTTAAGAAGTTTTGCTTTAGACACAGGGACTCAGTTTAAGAAGTTTTGCTTCAGACACACGATTCAGTTTAAGAAGTTTTGCTTTAGACGCAGGATTCAGTTTAAGAAGTTTTGCTT